>CM023451.1:86077341-86410486 GCA_013339765.2 Haemaphysalis longicornis
TTAGGCATGGTAACAATCTAAAAAATTCATCCTTAAACGCCACGACATCAATAGCGTGACATGCAACCAGTTTGTCGTAAAAGTTATACAAAAACAAGCGGTTCTATCTGGCTTGTGATCCTTGTACAAGACGCCTTCGCTTTCTATTTCCGCTATCGCATTTCTGCGAGCGTACTTTTTCTCGGAGCATAAGGCTCTTTTGGTCGGCGCCTCTCCCAGCAGCATCTTTTCTGCTCTTGCGCGAACAAAGCGCGCCATGATATTTGCCCTGATCTAAGACCTCGAGCTGTGCTTTAACATTCTTTATGTCATCTCTGCACGTCCCCGGCGATTTACATTCTGCTACAATAAGAGCATCGAGATTACTTCGTAGCGTGGCTTCTTTCTTTTTCTCGTCGCTCTTCATTGCAGAAGAACGTTCAAGGCCTTTTAGCTTAACTTCTTGTTTGAACAGCTCCCACTTCCGAATGAAGTTCGTCACGTCTGAGCTGCTAAAACGAGGTCCGTGCGCATGCGTCAACGGCCTCGACGAATTATCATCTTGCAGAAGTTTGTTGTTCATTTTCAAAACCCAGGAGAACGCGTTTCCACGTTTAGCGGCCCTGCCTAGTGTTAACGACACCAGACAATGGTCGCTAATAGAAACAGGGGTCACTTCGTAATTGTCACATTCACGTACGAGTTCTACGGAAAGATACACCCTGTCGAGCCGCGCATGACTATTGCCCTGAAAGTGTGTATAGCGAACGGTGCCTGCATTGCTCATGCTATCACCTGCATCTTCCAGGGCGCAGCCGGACTATCTCATTCAGTACCACCGTACTGGCGTCTCTGAAATTGGTCGTGCTGCTTTTGTCGCGCGCTGAGCAAACACAATTATAATCGCCCATTAAAATTAAGAGCCGTTCCGTCTCACACCACGGACGCATTTCTTCAAAGAAAGCCTTCCTTTCGGCTGTATTGGTGGCCCGTAGACACACATTACACGCCATTCATTGGAACAATACTCCAAGTCGCACACAACATACCGCCCCGTTTCCGAGGCGGTGACAGTCTTTAGAGCGGCCCTAAGCTTCTCCGAATTAGAAGGCGCAACCCGCAGAAAACCCGACCGCATGCGACACGCACACATCATAGCGCGCAATAAAGGGCCGCACCATACGATCCGTCTGGTCCTCCCTCCCAACTTTGGTCTCTTGCAAGGCCACGATGTCCAAATCCTCATCTGTTACGAGTCGATACACCTGATTTTGACGTCTCCGATCCGAAAATCCCCTGACGTTAAGCGTGGCGATGCGCATTGGTTGCTCAAGTAAACCATGTTTAGGAGGGAGCTAGACTTATCGCACAACACTTACATTCATGCAGCACGAAAAAGAACAACGCTTCATCAACTGCAAACATCCCATACACGCTCCAAAATCCCGCACTTATAAAACATTCGTATGGCCTGCGGGATTCACGGCCGCTGCAATACACACTGCCACCCTCCCCCCAGCCAAACCTAAAGCTCAAAGCATAAGCATCAGGAACACAATACCCCCTCCAAAAATACTGCCTTGACCCAACTACACTGTTGCGTTTAGTTCGTTGGCGATTCAAGACAGCAGCGCAACAACAAACACTGAGGAACAGGATGGCGACTACCTTTCGTAGTGACGTGCTGGCTAGGAGGGCGGAGCCGAAGTTTTCGTTCGGTCTGGTGGGACGTGGGCTTCGGCTTGAAGCTCGGACGTCTCACTGAAACCGCCTTAGCCGGGGGCTCCTCGCTGCTGGTGAGTCCGTCACCCTGCCCTGTGTCGTTGCTTTCTCGTTGTCGCTTTGCCACGGCCCCGCTCAGGTCCATTTGCACGGCGTCGGCTGCTAGAGCCGACACCTCCGTCGTCCCCTGACTGGCCGCTCCGGTTCCGTTGGCCTCGTTCGACGAGACGTGAGGGGGAGGCGTCTTCGGCTCGACCGGCTGCTCCTTTTCAGGAACGCGCTGGCCAGCCTCGGCCTCGACCCGCCCCGCCGACGTCGACTCCTTCACCGCCTTGTCGGCTACTCCTGCAGCTGTCTCCTCCGCTTCTGCCTCGTCCATGAGGTTTTCGCGGAGGTCGTCCTCCCTCGCTGGACCGGTGACGCTGGCGTAGGACTTAACGCAGGCGCTTGCATCATGCCCGAAGCGACGGCACGAAGAACACTTCGGAACCTTGCATTCTCGCCTGACGTGCCCCTTGAGGTTGCAACGTAAGCACTGCGGGGCCCTTCCGGCGACGACGACGAGGGCCTTGTCACCCGCCACACGAAGTTCGTGCGGCAGGTCGTCGATGGTCACGCCCGCCTTCAACTTGAGGGTCACCGTTCGAAGTGTCGAGCCCTTGTCTTGGATGCCTTCGACGCGCCACCGCTCCCTGCGCACCTCACCGACACGCCCGTAGGGCGCCAGCGCAGCGCGAACGGCGTCGTCCGGCACGTTGTGCAGCAGCCAGTGAAGCTTGAGGCGGGCTTCTTGATTAGACGGGTCGATAACAAGGCACCGACGATCCTTCACCTTGATATCAGCGAGTGCAGAAATTTTCTTTACACCCTCCGCCGACTTGAACGTCACTGCCCAAACGTGACTCATCTGGTACGCCCCCAACGCCCACGACGTCGGGGAGCAGTTCCAGACGAGCCAAAACGTCCCGAAAGTCCTCAACGCGGTAAGGCCGGGCACGCATGTCGGCATGAAGAAAAACCGTGTTTAAAACCGACTGACCTGAAGGAAACTGTGGCAAAAGTACTTGGTAATCATCAGCATCCTGGGCATATATCCTGTTACCGCGGGCCGAAAGGCCCGCTGAAGCCGCTCCTTGGGCGGAGCTCGACATTCTGCGACCGCTCGCTAGCGCTACCGGAAGCAGAATCCCTGAACCACCGACGCCGATGCAAGGCAGCGGAACTGGATACCGTTCTTCGTCTGATTTCAAAACGCGTTTCTTTAATTAGGTCACTTCTGGTGTGACCGAACTCTCGGTCACTGCCTGCTGCATACGACTTTGACGAATCATTTGACCGAACATGCTGTAATGGGTAAGATGCACATCATAAACATACCTGTTAACCCAAAAAGCAAACGCCAGATAGTTTGCATTATCTCCCCGCTCTTTTACAGCGATGCAGTAAGGGCTTCCACGACTTTGGCAGGAAGAGCGTATGAAAAAAAAAGAGTGACCTGCGTCGGCCGGGAATCGAACCGGGCCACCCGCGTGGCAGGCGAGTATTCTACCACTGAACCACCGACGCCGATGCAAGGCAGCGGAACTGGATACCGTTCTTCGTCTGATTTCAAAACGCGTTTCTTTAATTAGGTCACTTCTGGTGTGACCGAACTCTCGGTCACTGCCTGCTGCCTACGACTTTGACGAATCATTTGACCGAACATGCTGTAATGGGTAAGATGCACATCATAAACATACCTGTTAACCCAAAAAGCAAACGCCAGATAGTTTGCATTATCTTCCCGCTCTTTTACAGCGATGCAGTAAGGGCTTCCACGACTTTGGCAGGAAGAGCGTATGAACAAAAAAGAGTGACCTGCGTCGGCCGGGAATCGAACCCGGGCCACCCGCGTGGCAGGCGAGTATTCTACCACTGAACCACCGACTTTTTTTTTTTTCTTTATTACCGGCTTGGTACAAAACATGCAATACAACTTTTGCACAACACAAGCTTAAAAGCACTTGCCGACCTCAGGCAAATGCGTGTGGGTTAAAACTGCTTGAGGGATACCAGTTCGTTCAATACGTTCATCCACGCTGGTGGTTCACTCTGGGCCTCGAAAACATCTCTTACAAAAGCGACGCTTTCCTTGAAGTATTCCCTCGCCGGACGTGCGTTGACATCAGCGTGACGCACTGCCATACGCGTTTTCCATATACTGTGCAGGCTGAGGACAAGGAACATGTCATAAGGCACACCTTCGTCGTTTTCGGTTGGCAAAAACCGTATGCCATAAGGGCTTATTGGTAGATTTTTTTTAAAGTTCTTTGCAGGATGTCCCAGTGAAATACGGCATCGCTGCAGTCAAGAAATATGTGCTCGATTGTCTCCGGTTTACGACAGATAATGCAGTCGATGCCCCAGGGAACATAAAGCCCTTTCTCTTGAAGCCAAGGTTTCACTGGCAAAGTACCGCTGTGCAGTTGAAAGAAAAAGGACTTCGCTGAGGACCGGACTGGCATTTTTTAATCTTTTTAGAACGTCTTGTCCTGGGCCTGCGCAATGTAGGGACCGGTACAAAGGCACCGGCAGTGTCACGTCAATCAAATCTTTGTACAGTCGTCTTCGGTGTACAGTACTGAGATATTCTATTGAAAACCGCGCCTTTAAGAACTGGTATGCTAGAACAACTTCTCTTAAATAGCCCCGTGCAGTCGATCCCCCACAACATAAGACGACACGACAAAGTCTGGCAAAACATCACGCAGCCTGAGTTGAATTACACTGCGCAAAAAGACACCTCTTTGGTCGCGTAGAAAAAACAAAACGTGAAACAACTTGTCTTAAGAATAAGGTACCAACCCAAGCCGCCACTTCTCACGGAACGGAACAGGTTTGTGCGACTTGTGCGCTCCCACGTGGAGCCCCAGACGAATACGGCAAAGACTCTATGCAATTTTTGCACATGAAGCCTTGTCATGTATAGCACTTGCAGTACATACCAAATTTTGGCCACCAGAAACAAATTGCACACAGTTGCACGGCCGAACATTGATAAATCCCGACCGCCCCATTTACCTGTTTTCCCCCTCACCCGTTCTGTCTCTGCTGCCCAGTATTCGTTCGTGTCACGATACTGGTCAAGCGGCACTCCCAGGTATCGTGAGGGTATAGTGGTCCACTGTGCATTTGCAAAAGATGCTGGAGTGCTGTCCCACGCACCGTGCCAAAACCCTGTGGTTTTATCCCAGTTGATCTCACTACCTGTCTGTTTGCAAAACATGACCGCATCATTCACTGCTTCGAGAACGCTTTCTTTGTCAGCACACATAAGGGCCACGTCGTCAGCATAGGCGAGAATTTTCACCTCACTTTCATGAAGTCTGAAACCGCGCACGCTGTCATTGCAAATTACCTTCAAACAAAAGGGCTCGAGGTAGAGGGCAAAGAGTAAAGGTGCCAGAGGGCATCCTTGTTTAACGGATGACAGGATTTGGAAGCTACTGGTTATTTTCTTGTTTATAATAAGACTGGCTGAGCAGTCCGAGTAGCTCATTCTGACGCCTTCTAAAATGACGGAACCGACATTCACGTGCTCCAGAATATCAAAAGAATTTTGTGTGAAACGCGATCGAACGCCTTTCTAAGTCGAGCTGTAGAACAGCAACGTGTCCACCCAGCGAGTCCACGCACTCTAGGATGCTCCTGGCCACATGAATGTTGGTCTGAATAAAGCGCCCTTTTATTCCACACGTTTGGTGTGGCCCCACAATATATGTTATTACTGCTTGCAACCTACTCGCTAAAACCTTCATAAAATTTTATAATCGACGTTGGTAAGGCTAATAGGGCGAAAGCCCTTAACTGACAATAACTTAACCGGGTCGTTGCTCTTTGGGAATTAGAACGACATGCGAGTGTCTAAACGATTTTGGCAACATTTTTTTCTGATATGATTCCTTTAACACGGCGTAAAGGATCAGTCCCAGTTCACCCTTAAACGCTTTGTAGAAACTGGCCCCTAAGCCATCCGGTCCAGGGGATTTTCCCGTACTCAGTTCGTCAATGGCCTTCTCAATTTCGGATACACTTATTGGCCCTTCCAGGTATTCTGTTACTTTGTCATTCTAACTTAGGCATCGTCGATAAGAAGCAGCTTTTAAACCCGTCTTCAAGGTCCCGCCCTTCCCTAGCAGTTCGTGATAGTGCTGTAAGAACGCTTGGCAGATCGTATCGCTGTCTTGCGTAACTTGTCCGCTGTAGTCTATTGCCGTGATTTCATTCTGCCTTGCGTATCTTTTTTCTTCGCCTAGCGAGCGCTTTGTTGGCGCTTCTCCTATCCATAATTTTTCTGCCCGGGCGCGTATTGCAGCCCTCTGTATCTATCTGCATCTATCAGTTCAAGTTGCGCCTTCACCTCTCTAATAGCTTCTGTGAACTTCCCCGGCTGTGTTGTTTCGACGCTTAAAAGAAATTCGAGTTGTAGCTGTAGTTCTTTTTCTTTTCCTCTCCTCATGCCGTAGTGTGGAAGACCTTTCAATAGCGTCCATTTTAACTTCATGTTTAAAGTTTTCCCACTTTGGTGTGATGTCCGTTTGCTCTGCGTCCAACAGCGCTTTCAGTTTTTGACTTACTTTATCGACGAAAGCGTCGTCTTGGAGAAGCTTTGCATTAAACTTCACAAAGACCAGTTGAATTTATGTTTTCTTTTGCCATATCCCAGGTCTAACGTCACTAAGCTGTGATCGCTGAAACTTATGTGTTTGACCTCATAATCGCAGCATAAGGCACCAGACCCGCGGATACGTATATCCTGTCTAGCCTGGAATGGCTATGTCCTTGAAAATGTGTATACTCGGTGGGTTTCCCGCCCGATAGTAGGCAGCCCACATCTTCAAAGTTTAGGTCTTGCACCACCGAATTGAGGTACAAAGCGCTCGAATCGCGGATGGGCAAATTTGCAACTCTATCGGGGGGTTACAAACGCAATTGAAATCGCCTAGCATAAAAACATTTCTCTCGCAGTTAAGGTAGGGCTCAATTTTCTCAAAAAATTTCTGTCTATCATTCGATCGGGTAGGGGCATACACACATACAACCCGCCAGTTTGAACCGCTAAAGCGAAAATCACACACAATCATGCGGCCTTCACTACATGCGACAACATGCTCAACATCAATGCCGATAGCCTTACTGAGAAACAATGCGCATCCACCAGACGTGCCTACCGCATGGGAAACGCAAACATTGAACAATGCACCGTAAACAAGCACCATGCGATCCGTTTGCTCTTCGCTTTCATTTTTAGTTTCTTGCACTGCAAGAATGTCTAGGCTGTTCTCTATGAGGAGGCGTTTGACTTGATGCTGCCGCCTTTTCGCCGACAATCCGCGCACGTTCAACGTGCCTACGCGAAGGTTAGCCTTTACATTTGGCGCCATCGGAAAAAAATGGAGCAAGTGGACCTCACAGACAGTGCTCACCTTTCAGTCGAAGCATGTGACAGCGCACTCAGAGCTACGTATTGTCTTTCCGAAAGTATTGTTCGCTTATTGGAGGCGGCTGCTTCACATACCTCGACACCACGATCCCGGTGCGTGGCATCCCGCGTGTGTCGTGTCGATTGTCCGGGTGCGCACAGCATTTTCAGTTATGGTGGCTTCGTCGCCCACGGTGTCGAAGCGGTCCTTCGGTCTGGTGGTATCGTTGGTTTCGGCTTAAAAGATGAGCGTCGTCCTGGCGCCGACTTCGGTGGCGGTTCATCGGGAACCGTGACCTCCGTGCTCACGCCGTCGCCATTGTTTCCTTCTCGCTGGCGCTTGACTGGGGTGTTGCTGGCGCCGGATTCCTGGTTGTCCATGGGCTCTGGCTCCTCAGTAGTTGAAACCGCGCCTGTCGTGGTGGCATCGCGCTGTCCTTTTCCAACGTCGTCAGCTTGCGATGCATGTGCAGCTTCAAGCTGATTGTTTTCGGTGGTGCTTGTATCTTCTTTGGGAGCAGTGTGATGGTCCTTGACTTGCTTGGTGGGCGTTGGCTCAGGGGGCGTATCCTTGGTTCCCTCACGAGAAATTTCCTCCGCTTCGGCCTCGTCCATCACGAGCTCACGCTTGTCTTCATTGTACGTCCGGGAGGCAGCAGTCGCATAGGTTTTCACACATTCAGCCATTTCGTGCCCAAAGCGACGGCATAAGGTGCACCGCGGAACGCGGCACTCACGCCTGATGTGGCCTGTGCGTTGGCACCGAAGGCAGAGCGGGCCCTGCCTGGCACCACCACAAGCGCCTTGGCACCGGCGATACGTAGTTCATGAGGGATGTCCTCGGGCGACACACCAGCCTTGAGCCTGAGCACGCCTACACGTGTCATGCTGCACTGGCTGCCACAACCTTCCGCGCGCCACTTTTCCCTGCTCACCTCGATGATGCTGCCGTACGGGGAGAAAGCCACTCTGATGTCGTCGTCTCGTACATGGTGAAGCAACCAGTGAAGCTTCACACGGACGTCACGGTTGCACGGGTTGATAACAACACACTTTCGTCCTTTCACAACAATTTCTGTCTCGGTGAGCATTTTCTGTGAGGCGTCCGGAGTCTTGAAAGTTGCGGCCCAGATGTGGTTCATCTGATACGGGCCGAGCGCGAGCACTTCGCCAAGCAGGCCTCTTTCCACTAGCGCGTCTCGAAATGTTCGACGTGATAAGGCCGTCCCCTCATATCGGCATGAAAAAAAACTGTGTTTAAAACAACTGGTCCTGTTGGCAGTGGTGGCAAAACGATAGCATATTCCTGAGAGTCATCTTCAAACCTGTTGCCGCGGCCGAAAGGCTCGCTGAAAACGCCCCATTGCTGGAGCCAGACATTCTGCGGACCGCTCCGCTCGGAACAGGCACGAGTATTCTACCACTGAACCACCGACGCCGATGCAAGGAAGCAGAACTGGATACCGTTCTTCGTCTGATTTCAAAACGCGTTTCTTTAATTAGGTCACTTCTGGTGTGACCGAACTCTCGGTCACTGCCTGCTGCCTACGACTTTGACGAATCATTTGACCGAACATGCTGTAATGGGTAGATGCCACATCATAAACATACCTGTTAACCCAAAAAGCAAACGCCAGATAGTTTGCATTATCTTCCCGCTCTTTACAGCGATGCAGTAAGGGCTTCCACGACTTTGGCAGGAAGAGGTATGAACAAAAAAGAGTGACCTGCGTCGCCGGGAATCGAACCCGGGCCACCCGCGTGGCAGGCGAGGATTCTACCACTGAACCACCGACGCCGATGAAGGCAGCAGAACTGGATTACCGTTCTTCGTCTGATTTCAAAACGCGTTTCTTTAATTAGGTCACTTCTGGTGTGGACCGAACTCTCGGTCACTGCCTGCTGCCTACGACTTTGACGAATCATTTGACCGAACATGCTGTAATGGGTAAGATGCACATCATAAACATACCTGTTAACCCAAAAAGCAAACGCCAGATAGTTTGCATTATCTTCCCGCTCTTTTACAGCGATGCAGTAAGGGCTTCCACGACTTTGGCAGGAAGAGCGTATGAACAAAAAAGAGTGACCTGCGTCGGCCGGGAATCGAACCCGGGCCACCCGCGTGGCAGGCGAGTATTCTACCACTGAACCACCGACGCCGATGCAAGGCAGTGGAACTGGATACCGTTCTTCGTCTGATTTCAAAACGCGTTTCTTTAATTAGGTCACTTCTGGGTGTGACCGAACTCTCGGTCACTGCCTGCTGCCTACGACTTTGACGAATCATTTGACCGGAACATGCTGTAATGGGTAAGATGCACATCATAAACATACCTGTTAACCCAAACAAGCAAACGCCAGATAGTTTGCATTATCTTCCCGCTCTTTTACAGCGATGCAGTAAGGGCTTCCACGACTTTGCAGGAAGAGCGTATGAACAAAAAAAGAGTGACCTGCGTCGGCCGGGAATCGAACCCGGGCCACCCGCGTGGCAGGCGAGTATTCTACCACTGAACCACCGACGCCGATGCAAGGCAGCGGAACTGGATACCGTTCTTCGTCTGATTTCAAAACGCGTTTCTTTAATTAGGTCACTTCTGGTGTGACCGAACTCTCGGTCACTGCCTGCTGCCTACGACTTTGACGAATCATTGACCCGAACATGCTGTAATGGGTAAGATTCACATCATAAACATACCTGTTAACCCAAAAAGCAAACGCCAGATAGTTTGCATTATCTTCCCGCTCTTTACAGCGATGCAGTAAGGGCTTCCACGACTTTGGCAGGAAGAGCGTATGAACAAAAAAGAGTGACCTGCGTCGGCCGGGAATCGAACCCGGGCCACCCGCGTGGCAGGCGAGTATTCTACCACTGAACCACCGACGCCGATGCAAGGCAGCGGAACTGGATACCGTTCTTCGTCTGATTTCAAAACGCGTTTCTTTAATTAGGTCACTTCTGGTGTGACCGAACTCTCGGTCACTGCCTGCTGCCTACGACTTTGACGAATCATTTGACCGAACTATGCTGTAATGGGTAAGATGCACATCATAACATACCTGTTAACCCAAAAAGCAAACGCCAGATAGTTTGCATTATCTTCCCGCTCTTTTACAGCGATGCAGTAAGGGCTTCCACGACTTTGGCAGGAAGAAGCGTATGAACAAAAAAGAGTGACCTGCGTCGGCCGGGAATCGAAACCCGGGCCACCCGCGTGGCAGGCGAGTATTTCTACCACTGAACCACCGACGCCGATGCAAGGCAGCGGAACTGGATACCGTTCTTCGTCTGATTTCAAAACGCGTTTCTTTAATTAGGTCACTTCTGGTGTGACCGAAACTCTCGGTCACTGCCTGCTGCCTACGACTTTGACGAATCATTTGACCCGAACATGCTGTAATGGGTAAGATGCACATCATAAACATACCTGTTAACCCAAAAAGCAAACGCCAGATAGTTTGCATTATCTTCCCGCTCTTTTACAGCGATGCAAGTAAGGGCTTCCACGACTTTGGCAGGAAGAGCGTATGAACAAAAAAGAGTGACCTGCGTCGGCCGGGAATCGAACCCGGGCCACCCGCGTGGCAGGCGAGTATTCTACCACTGAACCACCGACGCCGATGCAAGGCAGCGGAACTGGATACCGTTCTTCGTCTGATTTCAAAACGCGTTTCTTTAATTAGGTCACTTCCTGGTGTGACCGAACTCTCGGTCACTGCCTGCTGCCTACGACTTTGACGAATCATTTGACCGAACATGCTGTAATGGGTAAGATGCACATCATAAACATACCTGTTAACCCAAAAGCAAACGCCAGATAGTTTGCATTATCTTCCCGCTCTTTTACAGCGATGCAGTAAGGGCTTCCACGACTTTGGCAGGAAGAGCGTATGAACAAAAAAAGAGTGACCTGCGTCGGCCGGGAATCGAACCCGGGCACCCGCGTGGCAGGCGAGTATTCTACCACTGAACCACCGACGCCGATGCAAGGCAGCGGAACTGGATACCGTTCTTCGTCTGATTTCAAAACGCGTTTCTTTAATTAGGTCACTTCTGGTGTGACCGAACTCTCGGTCACTGCCTGCTGCCTACGACTTTTGACGAATCATTTGACGCGAACATGCTGTAATGGGTAAGATGCACATCATAAACATACCTGTTAACCCAAAAAGCAAACGCCAGATAGTTTGCATTATCTTCCCGCTCTTTTACAGCGATGCAGTAAGGGCTTCCACGACTTTGGCAGGAAGAGCGTATGAACAAAAAAGAGTGACCTGCGTCGGCCGGGAATCGAACCCGGGCCACCCGCGTGGCAGGCGAGTATTCTACCACTGAACCACCGACTTTTTTTCTTTATTACCAGTCATCAACACACACTTACAACACAAAAATAACCACACTGCATTCGGTACAACAAACACCGACATTAACATACCAGCCGTGCTTCCGGCTAGGCTTTGTTATTTAATCATCACTTTAGAGAAATTAGCGGCTCTAAAAAATGCAACCAATCTGGTACTGGCTGCTGGACTCTCAGCCCCTCAACGAACTGCGTGACACTCTCCCGCAGAAACTGCCGGGCCGGTCGGGCATCCACGTCGCCATGGAGCCACGCCATGCGCGCCCTCCATATGCTGTGAAGGCCCAGGAGCATTATTAAATCGTAGGGGACTCCTTCGTTATTCTCTGTGGGTAAATACCGTATACCATGCGGGGTAAGTGGGAAGTCTTTGTGTAAAGTTCGCTGCATAACATCCCAAAAGTGAACCGCCATCCAGCAGTGTATAAAACGTGGTCTATGTTATCCGGTTGTTACAAATTGTACAGTCAGTACCCCACGGTGTATCTAACCCCTTTTCTTTTAACCATGTTTGCACAGTAAGTGTCCCCGAATGAAGTTTTGAAAACAAATGACTTCACCCCCGGTTTTACAGCCATACGCTTAACTCTTTTCAGTACATCCTGCCCTGGGCCTTCTTTGTACAGTTCTCTATATCGTGGTATCGGGAACAGACTGTCGCAAACATCTTTATATAATTTTCTACGTGACACTGTACTCAAATATTCCATCGAAAAACGAGTTGACAGAAACCTGAGTGACATGACAACTTCTTTAAAATATCCTGAAATCCTTCCCTGTATGTGCAAACTGGATACAACAAATTCCGGCAGTGCTTGAGACAGCCGCACCTGGCAAACTGTTCGTAAAAAAGGATCGCTTGTATCGCGAAGAAAAAGGAACCTATTCACCAACTGGCGGACAAACAGGTGCGACAACCCAAGCCCGCCCTCCTTGACGCGTCGAAAAAGATTATCTCTACTGCACCTTTCCCATGTAGATGACCAGATAAACACAGCAAATGCACGATGCATTTTCTGTACATTCAAACGCGAGCAGTGCAACACTTGCATAACGTACCACACTTTGGCAATAAAAAATAAATTACAAACAGTCGCTTTAGCAAACATTGAAAGAAAAACCCCTTTCCACTTTTCTGCAGTGTCGCGTATGTCCTGCGTTCGGGCACGCCAATACGGTTCGCTGTCCTGGTAACACTCCAGTGGCGTCCCTAGATACTTAACGTGACTCGTTTCCCAGCTCACGTTGGCAAAAAAATCCGGTGTCAAAGACCAGTCCCCATGCCAGAATCCCAAACATTTCCCCCAGTTTACCCCACTACCTGTGATTGACCCAAAACGTTTAACAATGTCCACCGCTTTTGTAACACTATCTTTGGTCGTACAGAAAAGAGCAATGTCGTCTGCGTAGGCCAGAAGTTTTACCTCTGCATCGCATAGCTGAAACCCGCGAATGTGTTCACTTTCAATTATATTTAAGCAGAGCGTTTCGATATACAGGCAGAAAAGAAGTGGGCTCAGAGGACAGCCCTGGCGTACCGACCTTTCCACGCTGATGGGGGCCCCCAGCGTCTTGTTTACAATTAATCTCGTGGTGCACTTTCGGTACGCCAGAGCCACCCCCTCCTTGATGACTGTTCCAACGTTCACATGATCTAAAATCAGCAACAATAATTCATGGGACACACAGTCAAACGCCTTCTCCAAATCAAGCTGGAGAACAGCCACGCGAGCTCGGGCAGCGTCGCAGCATTCCAGCACACATCTCGCCTTGTGTGTGTTTGAAAAAATAGTGCACCACTGAACCACCGACGCCGATGCAAGGCAGCGGAACTGGATACCGTTCTTCGTCTGATTTCAAAACGCGTTTCTTTAATTAGGTCACTTCTGGTGTGACCGAACTCTCGGTCACTGCCTGCTGCCTACGACTTTGACGAATCATTTGACCGAACATGCTGTAATGGGTAAGATGCACATCATAAACATACCTGTTAACCCAAAAAGCAAACGCCAGATAGTTTGCATTATCTTCCCGCTCTTTTACAGCGATGCAGTAAGGGCTTCCACGACTTTGGCAGGAAGAGCGTATGAACAAAAAAAAGAGTGACCTGCGTCGGCCGGGAATCGAACCGACCTGCGTCGGCCGGGAATCGAACCCGGGCCACCCACGTGGCAGGCGAGTATTCTACCACTGAACCACCGACGCCGATGCAAGGCAGCGGAACTGGATACCGTTCTTCGTTTTTTTTTTTTTTTTATTACCGTTTTTCAAAACACACATCACGTCAAGGGTAGATTAAAAACCGTCTGCCATGCTTTGGCTGACGGAAAAACTTAAAATAAACATCAAAAGTACACAGTTCTTCCAAAACTGGCAGCCATTCGTGGTCAGGGTCTTGTAGCTTGTGGATCTCGTACAGCATGGTTATACTTTGTGCAAAGTACTTGCTCACAGTGAGCGCTTCAGGATCAGCATGGCGTACGGCCATCCTCGACCTCCAAATGGCATGCAAGCCTAGGGCCATGATAAGATCGTACGGCACACTGCTATCACTTTGTACAGACAGAAACCGTATACCATCTGGTGAAACGGGCAGGTCTTTCTTTAAAGTCCTTTGCAAGACATCCCAGAAAAAAATGGCGTCCCAGCACTCCGTGAAAACATGCTCAACTGTTTCTGGCTTTCCACATAATGTGCAATTTGTTGGCCAGGGAACAAACAAACCTTTTTCTTCCATCCAAGTTTTAACAGGGAGGGTGTTGGTGTGCAACTTAAAGAAAAATGTTTTCACGGACGCTGGGACAGCCATTTTCTTTACCCGAGATAAAACATCCTGACCAAGAACAGAGCTGTATAACGATCGATACAGGGGTACCGGAAATAGCATTTCTTTCAAATTCTTGGTGAGCGTCCTCCTCGATACGGTTGATAGGTATTCGAGGGAAAACCGCACAGAAAGAAACTTGACCGAATCTACTACCTCCCTCATGTAGCCTTTGATTGTTCCACATCTTTCATTCGCAGAGGAGACAATAAACATGGGCAATGAACTGGCTAGTGATCTTTGCATGAAAGTTCGTAGAAAGGGTTCTTGCGAGTCTCGCAAAAACAAAAACCGGTTGACAAGCTGTCTGACATAAATGTGACATAGGCCGACACCACCTTCCCTCACCCGTCGAAAGAGATTAGTTCTACTACAGCGCTCCCACACCGATGACCATATGAAGACAGCAAACACACGATGTATTCTCTGAACATGAACTCTAGAACAGTGAAGGACTTGTAACACGTACCACAGTTTGGCTAAAAGAAAAAGATTGCAGACTGTGGCACGAGCAAAAACCGACAATGCGCGACCACCCCACTTTGTTGTCTTTTCACGCAACCTTGCTGTTTCCCCTTCCCAGTACTCGTCGTTTTGTTCGTACTGGTCCAAAGGTACCCCCAGATAGCGCACCGGCGTGCGCGACCACACCACGTTCTCAAACACACAAGGTGCCGATTCCCACTCCCCATGAAAAAAACCGGTACATTTCGACCAGTTAACAGAACTATTCGTCACATGACAAAAATCCTTGGTTATCCTTATCGCTTTGCTAATACTTTCCTTGTCTTCACAGAAAACAGCTACGTCGTCAGCATATGTAAGCAGTTTCACCTCACTCGAGTGAAAACGAAAGCCGCGCAACTCAGTGTCATGAATTATTTTTAAACAAAATGGTTCCAAAAACATACAAAATAACAGAGGCGAAGCAGGGCATCCCTGCCTGACAGAAGACAAGATGGGTATACTTTGTGTGACATTTTTGTTGACAATTAATTTTGTTGAGCATTCTCTGTACGCCATGCGTACTCCCTCCATCACAACCTCCCCCACATTCACATGTTCCAGAACGCAAAACAAAATATCGTGACACACTCTGTCAAATGCTTTTTCATAATCGATTTGAAGCATGGCAACTCTTTTACAAAATAAATCACAACATTGCAACACGCTACGCGCGACGTGAACATTAGTTAGTATACTTCTGCCCCGTATACCGCACGTCTGGTGCGGACCCACTACATCTCTTATTACTCCCTGCAGCCTTTGAGCAATTATTTTCATTAGTACTTTGTAATCTGTATTAGCCAAGGTTATTGGCCTAAAGCCAGTAACAGATTGGCGTTTCATTCTGTCTTCGGACTTTGGGATTAACACAGTGTGTGTTCGCACAAAGGAGGGCGGCAGTACTTGCGTTTGATACGCTTCGCTAAAGACCAAAAACAAAAAAGGGGCCACAATCTCTATAAACTTCTTGTAGAACGCTGCACCTAAACCGTCAGGGCCCGGAGATTTCCCCCCTTTTAAATCCCTTACGGCTTTCTCGACCTCGGCTAACGTTATGGGCTCTTCTAATCTCTTTTTCACATCATCATCTAACCGGGGCATGAATTGAAGGAAGTCTTTTTTGAATTCATCAACTTTCGGTGCAGCGTACCTAAACAGCTGCTGGTAATGTTCCACAAAGGCTTTTTCGATTCGCACTTCATCCCGCGTAAGTTCACCACGCCACAGTATTTCCTCGATTGCGTTCCTTTTTGCGTAGCTTGCCTCGTCACTCAGCGACCTTTTAGTGGGGGCTTCCCCGGATGAAAACTTCTCTGCCCTTGCCCGAATGGTTGCCCCCCGATATCTCTGTATGTCTATTGCCTCTAACTTATTTTTAATTGTCCTTATATCATCACGAAACAGGCCTGGGCTTTCGCACTCAAGCTTCAGTAACTGCTGTAAATTACCTTTAGCTTGTTTTCTCTTTCCCTCTCTAGCCGTTTGATTGCCGTTCCTCGTTCTATTGCACACATTTTCCATTCTTGTTTACATAGTTCCCATTTGGCACCCCAGTTCATGTGTTCTACGTTCTGGTATTTGCGGAATACTTCTTCCACTGTTTGGGTGAAGTTCTTGTCGTCCAATAACTGCGAGTTCAGTTTCCATAATTCCCAACTGAACTTTTGGAATTGTCCCTTTTCTTTCCCAACAAAAACGAAACCAAACAGTGATCGCTAAATGAGACATCGTCAACGCAGTAGCTTCCGCACATTGACGCTATTTCAAACGAAACATAAACCCTATCAAGTCGCGCGTGACTTGCGCCTTGAAAGTGCGTGAACCTCAGTGCGCTGCTGTTTGCCGCGCAATGCGCGACATCTGCGAGCTCGTTATCTTCAAGCAAGTCGCCAAGAACCTTTGCACTTTGATCGCTTGCTCGATGTGGCCCGTTTCTATCGTTTGACTCACAAACACAGTTAAAATCCCCGAGTAAAAAAATGCTTCCTTCGTATTTTAACCATGTAGAAATGCTTTCGAAGAATAACACTCTTTCTCGCACCACATTTGGGGCGTATATACAAAGCACACGAAATTCAAAACCGCAATAACTATAATCACAGATCACCAGCCTGCCCGTTTCACACGTAACAACATTTTTGACATCAATCCCAATACCATTCCTAACAAAAAGGCAGCACCCCCCCGAAGTTCCTACAGCATGGCTAACGCATACGCTAAATCGGCTATTAAAGGTTCGTACCATGGTCTCGGTGCAGTCTTCACTTTCAATTTTCGTTTCTTGGATGCCCAAAATATCGATTTCTTTTTCATCAACCAATCTTTTAAGCTGACACTGCTTTCGGCGAGCTCCCAGACCCCGTACGTTTAAAGTGGCAAAGCGTAGCGGTCTTTCAAGCACTGCCATTATTTATAGTGAAGACTGCGCCGCGAGCAAGGAAACAAAAAAGGGTGAACGAACCGATGGTTGTAGAAACGATGAACCAAGAAGGTCTGCTGGGCGTAGTTTGCTGATGAAGGTTGCGCCGTCCGTGGTAGCGCCTCTTATTTTACAGCGTCTTTTCAAAGCACTACAACGCCGTTCCCGTCCCCTCATCACTCTGCTGTCGTACTAAGTCTCTGAGGGTTTCACCTTGGCTCTGTCCGGAGGGATGTTGGACTTGGGTTTTAGCGTTGACCGTCGACCTTGGGGTGCGGCTTTTGCCGGCGGCTCCTCCGTGCCCAGTTCACCGATGCCTTCGTCATTCGCGGCGGCCTCCCTTGCACGCTTCGCGCTGGCGTTGAAGGACCCCGCTTCCGCGGTTTCCATCTCGTCCGCCTCAGCGTGGCTGGGTGCGCCGCCCACCTCACTGCCGCGTTGGGCTGCGGAAGCGTTGACGGTAGACTCCGGTTCTTCCTGGGCCACTGTAATTTTCTTGGGCGTAGTGTCCTCCGGTACTACGGCCGGTGCCGGCACGGGGGGCGTGTCCTTCACCACCTCTTCGTCCGCCCCTTTCGCCGCGTGCTCGGCATCTTCAGCGTCCATGAGGTATTCGTCCGTCCTATCGTCCGTTTGCTGCTCCGCGACGTTGGCATAGGTGCGCACACACTGGCTCTCGTCGTGGCCGAAGCGACGACAGAGAGCACACCGCGGCACCCGGCACTCACGTCGAATGTGGCCGCTCCGGTGACAACGCAGGCAAAGCGGCTGGCGTCCTGGCACGACGACAAGCGCGTTCTCGCCAGCTACTCGTACCTGGTGCGGGATGTCGTCGACGCTTACGCCTGCCTTGAGCCGAAGGGTAACCAGACGCGTTGTCGAGGTTTGCACGGTGCAGCCCGGCACGCGCCAGCGGTCTCTGGCTACTTCCGTGACTTTTCCGTAGGGCCCCAGGGCGCGTCGCACTTCGTCATCGGGGACGTGGTGCAGAACCCAGTGGAGCTTGAAGCGGACGTCCTGGTTGCCCGGGTCGATGATGAGGCACCGCCTACCTTTTACCTGAAGTTCGGAGGCAGCAACCAACTTCTTAGCTCCACTGGGGTCCTTGAAGGTCACCGCCCATATATGGTTCATCTGGTATGCCCCCAAAGCGATAACTTCGGGGAGCAATTCCAGTCGAACCAACGTGTCGCGGAAGTCCTCGACTTTGTACGGCCTCCCTTTCACGTCGGCGTGCAGAAAAATAGTGTTCAGGGCAGATGGTCCAGACGGCAAATGGGGCAAAATGACTTGATATTCCTGGCTTGAACTGTTATCAGAAGCTGACCTGTTACCGCGGGCCGAAAAGCCCGCCGAAGCCGCTCCTTCGACGGAGCTCGCCATCCTGCGTCCGCACTGCGCAGAATCCGGAAGCAGGATACCGTTCTTCGTCTGATTTCAAAACGCGTTTCTTTAATTAGGTCACTTCTGGTGTGACCGAACTCTCGGTCACTGCCTGCTGCCTACGACTTTGACGAATCATTTGACCGAACATGCTGTAATGGGTAAGATGCACATCATAAACATACCTGTTAACCCAAAAAGCAAACGCCAGATAGTTTGCATTATCTTCCCGCTCTTTTACAGTGATGCAGTAAGGGCTTCCACGACTTTGGCAGGAAGAGCGTATGAACAAAAAAGAGTGACCTGCGTCGGCCGGGAATCGAACCCGGGCCAACCGCGTGGCAGGCGAGTATTCTACCACTGAACCACCGACGCCGGTGCAAGGCAGTGGAACTGGATACCGTTCTTCGTCTGATTTCAAAACGCGTTTCTTTAATTAGGTCACTTCTGGTGTGACCGAACTCTCGGTCACTGCCTGCTGCCTACGACTTTGACGAATCATTTGACCGAACATGCTGTAATGGGTAAGATGCACATCATAAACATACCTGTTAACCCAAAAAGCAAACGCCAGATAGTTTGCATTATCTTCCCGCTCTTTTACAGCGATGCAGTAAGGGCTTCCACGACTTTGGCAGGAAGAGCGTATGAACAAAAAAGAGTGACCTGCGTCGGCCGGGAATCGAACCCGGGCCACCGCGCGGCAGGCGAGTATTTCTACCACTGAACCACCGACGCCGATGCAAGGCAGCGGAACTGGATACCGTTCTTCGTCTGATTTCAAAACGCGTTTCTTTAATTAGGTCACTTCTGGTGTGACCGAACTCTCGGTCACTGCCTGCTGCCTACGACTTTGACGAATCATTTGACCGAACATGCTGTAATGGGTAAGATGCACATCATAAACATACCTGTTAACCCAAAAAGCAAACGCCAGATAGTTTGCATTATCTTCCCGCTCTTTTACAGCGATGCAGTAAGGGCTTCCACGACTTTGGCAGGAAGAGCGTATGAACAAAAAAGAGTGACCTGCGTCGGCCGGGAATCGAACCCGGGCCACCCGCGTGGCAGGCGAGTATTCTACCACTGAACCACCGACGCCGATGCAAGGCAGCAGAACTGGATACCGTTCTTCGTCTGATTTCAAAACGCGTTTCTTTAATTAGGTCACTTCTGGTGTGACCGAACTCTCGGTCACTGCCTGCTGCCTACGACTTTGACGAATCATTTGACCGAACATGCTGTAATGGGTAAGATGCACATCATAAACATACCTGTTAACCCAAAAAGCAAACGCCAGATAGTTTGCATTATCTTCCCGCTCTTTTACAGCGATGCAGTAAGGGCTTCCACGACTTTGGCAGGAAGAGCGTATGAACAAAAAAGAGTGACCTGCGTGGCCGGGAATCGAACCCGGGCCACCCGCGTGGCAGGCGAGTATTCTACCACTGAACCACCGACGCCGATGGTCGGGAAAGAGAACAAAAGTGTATTCACAGCCAGTTTCGCAATGTCTGCGGGAATGTAGGTCATCGCAGTTTTTTTCTTCGCGTGAAGGCGTGTTGCGCCGCTAAGGGCAGGTTATCAACGTGTCTAGTGCTGTGAAGAGAACGCTTGGCGCATTTTCAAGAAAGTACAGCATGAACTTGGCCTAGTAAACGGCAGAAATACATTTACGCTTATTCTTAATTCCACCGTGAGAGACTAAACTGTATCGATGTAGCATGTAGCGGAAACCATCATCAAGAAAATATCTGCCATCAGTGATTTGTTGCTTTCTGTTAGCGTAAACACTGCCTTCTGAGCAACCTTCGCTCTCGTCAGCTTGAGGCACCACGTGGTTCATATTCGACTCCTACCTCTTTCGTGTTTCACCGAAGATTGCCCTATGTATTTGCATTAAAACACAGCTTTTACATGCAAAAAATCCAATCTGATTCTGGGCTTCTTAGACGTTCGCACAACAGAATTAAAAAAAAACTTCACTACCGTGATTCTGTGCTTTCTACAGCCTCCTTAAGTCCTGCAGTATATTACAATCTTTTTTAATTCGTACCCGTATCTTTTGTGGGTTCCAACATGTATCACTCTCACACCCAGCCCCAGCGTATAGAAGTTGTCGCCGGGAGTCCGCTTTTGCCGGGTAATTGTAGAAAAATTACCGAGTATACCATAGAGTGATTTTTAGCATGTTACTGCTCTTGGACATAGCTTCCTTCCCGTAAAGCATTGCGTTTAAAAACCTGGTTTCTTTCAGCTTGAAATAACTGCAGTCTGCGTCCGAAATTGGTGCTGGTGTAGGTATAACAATGCACTGTTGGCCAAGGTAGCAACACAGTCGACGACCCGTATTTCTTTTGACATCGCACGAATCACATGTATGTGCAGACAGACATTCGGTCCAAAAAATATAAATAAAAAAGCACGGGTTCCAAAAAAACGCTTGGCAGTCAAGAAATTGGGGTCCGAAAACTATGTCGTGGACTGCAACACTAAAACCCGGTTGTTATGATTGAAATGTGGCATAAAAACATGTGTGCCGAGCCTTTCCGGGGAAGCCTCTAAATTGCGAAAAAAAACCACTTAATTCAGTCAGTTCGAGTTGTCGATTAGTTCTCTCTGGCACTACACGTAGCCAGTCTCCTAGTTGGCCCAGTTGGTAGAGCTACTGCTCTATGATGACGTGTGTGCGGACTTCAAACCGCAGATGAATTTTAACAGCAGACCTGTTTAAGCTTGATCTTGGCCCGGTTGCATTCACAAAAAAAAAAAAAGCCAAGAAACAATGCAGGTTCACGTGAGCGGAGTCCTCATGAGGAGCGCCCGGTATCATTCGGTCTTGCGCATGGGCTTGCGTCACGTGACGAGTTCGCAAAAAATAATTTTAAAAAATACCGAGCGCACTAACCGTGCGCCCGTGAAGAGCGTCTGTCGTCGTCCGGCGTTGTCCAGCTCGACGCCGGAAGATTAACTCGGAATACACCACCGTTCCAACTTTATCGTACTCAGGACCCCTTCGGAAGAAAGAGCCCTTAAATACCTTACCTTCTCCTCCCTGCGCTATCAAGACGCCACGTATCTCCTCGCCCACCTTATGCCTTCCCCCTCCAACACCACCGTCGGCGTGCTCTTTCACGTACCGCCCTCTGACGACCCGGACACCATCCTACGCAGTCTTGTGGACTACAACCTGACTGCAAATACACGACGTCCAACGCCTGCACAAAACTCACCTTATTCAAATACTTTTCAACGGCACCCTGGTTCCTGACTGGGTACGCTACAGAGCCGCTCTCCTCCGCTGCTACCCCTTCAAACGAAAGTCTGAGGCATGCTTCAACTGCTGGACCCCCGGACACAGGAGGGACGTTTGCCCAAACTTGCCACCAACCCCACGCTGCACCACTTGCGGTACCACTAATCCGGCCGAACAGCACCCCTGCAAGCCGGGAATCGAACCAGCGCGACGCACCTGCAGTCACCGAGCGCAGTATTCTCATCGAAGACACTGAACAGCACCGACGCCGACGTTTTTCATCTCCAGTCACTTCGAGCAGAGGTCAAACTACGCCACAGCCGTTTCTGTAACGCCGGTCACATAGTTACAAATCTAGCACAAGCCACTGTAGCGTGCTTTTGCCAGTGCCGCGAGCTATGCGCTTGCCCCGCTGCATGCAACTTGTCAATTTAAAGCGCGCTGCATGCTTAATGAAGCTTGCACTCATTTGAATGGCTGCCGCACCATGAAAAAAATATCTAGTGTCGCATATGCCTGCAAATGCCGTAACTACACGTCTTTTAGCGACTTTTATTTATACGTAAAAGCAAATTTTTGGGTGGTACATCAGCTCGACACGGATGTTACAGCGCGAGATTGGAATTCCCGCCAAAGAGAGTATCGCGCGCTGGGACGAAGCCTTGCGTCGTTTCTTGGTGTGGCGCACCTTTGCCGGCCTTCGAGAACCCGGGCCACCCGCGTGGCAGGCGAGTATTCTACCACTGAACCACCGACGCCGACGTTTTCCACATTAGAAGCAAACCTACGCACAGCCGGTTCTGTAACGCCGTTTATAGTATCTAGGCCACTGCGTCTTTTGCCAGTGCCGTAAGTATGCTCTGCCCCGCTGCATGCAACTTGTCAATTTAAAGCGCTCCTGAATGAAAATTCTGCCGCACCATGAAAAAAAATCAGTGTGCCCTCATGCCGTAATACACGTTCCAACACTTGTAAAAGCGGGGTGGTACTCAGCTCGAACTGATGTTGCCACCATTTCCCGCAAAGATATCGGTGGGACGGAGCCTTCGTCGTTTCTTGGTGTGACCTTTGCCGGCTTCGAGAACCATGCGCCTCGGTGGCATCCTCCAGTAGTGTTCGTCACGTGCCTTTTACGTGGTATAACCAATAGTCAACCCAAGAATGCCCATTTCTTGGAACTAGACTGAGACCCGTCTCGGTGTAGTCGGTTGTTATGACATTTTGGTTGTTTTTCACGTGTTTTCAGAAATAAAACGAAAAGAAATGGTCTACTAGGCTGTTTTTTAACAAATTATTTACTAGTATATAGGTTCATGGACAAGCTGGTGTTGCACTGTTAAAAAATCTATAGCGCATGCGGAAAAGGACAAAGCGCTTTGTGGTGTCTCCTTTGTCATTGTCCAACATGCGCTTAAATTTTTTCTAGAAAAAAACTGTTCGCAATTAGTTCTCAATATTACTAGACTTATTTGTAGTCGTATCTCCGCAGACAAAAAGAATAACTGCTACATTTTAATCTCGTATAATGAAAGGTTGTTCTATATAGATTTGTGTTTGACAGATCGCAAGGTGAGATGTATGCCTGTCTATAGCAAAAATTATTGTCTATAGGTAACATACGTACGTATGCTAAGAACACCTGCACCACAAATCAAACCCGCTTGTTGCACCCTACGGCTAAGATGTTGCAGATAAAGCCAGAAATCACAAAGACAGTTAAGGTGTTAGGCTGTTGCGCTATTTTAAGACAAATCTGATTTATTCCACTACCTATGCGTCTCTAATCATAGGGGCGAAGACTAAACGCACGAGGAGACCAATAATTTTATGGCGGGATGAAATAAACTTTTGGCGGCAAAGAATGAATTAGGGCAGCGCAGTATATTAGCGGGAATTAAAAGAAGAAGCCTTCATCCTGCAGTAGGCAATTAAATTAGCTGATTACAATGATAATAAGATAGGGGAGGGGGGTGAACGTTCTTGAAAAGGAAAAAAAATTAAAGTATGACTTTTGGCTGGTTTCAAGGAACTTTTTTCCTTTCGACCTTATGTCACGACAGATCTTAATTACCATAAAGACCACCTCCTTATAACCTACAGGGGCGGAATGATGTCCGGTATCAAGGTTACGTCCGTAAGAGTCAGTGGCGGATATCCCGCTCTTTACAAATGTGGGCAAGAGACGAGGGGCGGCATGATCCTCCTCCTTGTGCCGTGTGACCCACTTCACGCAGCGTAGGTTGAGTGAGTGAGTGAGTGAGTGAGTGAGTGAGTGAGTGAGTGAGTGAGTGAGTGAGTGAGTGAGTGAGTGAGTGAGTGAGTGAGTGAGTGAGTGAGTGAGTGAGTGAGTGAGTGAGTGAGTGAGGCGAGTGAGTCGAGTGAGTCAGTGAGTTAGTGAGTGAGTAGAGTGAGGTGAGTTGAGTCAGTGAGTGTTTACGAACACACTTGTGGTTGCATTGTTTTCTGTCCTCTTACCAACAGCTTGGAGAGCAGTTAACCGCGACTTTATTGTTCTGACTTGTACTCTGTGTCCAGTACTGCTGCAGCGAAGCATTGCGGGGCAAAAGTTTCACAAAGCTTGGCAAGAATTCACGCATTGTTCAATATTCTTGCAACTGCATACGAAACAATGCACAATGCTCCGCCATAGCAGCAGCAATACAAAGGGTATGAGGGTTGCTATTGAAGTAGACAAAAACATAAATGAAACAACCCCGCCCAATGTTCGACTGACGGCCGCTTATTTGAAATATCTGATGTATTCGGTTACTGAACGTTTCTATGCAAAATAGAGGATTTATGTACTGGATTAAAGGGTTACGACCGTCTTAAAATAGCATAATTTCACCTATAGCCTCACGTCACGGCATGACACTTTTTTCTTACACCGAGCCACGCGCACAGTATAAAATAAGGCACCAGTTGCGGCAAGACATCTGGTGCCGTCTCTGTCATGACTGTCATGCGATCTTCAGGATTAGCTGCACTGTATACAAACACCCAACCAAAATGAAATAGCAGCTAATGGGGGAACGTATTGCGAATGTTGTTTTCGGATGATTTTTTTTGTCGGGCTATACCACTTCAGGGTAGCATTGTGGTCCACCAAACGGGATACGAAGTTCATACAAGATGAAAGTTTTTTTTTTTTTTAAGTGTGGAGTCATACCTTTCTGCTACAGCGCTCGTTAGTTCTGGCTGTGGTGTGCGTTCGAAAGTTGCCAACTCCATGAAAAAGTATCATACACAAATTCACGATATCACAGACAGTTCTTATAGGTTTATTTCATTGGTATATCCACCCTAAGAATCCCGCCTTTCCGCATTTCTTACAAATTTTACCGTATCAATAGAATTAACAATGAAACAGCAACAAAAAGTAATCTCAATGAATTACGCGCCAATTATGCGCCAAAGAATTACGCGCCAATTCATCAAAGAATTGGCGCGTAAGCCATTGGTCCACACCACCGCAACCCAGCGCGAGCCCTTGACGCATAATCATGACACTGAGAAGAACTGCTCTACCATCGTACCGAACTGGCGCGCTTCGTTACATCCGCACCATTGTCATTCCAGCATTGCACACCGTCATTTCCCGCTCTTACGCAGGGGCAGAACACTGTCACACCGCAATAAACAACGTGCGCACCAACAAAGGAGGGAGATAGTCCTCACGATGTTATTGTCCATCCATTTGATGTAGCATATGCACCGGGCGTCAAGAAGTTTAGTCTTCACGGCGAATTGCCACAACCGACGCTGAAGAGCCACGGCCGCAGATAGCTGTTTCGACTCTACCGCACAGAGTCTTCTTATCACGTCTTGCGCGCCCCGAGCTCTGAGCCTCTACCGCACAGTCGTCTTATCACGTCTTGCGCACCCCGAGCTCTCATGCCGACTGTATACGTGTGGCGCCTTCAGAGTCGGGCGCGCGCCGCCTTTCTTGGAGCAGTACCGACAACATCCTCTTCCGCTCTGATCGTCTTGCGCGCGACGCTCCGCCGCCTTCTAAACTGCCGTCCAGCTGCCTGCCTGGCGACTCGCCCGCCAATTCAAGGCCTGTGTGCAAGGCGAGTGGTGTCTGCCTCGAAGGGGTTACCGCTTGTCACTTTCGCCCCTAGAGTTCAAGTGCAGTTAAGGCTGAAAGTTAGGCTTGTTGGTTTGGACGTGAATTCATATCCCCAGTGAAAACGACACGTGAGAGAAGCAATAATTACTCACAACGATCGCCAAGTGCGATCGTCGAATGTTTTGCATTCCCCGCTTATCTTGCCTTCGCTAGTAATATGTAATCGATTGTGGAACAATCTTTGTTAGCTGCTTGCGCTCCCTTTACCCTGTACTAAGGCGGTTGTCCAGCAACCATTTTGATACCCGCCGATTTCATTGTGACCGGCAAAGGGATGAATGGTCGCACGAAAAATTCTTGCTATTAAAATTTGTTTTCGGTAATATTCACGCAACATCCGTACGACATGAGCACAGCAAGAGTTTTTTTTTTAACTAAAAAAGTAACATATAGTTCGCAGCCATCATTAGGGAAAGGGTGCACTCTGCTCTTTCTTTTTCAAAATTGGCGGAAGGTAGATAGGAAGATGGGTAGTATGCACAATAAGGGACCACGCGCCTCTGCGACACTGTCCAGTCTAAAATCACAAAAGGAATACCGCAAAAACCAAACAGGAATTCCTGTCGTACGACAAAAAAACTTTGTTGTGACGACAGAAATCTTGTTGCTACGACAAAGCCTGTTGTTACGACACACATTATTGTCGCAACAACAAAGTCAATTTTCTCAAAGACAAACATTTCTGTAGTCACAACAGTACTGCCACTTACGCTACACTTCACAATGTGCAATAACATTCAAACTGTGTGCAACTACTGATGGAGCATCTAGATAACGACAGAACAGGAATTCGGCAAGACGGAACATCAAAATCGGGACAGGAATACCACACACGACAGAGCATCAGAATCGCGACGTGACAAGAATACGACAACACGAGAGTACGACACGCGAAAATAAGACAAAACTACAGAATCTTTTCTTGTCATCTGTTTCGACTGGGTCCCTTGCAATTCGACCAGCATATGCACCGACGTTGACAATCCGGTGCGTCCTGAATGCCTTTCGCGAATAAATTGGGGGCGGTGAGTAGTTTTAGAAGACGGAACGGAAGGGGGATCAACAAAAAAAAATCTGCGTCGGCCGGGAATCGAACCCGGGCCACCCGCGTGGCAGGCGAGTATTCTACCACTGAACCACCGACGCCGACGGCTTCGCCTTCGGTCACGAACCTACGGAAAGCCGGCTTTGTAGCTCCCGTTATATTATCTAATCTAGGTCACTGCTTTTCTTGCAAGTGTTATCAGCATGCCCTGCACCGCTGCATCCAATTAGCGAGTTTACAAATTGGCAGCAGGCCAGCAGGGATTAAGACGACCCCCGTTCAAGTTGAGATTGACACAGGAGATGAAATGTTTGCGCAAACAATTCCTGCTATTCAGAATCGTTTCCTGGTACAGTCAAACAGCCTTCGTATGGCAGTTTCCTGAGTGGGGAGACCGTTGGAAAGGATTCAGCTGCATTGTTTTGCGCCTTGCTAGTGGTTGTAGTTTAGCAGATCGTCAAACTGATCAGTATTAATAAAACGGGACCAGGCCCAGCTGCGCCACTGAAACGAGACCTACATTTAGAAGGGCATTCCTAAACCGCCTTGATATTGCCTCAAATGAAAAATGTCGGACGCGTTTCTTAGGACGGTTTGTCAGCTGCGACTTGGAAGACTTTTGCCTGAATTTGTTGTGTGCTCTGAGTACATGAGGGAAACTGTACGTGGATTTTTTAAGGAGGTGGTGTGGTCATACCGTTTTCTTTCAGTGCGTTTTTCTTAAGCGGGGTGAGTCGGAAGAAACTGTACAATGATATCGTGGAGAGTGTATTGCCAGTGCCAATATACAGCAGCAAGTATAATCTAAGGCCTGAGAGAGATGTACTTAAGTGGGTGAAAAGAATGACGGTCCCAGGTGGAGTGAAATCTTTCTTTTTTAAACTCCATACTGGAACACTGGAAGTAAAGACCTGTATGGAGGAAAAGGGATGGTTTGTGCCATGGGGTGTGCACTGTTTTCTGTGTCGAAAGCCAGAAACAATTGAGCACGTGTTCTTGGACTGTTGGGGGTGGGTGTTCTTTTGGGGTATCCTCCAGCGAACGCTCAAAAAAGATTTGCCTGGGGGTGCTTACGGTATTAGGTTTTTGAACGTTGAAAATGAGGACGGTGTGCCGCTTGACACAATTATGCTGTATGCACTACATAGCATCTGTAGAAACCGGATGGCGGTACGCTACTCCGACCCAGATGCCAGACTCATCAGACACTGCTTCAAAGAGTCAATAGGTTCTTTCGTGCAGATACAGAAATTTCAGCCCTCTAAACCAGAGTGGCTACCCACAATTGAAGCATTGTTGGTAATGAAAGAATATTGAAATCACCCCGCTTGCCCAAGAAGGGCTGCAGTTCTAGTGTATGTATTGAGTATTGAGTGTACACATTATCAGTTACGTGTGTTTTTGTTTTGTCATCCTGTCAAGGAAGGGAACTAAACAAAAAAAAGCGTCGGTGGTTCAGTGGTAGAATACTCGCTGCACGCGGGTGGCCTGGGTTCGATTCCCGGCCGACGCATTCTTTTTTATTTATTGTGGGTGGACTCTGATTTCAAGAGCAGATTTAGCACTCATACAGCTTTATTATGAGCCGTGGTCGCTTTCTTGTTGTAATTTTTCTTGTCGTAAACAGTTAATAGAGAACAGGCTGCTTTCAGAAATTATCGTCAATGTCTGAGAGACTTGCGCGGTTGAACGGATGCACGTGAATTTAAAAAAATGGTTTTGACTAAGCAAGAGATCTTGTAACTGCGCGTTTGATATAAAAGATGGAAGCCAAATGATTGTTTGTGGCTGTCAGCATGCGATGCACGTATTGCATTTCGAAACTTTTGCACCTATCATGATTCCACGATCGGGATACACAGCAGTGCAGTCGAAATCACCGGCCGGATTCCCGCGTGTGTTACGGAAGCCATCAAAATTTTAATTATACAAGTTTAATACCAATAGGAACTATCAGGATCATGATTACACGCGCTCGGAAGAAATCAATTCCACAAATTAGTAACGGCTTATTATGAAACGAAAGCAAAGCGTTTTGCGTCATTGCTAAGTAAGGCATGGGTTTGGGCTAGTTGGCTATACATCGTTTGAAAGAACAGCGGAAGGACGCGGACGACAGACCGTACACTGCACCGCACCCTCTCAGGTGCGGTGCAGTGTACGTTAAACATATGGGGAGATGTCTCAACGAAAGCCTGAGGGAGCACGCGTATGCCTTACGCGTCGGCACCGGGAGAAGTGTTGGTGCACCCCACCGCTTTTTAAGAACACCAAGGGTCTTAAGCACTACTTGGGAGCGCGCACGCGCGAAATTTTTGAAGCTTACATGATAGAGAAAAGAGGCGACACGTGCGTCAGTCAGCCCTCGGTTACTTTGCTACAGAAGGAGTCAGTTCCTAGTAAAAGCAGCGCTTGTACTGTCTTTTTTACGTTCTGTCGTCCGCGTCCTTGCGCTGTTCTTTCTAACGTGTTAACGAATTGAGAGTTTTTTCACTGGGTAAACGCGAGGGGTAGGGCTCGAGCAGCCAGAAAGTGTCCGTAGTTCTTCGTGGTTATCTATGTTTAGCCACCCCTTCGGGATCAACGGACGCAGGTTGAGCTCAGTGCCGTTTGCGCTCTTACAATGGTCTACAAGCGCGATATCGAGCATCGGTATCAGTCGACAATACTTGGCCAGTCTGGACTGGACTGGACTGGAAAGGACTTTATTCACATCGATCCTGCAGTGGGCGGGGGTTTGTTATGACCCCCGTCCCGACGTGGCCGGTCGTCGCATCTTCTTCGCTACCCTAATAGGCGCAGGCCCCTTTACGGAGTCCGTGCTTTTCGAGTGCAGTGAAGACCTGCTGGATGGCCCACTCTTGCTTCGTCTTGTCTCTTGATTCGATGGCTTCCTGTAGTTGTGCCGGGTAATCTTCGAAGCTGGCGCCTTCTGGGTCGGTGGCGCAGTCCCACATGATGTGCCACCGGTTGGCCGGCCCCTTTTTGCATACCTCGCATAGGCTGCATGTGTACTCCTCTGGGTACATGCGTTGTAGTGCCGCCGGCGAAGTGACCGACGCCGTCTGTAGCTGTCTGAGAATCGTCGCCTATTCGCGGCTCAGGGCCCGATGGGGCGGGGGATATTCTCTTCTGGACAGTCGCGCGTTTTTTAATGCTTCATCACCGTAACCTCGGGCCCTATCTTGGTCTCTGTCCACCATTCCCACTCGGGGCGGCTTTCCACTCTGGGGCGCGGTGTGTTAGTGCGCGCGCCTCCCTGTGGGCCGTCTCGTTGTGGTTCGGTGCGTGCGACCGAGCATTCGCCCCGCGTGCGCCGGAATCCACCTGACTTCTACTCTCCGGCCTTCTCGGGTACCCGACTTCTTGAGGATCTTGATTGCTTTGCTGCTTACGCGTCGTTCGCCAGGTTTCGGACGGCTTCTTGGGAGTCACTCAATATTGTGTCGCAGTCGGCTTCGGTCATTGCCGGGCTATGGCGATTTCCTCGGCCTCCGTGGCTTCTCGCACCTTGCGCTCGCCCTGCCATGGCTTTATCTTCCTGTTCTTGCATTGATCGTGAGACCGCGACGTATCTGCCTTTGCGTAGTCCGCCGCGTCGGACGTCTCTCGTTCTCGGGTCGTCGCCGTGTTGTTCGACGATGTCTTGGCCCTCGCCCTTCTCCTTTCTCGGTTGTATTCTGGGTGTACATTCGTCGGTATGGGGCTCATGCGTATGTTTGCGCGCGTTTCTCTGGGTCGAGTTCTTGCAGTTGTCTTCCCATGGCTCGGTGTCCTTGGCCCAGTGTTCTCAAGAATGGTTCTGCCTGTCTTGGTTGACGATAGCCGCCTCGCTGCGCCTCCAGTTGCGCCTCGATGAGCTCATCGACGTGTTGTGGGTGCCCTAGTTTGGGGCAGGAGTCTCCTTGTACTCGTTGACCTCCACACCTCACCGAAAACTATGAAAATACAGTAGAATCTCCATAAACCGAAATCGCTTAAACGGAATTGCCGCTTAAACGAAACAGTTGCCTGGAATTTGGTGGGTTTTGTATTCAGATAACGTAAAAAAACTCTCGTTAATCGGAACTAAAATTTCCGCATCACCGTGTAAACGGAACCAGAAACAGAACTTCTTGTGAAATCCACTGGCATGAGAATCAGCTTTTTACGGTTCCGACTATTTCGTTCTTGCTTTTTTTCTTCCTCTATGCATTTTTAGCCTTGTTGGCCTCGTAAGCCTCATCTCGTAAGTGGTTAGCCGTGTTAGCGCAACGAATGCAACATCGCAGTTCTTGTTCCAGTCGTTCGGTCTCGATTCTAGACGCCGAGGCTACAGGGCTCTCCTCCTGTCGCCTCGTTCGTGCCATCGTTGTGCCATTCGTCCTTCATTTCCACGTTGCCGTCTTCTAAATTCGGTGGCTCGTAAGCACTCGCGAAGTTGAGGCCTCTTGCCTCCGTGAAGATGCAGTAGCAAGGACTCAAACAAAAATAATTGACGCATTTTGTAGTGCACAGCGACTCATTGTTGCCAAATCAACTTTGTGAATGCTGTGCCTGCGCTTCTTGTAGTTTTCTTGCTTTCTGAAAACTATCAGCTACAGTCACTTTCTAGTGGTTAGAGTTCCATGAAATGTCCTTAGAAGTGCGTACGCACATAAATTTGCACCTTATAACATCTCTCTCAGTAAACGGAACTCCTGCTAAACGGAACTAATTTTTCCGGTCCCTTGAAGTTCCGTTTATCGAGAGTGTACTGTACTGCTAGACGATACAGGCAATAGAGGCAATACGCTGCGCAAACAGGAGGAGATAATGTCACGTAAGCCGGAACACGTATAGATACGCTCACATGGTTGATTTATTTTGAGGGTTAACACGCCGACGCTGCACAGGCGATGGGGCGAGCCGTGGTGGAGGGCTCCGGATTAACTTTGTCCACCTGGGGATTTTTAACGTGAGCCGAAATCTCGAGCACGCTGGCGTTCTAACTTTTCGCCCCCGCCAGAAAAGCGGGCGCTGCGGTCGGGAATCGAACCCCCGTCCTTGGGCTCACCGGCACAACGCCTTAGCCACTAAGCCACCACGGCGGGTTATACGCCTACCTCTTCACCATACTGTCGCTTAAAAAGGACACTGAAGGCAAATAGCAAGCTGGAGACAGACGAAAGTTGAACGGCCGCGAAGCCCTCTCAGCGTTTATTCGGCGGCGAAAGATCGGAATCACGCCCTCGGAGCATACAACAAAATAACCTGTCCGCCCCACTCTTTCCTAACTTGCCACTCTGTGTGCGTCAATCATGGTGCCACATGGGACGTTAATGGTGGTCAAACAATGCGGATGTGCCCCGCAGCCGTTTACTTTTCCTACAAAACGTTTGGCGGACAGAGCTACCGCGCTGAGACCAACGATAGGGGCGCTCTTTTATTTGCATTCTCGTTAGGTATAGTCGGGTTTTTTGTCGCTTCGATGCACTCGACTTAACATCTTGGCGCCATCTGTTAGCTGAACTTGTGACAGCGTGCAACGGTAAATATTTTTCGTCCTGATATGGTAACACATATTCCGCCGTATGTTGAATGTTTTGCGAAGCGAGTTGCCTATTCGCCTATCTGCCAGAAGTGTACCTAGAGCTTTTGCGAGCTCCCAAACTACTGCTAACAGCGCCTTGGTGCCAGTATGGAATGAAACACGTGTATAACGTGATACAAATATCATTTTTACCTATGTACGCACCGTAGTGGAAGCAAAGCAGCACACAACGCCCTGAATCAAAAGACCCGGTTTGACGCACACATTTTATTCAACTTCAAGACAATCAAGAAATGGTTTCGAACGAACGCATCGTCACTGCATACGCTTTGAGGTGTAAGCGCGAATAACAGGCGATCGATGGCCCTTTTTTCGTCGTAAGGGCCGCTTCTTTCGATTTCTGGGGGGAACAAGTCACTTCACCCCGGCGCAAGTCGTGAAGGATCTTATAAAAATCGCTCACACAATACACAACTTGTGCCGGATTGCATAGTGGCTACTGATAATTCAAATATAGTAAACACAGTCCACCGGCAGGATCACGCAGTCGAAGTTCATCGTGAAGCGACCACAACACACACACAGCTTCGGCCATCGGCATGGGTGCAAAACTGCGTTCAGGCAGACAGTGCTACGTGAGGGCGCGAAAAACTTGGTCAGACCAGAGCCTTCTAAGGCTCTGGGTCAGACCATCGCCTCCTGTATTTTAAAAATACACGAGGCGATGGTCAGACGCAAATTACCGTCCACGGAAGGTCGGAACAGTGGAAGGCCGACGCGCTACGTTCGGTCATAATGTAAACAGAGAGATAACAGACATGTGACTACGCGGAACCTGAAATAACAATAGCAATCGCCACCGGTACCGCGGCTTGGCAGCTTGCGAATATCAGCACGGATTGAATTATACGTACTGTACATTTAAAATTGATTATGCCTTATGAAAGTTAACTCGCAAAGAAAGATTTGACGCGCTCCTTTGAGAGATTGTGTGCACCGTTCTCGTCCACCTGCTGCCGCAGCGACCAGTTGCACCTCGTATGGGCTCGGGAGTTTTTTATCCAAGTGAGCGAAATAACGGACTCCGGTTGAACTTCGGTGTTTCCATCAGATTCACCTCGATGTAGCGCACCTGTGGACACCGCTTTGGATACTGGGGGTGTATTTTTGACAGAGCTTCGGCCACTTCCATCGGGCGAGTGAGCTAGGCCTAACCACAGCAAGTAGGCCAAGTACGAGAACGACCATATGCAGACCTTGTCCGCCGACGACGGGGAGCGCGTTCCATCCTCCTCTAGCCTCAACGCCAGCGCGACCGAAGACACTGCGATGCTGCAAGACTCCAGAGAGGTGAACACCCAGAATCCTCATCAGACTGTACAGCAAGTTGGATCGACGTCGCCACCAAAGCCCAGCGGCGACGGCGGCGCAAGGTAGACAGTGGGGCTGGTTCAGCGGCCGTTTCGCCCGCAACTCAGGCTCTCCCGCTCATACGTAAAACCACTCCCCGACCTAACCCAACTCCTAGAGATGACTTTAAGCTAGTGCTTCGCCGACAAGATAACCTCAAGCTCGGGAACGTGGAAAATGCAGAAATTTCGCTATCTCTGCTCAACGCAATTAACTTCACGTGGCGCCAGGCCTACATTAGGGTGCGCCTCGACACCATGCAGAACATCGCAACTATAAGCACGCCATCGACAGAAGCAGCCAACGCCTTGAGCCACATCACCCAAATCAAGGTTGGGAATTCTACTCATGTTTTCCCACTCTACGGACTGGCGCCAGACGATTCCGCCAAGAGTATAATTCGAGGCGTACCGGTGCGTTTCACCGAAGCAGAGATTCTAGCCAACATTGACCAAACTCAGTTCGAAATCTACGCTTGTTGCCGACTTGGTCAATCTCCGATCATCATTCTCTCCTTCGCATGGTGTCCAAGCCGAAATGCAAAACTCGCCGAGACCCTTGCAGTTCCCGTCAACCCCGCCGCCACAAATACTCAAATGCAGACAGTAATTCATCATGGAGGGGGACCATAAAGAAGTAAAAATATGGCAGTGGAACTGCAGAGGTTTCCGCCATAAGCGGGAGAACCTGCAGCTCCACATTCAAAATTTGGACAACTCCGAGGCCCCAGACATTATTGCTCTACAAGAAAATCTAGCCAGAGTTAAACTTAGAAACTATAAAGCTCATGAAATATCCGGAACGCAAAACCCACGCGTAGCCGTCTTTGGTTCACAGGAATCTCACAGCTATTGAGCACAAGATTGATGATTGATATAGTCGGCGTAGACTGCCTCCTCGTCGAGATAATACCACAAACGAGAGGGTGCTGTAGTTTATTCCTGCTTAATGTATATAGCTCCCCAAAAGAGCCCCACCCCCCAATCCTCGAGGCCATAAGCAGGACTCTCCGACTCTGCGGAACCAAACCTCTAGTAGTAGTGGGAGATTTCAACGCGTGCAACACGAGTTGGGGATACCGAAAGAACAACAAAAAGGGAACCGCATTGTGGAATTACATCCAAGATGAGGGTCTCTCCCTGCTTAATGACATGCTGCAACCCACCCGGATAGGAAACAGTGTTCAGGCGGACACTAGCCCGGATCTCACTTTATGTAAAAATATTGGACATGGAAAATGGAAAAACACAGCGCAAAGCCTCGGTAGTGACCACTATATAATTGAAACTGTTGTTCCTGTTTCTTCCCTTAAGAGAAAGGGAAGAAAAAAATTCTGATAACAGATTGGGACAAATTTAGGACACTACGCTCACAAACTGCCGAAGAAATTGAAAATCTCGACGACTGGATTAACCAGCTAGAGGACGATGTTGAAGCAGCAACCGACTCAGTCCCGGTTACAACAGAGATGCAGTCCGTTGATAGCAGACTATTACATATGTGGCAGGCCCACGAGAGTCTCCAAAAAAGATGGCTCAAACAAAAACACAATAAGAAACTCAAAATCAAAATCGCGCGTCTGGTAAAGACATGGAAGAATATGCGAAAAAAACTAGTACAGCAGCAATGGGGGCAAACCTGTGATCAGATGAGCGGCAACCTACATCTTAAAGATACATGGCACCTGCTTAGGTTCCTACTAGACCCGGAAAACTGTAAGTCGGCACACAGTAAGAACATTGAGCGAATCATCCATGGTCATCCGCTGGGAAATAAGGAACTCCTAAAGGCGCTCAAAGACATATACTTAAACACATCTAGTCCTATAGAACTTCCAGGGTACGCGGGTTCCTCAAATCCAGAGATGGATGAGGAGATCTCGACAGCGGAAGTTAGGGCGGCAATGCACAAACTCCGCACCTCCTCTGCCCCTGGGGCAGACAGAGTTACAAATAAAGCTCTAAAAAACCTAGACGATAGCTCAATTACGGCAATCACTAAGCTTTTCAATCACTGCTGGAAAAAAGGAGAACTCCCGCCTGCTTGGAGACATGCCAAAGTCACCTTTATTCCTAAGCCAGGTAAAAGCCTGGACATTCAAAATTTAAGACCTATCTCCCTCACGTCTTGTTTAGGGAAGCTTTTTGAGCATGTGATCCTTAACAGGATTCAAACACACATGGAGAAACACCATCTCTTCCCAGACACTATGATAGGTTTCAGACCACACCTATCAACACAAGATATCATGCTCAGAATATCGGAAGAGGTGGTTAATCCATTACATAATAAACACACCCGTGCAATCCTCGCTTTGGATTTAACCAAAGCATTTGATAATATCGAGCATGAGGCGATTACGGCAGCATTGTCAGCCCTACAGGTCGGTGAGCGAACCCATAGCTACATCAAGGCTTTCCTGTCCAACAGGACAGCTGAGATTCATTTCGGGCAGCTCAAGTCCGACCCTTTCACCCTAGGCAGCAAGGGGACACCGCAGGGCTCAGTGCTCTCCCCCTTGCTATTCAACATCACACTCATACCCATGACCAAGCTGCTAGCGGCAGTACCTAATTTGTCCCACTCCCTGTACGCTGATGATATTACGTTGTGGACAACGAAGGGCAGCGACGGAGAAATAGAGTACACGTTGCAAACCGGAGCGGACATAGCTTCGGAACAGGCTAGGGCTATAGGCTTGTCTTGCTCTCCTAAAAAGTCCGAGATCCTGGTAATGCGTTACGCGCCTGGAAGAAAAGCCAAGGATACACCAGTCCCAATAGAAATCCGCATGAATAACGCACTAGTACCCGAAGTCCAAACGATCAGAATACTAGGGATGTACTTACAAAGCAATGGCAAGAACACCGCCACGCTCAGTAAACTGACAGCTTGTGTACATCAGACGAACCGTCTAATTCGCCGCATAGCGAACAAACATACGGGGATGAAAGAAATAGACCTCACGAGGCTAGTTCAAGCCTTTGTTCTGAGTCGCTTTGTCTACTCCCTTCCATACCTCAGTTTACACAAGGCGGAGAAGGAGAAAGTAAACTGTTTGATTAGGCAATCGTACAAAGCAGCTTTGCACTTACCGAGGTGTACTCCGACTGATAAACTCTTGAAAATGGGCCTACACAACACCCTCGAAGAATTAATAGAGGCCCATAGAATCGCTCAATATGAAAGATTATCGAAGACCCCGACAGGACAGTACATCTTAAAGGATCTAAGTATATCTTACGAAGGAACACACACAAGGGAGAACCCGGTCCCTCGAGATATATTTAAGCACCTCACTATTAACTCTATTCCTAAAAATATGCACCCTATTCATCACAAGGAAAGAAGAAACGCTAGAGCCAAAGCACTCGAAAAACTGTTTAAACACCACGAGGAGGTAGTCTACGTGGATGCAGCCGAATACAAAGTGCAGGATGCCTTTGCAGTTGCAGCCATCGACAACAAACTCAAGCACATCACCGCAGCCACTGTTTATGGCAGGCGGCCGGAAGAAGCGGAAGAGGCTGCAATTTCTGTTGCAATTATTAGTACCAAAGCAAAATTTATCTTCAGCGACTCCAAAACGGCTGTGCGTAATTTTGCGAAAAACAAAATTCACGAAGCGGCATCTCAAATTCTATTACGAAATCATTTCGAACCTCGCCAGATCCAGATTATCTGGATTCCTGCGCACTCGTCCCATCCAGGGAACGAAGCGGCCCACAGTTTTGCCTGCGAACTCGTCAACCAGGCGGTGGACCAATCGTGCCTGCGAGGGTCTAAGGAGCGTATGGTTACTTTTCAAGAAATTACATCTCACTTCAGAAATGAAAGACTGGTTTACCCTGCGCCTCATTATTCCCTAACGAAAATCCAGCAAACGACATGGAGGCAACTCCAATCTCATACCTTTCTAAACCCTTATAAATTGGCCCTAATGTACCCAGGTCTGTACACCCCAAAGTGCAGAATATGTGAGGCCGAAAAAGCCGACCTAGCCCACATCTTATATGAATGCCCTGAGCTCCAACCTAAAGCCGAATGGCATCTCTCTAACCAAATAGAGTGGGAGACTGCGGTGACCAGCTCCAAGCCTGAGACCCAAATTCAGGCCGTGGACTGGGCTTTAGAAGTCGCCACGAAGCAAGGTCTTCTGGCCACTTCACGGTGTCAAGAAGAAGCCCATCATTAATCAAAGTCAATGAGTATTGACTAAATAAAGTTGTTCCTCCTCCTCCTCCTCTCCTTCGCCGGAACCAGGGCCCCGTAATACGTCGCACTGTACGGGGGAGAATACCCCTGCTCCTTGTACAAGAATACTTTACCCGTTTCGACGCAATGCCACGAGTCCAGTCATTGAGCCATGGCTTGCCCACAGCCAAGTGTGATCGTCTGCCACAAGTGTGGCCTCCGGGATCCCAAGCTGGGTCACACCTGCGAGCCCAAGTGCAACCTGTGCGGCGGCTCCCACCTGACAGCGGCCAAGGGTTGCCGCAAGCGGTTCAAGGAGCCCTACCTGCTTCGGATGAGGGAGTTGGGGAAACGTCGAGTGGATGAGCAGGCTTCCAGGAAGGACCAGTACGAGCAGCGGGGACGGCCACGTGACCGGTGTACCACCCCGGACCGGAGGAGGCGCAACAGCAGCTTGGGTTCCCAGTCCAGATCCACGTCAAGGAACAGAGCATCCGGCCCGAGCGCGGCGAACAAACAGGTGAGCTGGGCAGATGTAGCATCTCCTACTTCTCCCATTTCCCCAGAATCATTCCGCCTCGACCAAAACAAACCCTCTTACACAGGGTGCCAGAAATGCGCACAACTTCGATCGCAACTCGAGCAGCAACGCGCACAGATTGCAGAACAGCACACACTCATAGCCACTCTCCAAGCCCACCTAGAAGCAGTCGAACAAGCTCAATCCGCCAATGCAATTGAAAAGCGCAAGAGGCCGAATAGACAGGACAAACAGCATGATGCGTCAATGGACACAAGCCTCTCACTACATCCAAACACTGAGACACCAAGGCCAACGTCGAACCCCCCAGCCGCCGAAACCAGCCGGACACAGTACGACGAACAAACGACACAACCTCCGTGGTTCGAAACAGCTATGATCGACGTCGCCAAATCACTGACCGATGGCATGAACGCCCAATTTAATGCTTTCGGACAGGACATACGAGCTTTCAAACAAGGCCTAAACAATGTCAGGCTGGAAGTGCAAAACCACATAGTTCGCATCGAATGGCTGGAAGACTGTACACTCAGACCTGACTCGGCACCAACAAGCCTTGTCTGACACGCAGAAATGGTGCGAATATGCTGGACTGACACTTTCCGTCAAAAAGACAGCTATTCTGCCTGTGGCCAGTGCTTGGGGCCGTCGCCGACTGGCGATGTCTCCAATCGCATTGCAACTCTGCGGGCGACCAGTACGCACTGCCACCTCACTTCGCGTGCTTGGATTAGAAATTTATGCGTCTGGGTCAGCGTCTATGTGGATACGTTCAGCTCGCCAAAAAGCGGGACAGATGCTCCACCTCATCCGACGCATCTCACAGAAGTCTGGTGGCTCCTGTTCCGAAATGGCCCGTCTATTGGTGCGGTCTGTACTCCAGCCTCGGCTTGTTTACCAGGCACAATTCCAACACCTGAACCAGGCGGAGTGGGCTCGACTTGAGGCAATTACCCGAGCCGCAATGCGTGCAATTACCTGCCTCTCTAGGATAACACCGATCCCTGCTCTTCAGGCTGAAGCTCAAGTTAACACCTTGGATGAGCTTGTCCATCAGCGTTGGTCCGCCCGCATGCATAAACTCACCTTTGTTGCTGAGGCAGCGGCGTTAGGAAATTACATGGGTCGTTCACTACCCACATCTACAGCCTGCGTCGTTACTAGGCCACCTTGGCTATACCACCAGGTGACCGACAACAGGCCACTAACGCGACTTCACAATTGATGCAACGGACATACTGATACGCTTTTCGCGGTCGCACAAGAACTGGAGGCTGAGTCTCAACCCCAGGTGGTGCAGGCATTTGTGGACGCTGGAGCCAAGGACTACGTGGTGACGACAACACTACAATGTCCTTCCCACCCAGAGGCCTGTCAAACGTGCTTCTACGAAACACGCCGCACCCTGCCGTCTATGCTGGCTGAGCTTACGGCCATCCGGGACGGCTTGCAAGCACTAACTCCTGCTCTTCATCACGCCCCTGGAGGTACTACTTTACAAATTTCTACAGACTCCACGGCGGCCATACGTGATTTACGTCGAGTGAATAACAACTCGGCTATCTCGAGGGATGTTCATGACATACTGGATACGTACCCCTGCCCTCTGCGGCTCTCGTGGGTCCGGCGAAATACGCTTCCCGCTCACATTGCGGCGGATGGTGCCTGCCTAACTGCATTTGTTCCACGACCATTGCCTTTACTGACATTAGATACCCCAGGACAGTTTTTACAAAGGAAAGAAGATCTTCGTCGCGCCACACGAGCTCTAATTCCACCGTGTGGAACGGACCTTCCTAGCCGACTCGCTCGCTGGGAGGAGGTCTTGCTGCGAAGACTTCGTGTTGGTGTAGCCCTCTCTCCCGCTGTTACCCGGGAGTGGCCACCACGCTACCATGCCCCGTTCGACCAGAACTGCCCCTTTTGCACGGCTCCTGCCGAAGATGCCGACACAGAACATTTGCTGTGGACGTACCCTTCATTGCAAGCGGCCAGAACACGACACCTTCGAGGCACAGGCCTCCACCCTGGCAGACCACCTGACCTCCATCGGTGGATATGGGGACCCCACCACCGCTCCCTCCTTGCGTTTGTTCGCGAAACAGGAGTTAACGTATACTTGTAGCATAGTATTTATGCCAACGGGCATACTATCGCAAAAAAAATGGCTGGAAGCTGGCTTTGCACGCGGCCGAACGAGTTGACAGCACTAACACCCGCGCAAATAAGCATCCCACCCCATACACAAGGGATCAAAGAAAGGAATACAGGGATACCATTGGACCTCACGATGCCGCCACGAAACAATAAGCCCGACGCAACGGCAGTTCTGCAATGAAATTGTCACGGCATAAAAGACAAGACGGGTGCACTTCTACAATACGTGTTATCCTTGAACGCACAACCAGATATAATAGCCATCCAAGAAACGAATGGAAACACCAGATTGCCTGGATATATAAAATACGCCGACCCGTCCGGGAAAGCAACAGCAACGCTCGTGCGGAGCAGCATTTCGGCGACACAGCATCTTACCCCACAGAGGAACTGTGAGCATGCGCTTGTGGAGATCCACTCGCGCTCAACGAAGGAAAGGACCAACCTATTTATTCTTAACAACTACTGCCGCCCCTCGCCCAGGAAACCCGAAGTACAGGAAGCCGTAGCATTACAAATGAACCACCCCACACTTACACCTGGTTATTTTAATGCTCCACACCGGACGGGGGGGTACAAGAACCCCAATAAAGGACAGGCGATAGTGAAACGTACTCAACCAAAAACACTTGTTCCACCTGAATTAGTCTGACACCACAACCAGACTTGGCATCAGTACGTCAAGAGACAAGACCCCAGACCTCTCGTTGCTCGCAGGTTCACTCGACGTCTCGTGGATGACTACTGAAACTAACCTTGGATCAGACCAATATATTATCCGTCTTGTAATTAAAGGATGAAATTATAAAGCCCAAATCGGTGCATCCCGCATTACCGACTAGGAACGATTTCGCAAGACCAGAATATCTCGGGAGGAATGCACAGAACTCTCGTACCAGGATTGGGTGTGCTGCAGATCGTCTCAGACATGACGACGCATACCCAAGTCATTACCACCACATACAAGAATCCCTCTGCAGACCGGAACCTAACCACCTCTTGGAGGCCCATCACAGTCTCACAAGAAGCTAGAAAAAGCAGCGCATAACCGCAAGCTCCGCAAGAAAATAGCTGAGATAAACAAGCAAACGAGAGAGTGCGCAGCAGCCCTATGCAAAGAAAATTGGCTCAAGTTGTGGGATGGACTCCAGGGCACGCTGTCCACGAGGAAAACCTGGCAGCTGCTGCGTCACTTAGCCGACCCGCTGAAGAGCAAAGGCGAATCAGATCGTAGCATGACCCACACACTTAGCGCATACCAGGGAACTACGGACCAACTTCTGCAAGATCTGGGACGCAAATACCTGAAGACGAAACGTAACTTCACCCCTCCTTTATACACTGGGAACCCGAACGCCGAACTCGAAAAAAAGATACAGCTCTACGAAGTTAAAGCAGCCATCGCCGAAAGCAGAAAAAGCAGCGCCCTAGGACTAGAACAGGTCCCCTACAAAATTCTGGTAAACTTTGACGACCATGCCCTTGAAACACTCACGGACCACTTCAACAATGTTTGGACTGAGAGGGAAAGTCCAGCACAATAGAAGACGGCGGAAATCCGCATTTTACCAAAACCGGGGAAGTCATTATGCATCGAAAACTTGCGGCCAATTTCTTTTACGTCCTGCGTAGGCAAACGTATGGAAAAGATAATACTAAAGCGCCTCCAGAAACACCTGGACGAGACCAAGCAGATGCCGGTCACAATGTTCGGATTCAGAAGACACCTCAACACCCAGGATGAGCTAATTCAACTGAAGGAGGAGATTCTCGTCCCCGCCACTCGTCACTCCCCGCGGGCGATCGTCGCACTTGATCTGAAGGGGGCCTTCGACAACGTGGCACACGAGGCAATCCTCCGGAACCTGAACAACACAGGCTTCGGCAAGAAGACACGACTATATTTGTCGACTTCCTGTCCTACCGAAAAGCCATAATCAAGATCGAGGACGTCACCTCGGACCCCATCACCCTTGGCTGTCGGGGGACCCTTCAAGGCTCAGTCCTGTCTCCGATATCGTTCAACATCGCGCTCATGGGCCTCCCGGGGTGGCTGCAGACTATACCGAACCTAAGACACGTTCTCTATGTAGACTATGTAACCCTGTGGACGGGGACTAATTCATTAGGGGTCTGCAGGACATTTTGCAACTCGCCGCCGATACGGTCAACCAGTAGGCGAAGGAATGCGGATTGACTTGCTCCCCCCGAAAGTCAGAACTTCTTGTGGTTCGGCGCCGCCGCTGCAAACGAGAAGATGATGACATCCAGGTGTCCCTTGAGGAACAGGTCATCAAACCCTGCACATCACTAAAAATTCTACGTCTTCTGATACAATCGGACGCGAATAACGACCAAATGATACAGCGGCTTACAAAAACATCCGAACAGGTTTTACACATGATAAGAAGAGTCACCAACCGACAAAGAGGCTTGACAGAGAAAGACACACTTTGTCTCGTCCAGGCTTTCATCCTCTCAAGAATAACTTGCTCAGCGCCGTATGCAGTTTTAAACAAGAGAGAAACCGACAAACTTAACGCCGTCATCAGGAAAGCAACAAAACAAGCTCTGGGCATTCCAATAAGCGTGTCCACAGAGCGGCAATTTAGCTTTGGGCGACACAACACAGTCGATGAGCTAATTGAAGGTCCCCTGTCCAACCAAAAAGCTCGCCTCGCACAAACCCAAAGGGCCGGAAGGTCCTCGCGTGTTAAAATTTATGCCAGTAGGGGACGCTGTCTCAGCAAAGGAAATGCCGGAGAAATGGCGGAAGCACATCATAATCCGCCCACTACCGAAGAATATGCATCCTGTTCACTATAAGGGTAGGCTAGAAGCAAGAGCCAAAGCTCTGGGCAAAAAATATGGATCTCTGCTCACAGTGGTCTACACAGATGCAGCCGCATATCCCAGAAGACAAGCCACAGTAGTGGTGGTGACAACAAAGACAGACCTCGTCGCCGAGGCAACCCTGCCGCGAGCCTCAACAAAAGAAACGAAGAACTAGCCGTAGCCTTAGCTCTCTCACAAACGAAGGCAGGTGTCATAATTTGACTCACAAGAAGTATGCAGGAGTCTCACGTCGGGCTGGGTGGCTCCAATGACATACCGCATACTGTCAATCAAGCCACCAGACAGGGTAGTAGAAGTGGTGTGGGCGCCGGCCCACTCATCCATGGAGGGCGATGATCAAGCCCACCTCAAGGTTTCGTCGACCAGGCCGCGGAGGACTCACATGAACCTATGCCACTCACGACGTACCAGAAAATTTCAGAGCACTACAGACTCTATCGCAGAACACTTGCGTTGCCCCGCCCGCAACTAACAAAGACCCAAGAAACTACGCTCAGACTTGTGCAAACAAACACGTATCCCCACCCAACACTGATACACCTTATGTTTCCAAATCAACACCAAGTCCAATGCAAATTCTGTACTCAATCAGGAACACTTCGGCACATTATACTTGAATGCACCCAGAACCCTGATTTGCCACCTCCCCCCTTCCCCATTCCCCCGAGCACTAGAAGACGCTGCTGTCCAGCTCGCTCTTTTGCGATACGCTCCTGCTGGTTGAGAGAGCGGTAGCATCAAGGACGGCACATGGCTACCTGCAAGAAGGCTCCACTCTCACAAGGCTCTGCTAAATAAAGAAGTTTTTTCTCTTTCTCTCTCTCTCTCTATCAATGCTGCTGAGCGACTGATAGGTTCATTTTTTTTTATTATTTACGCGATTATTTTCAAGGTACGGCCCCCAAAGCGGGTATATTTGTTTTCTGTGGATGCCGATCCATCTATTTGGACCAACTTCGATTTTGTCTTCAGTGTTCTTTAAGTGCAATCCGCGGAGTAGTCGTGCTCTGAATTGCCACATGCAACAGCCGCGTCTGGCTCCGAAGTAGCCCCAGTACTGGGTAAAGGGCAACGGTGGAGGGAAGAATGGTTGCGGACGATGCGCTTGGTATGTTCGCAGCGACAACGCTCACGTGAGTTACCTGGCAACGCTTTGCCTTGGTTGCACAACGTTGACACGCTAATAAGAGAAGTTGTAAAGGTCCCGCTTGCAATCCCTCGTTCCACTGGAACTATAAACCCTTTATCCACTTCGAGCTATAACTTTCCCTGGACGGAAAAATACACTGCAACTCCTCAAATTTCGGACGAAAAATTGGCTGAGGTTGTTGTCTTCACCTTTTAAGCCTGTATTGCTGACAACACACTGAAAATGATCCTTTCTGCAGTGTCAAAAGAAGGCGGGTGCACCGTAAACACGACTCGCCTGTTAGCCGATGTTGTTGCGTGTATTTTAGACAGTCAGTCATGTCGCTGAAAAAAAACAGCAATTAAGGGAGTACCCATCTCTTAACGCTGTAAATCCAGCATCCCCATTCAGAATCGCTCTTTCCGTGGTTTAAATTGTTAGAGAAAATTAGTTATATTAGGTTTTGGCTAATGGATGAATAATATTCGTCACTAAAAATCCCTTCCGTATCTCAGCGCATGTGAGGCTTATCGACGAGTGTGTAAAAATCTCCACGTTGATCAGAAATCCAGATTAACCATATATGACGTGTTGTTTTGGGGCAAAGCCCAGAGATCAAGTTTTACACATTTGTGCAAGTTTTAAATATCAGCAAAATAAAGGGTTTGATGTCTCCACTAGCAACATAAATATCCATCCCACGAATTCGCTATAACCCATTTAGCACATTGGGCTCCCCCTGGAGTGCAATGAACGAAATGTTCAGAAATTTCGAGAGTAGTCTACCAATGCGTGAGCATTCCCACGGGCTGCTGCTCTGCTCCTCGTGTGTTTCTTTTTCTTTCATTCAACAAATTGTGTGCATTGACACTAACGTAACGGTAAAATGGTTAACTTCGCCAAATATGTAATTCTGCCGAAATACTGGGTTTCTACGTGGTCGGTGCTTTTTGCCGATTTTTTTTTAATGCTGGATTTGTTTCGTCGGGCTTTTTAATTCTTGTCTTCGCTGTGTGAACGCGTGATAGAAGATAAGCATTTTTTATATCGTGAAAGCAATTTTGTTTTTTTTTAGTTTTCTGCCTTTGAATACCTTGTCTTTTGTATTTTTAATTGCATTCGACAAAGCATTTCTATTTCCACAGTTAGAACGATGGAATGCGTTAACTTCGGCAATTAGCCATCTTTGTGCAAATGTGCGGCGTTAAACCGCTCTGGGGAGTGCTCGGCAAAGAATGCGTACGCAATAAAAAGTTGTCCATAATGAGCAGCCACGCCACGTAACAATTGTACTCTCAAAATTTCAAGCCTCCAGGTCTATGTGCATTTGTTTGCGTTGGGCGTTCTATTGTCAGGCAGTGAGCCGGTCAACCCGGAACTTGCCTTTATGGATTCAGACTCAGCCTTACTTCGGTTGTTTCTTGGGTTCCTCGCAGTTAAACTATCTTTCTTACAAGCTGGCTTTAATACGAGGGCCAAGATAGGTCGCTAGATTCTCACAATCATTTTTGTGAGCAGCTTACTCCCCACCCCAACTAAAACAAATCATATAGTATGATGCACGTCTGGCCACAAGCAATTTACAATATAACAATCTTCATCATTAATAATCGCCGCCTTCGTCATCCTCATCACCACCATCATCCCTACCATCATGACTACCACCATCATCATCATACGTAATCATAAGGACGCGCTCTTAGTCGTTGGATATACTGTTTCCAACACTTTAAAATGATTTCCACTCTTTTTGTCTTCAATTAACACCGTTAACACAAAAAAAGGAAAGGAAACACTTTGCAAGGGTGTAATTAACAATAAAACACCCCTTAAGAAGATGTATTCTTGTTTTCGGCGGTGTTTTAAGGCCTCACCCACACAGCCGCGCCTTCTCCGTCACGGCTCCGTCACGTCAAAAAACCGCGACGGAGACGTAACGGAGTAGCCTTCGTATGGGAGCTGCTGGAGCTCTCTGTCAAAATACAGGGTCTTTTGCCTAGTGATCAGTTTAGCCTAGAATTGTGCGTGATTAATCTGATAAGTACAGCAAATGTCGTGATATATACGATACAAGGTGACTACAATTGCTGCAATGCAAAAGTACATGATGGCCTGGATTTTTACATGTGCTCACTTTCCGCTAAATTTAGCCGTCAAAATTTATGTTTTCTGATTGGCTGGATGTTACGCCACCAAAGACGAGGAAGACGACAGCGGCGTGTAGCGTCACGCACGACCATCTGCGATGACGACGAAGCTGGGTGGGGCATGTTGCCTGGCTTGGTCTCACCCATGGCCACCTTGTACATAGACGGTGTGTAAATAGATCGTTCATCACCCTTAACCATGGCTCGCCTCATCACTTCTACCACCGCGTTACATGACGTGACGGTGACGTGACGGGGTGAAAAACGGCTGGGTGAATGACTAAGGGTGTTATAAGCGACAAAATACCCGTAAGGATGTCTTTCTTTGCTTTTTTTTTTGATGGAGTGTAAGGGTGTTATTTATAGACAGTAATTTACACCCTTAAGGGTGTAAATCATTTTACAGTGAACTAATCTGAAGAGCGGGGGAGCGACTAGTATGGTGATTCCTCCGCCCACTAAGCCTATAGAATGGGCCTCTTCTGTACCCGCGGGTAGGACGGAGACAGGACAGACATCGCAAAGCCACTTCGCCCGAAAAAAAATACGTGGATGGGGAGACAAATGATTGAGCAATACGTCATTGTGCTTCCTGCGTAACGGGATCGTGGTACCCATCCTCCCGAGGTGTAGTGATGCACTGCCCGCAGTATGGCGAGAAGAATCGTCAAGAGGCATGAGGACGTCCCATAGGCTCCTCGCTTTGCCTATTTGTCCTACGCAGCTGTGTATTCGGACGACGACGACGAATGGGATGATGATGACTACAACACTGTACATACTTTAATGGTCTTTGCTTTACACAGGGGAAGGGTGGGTTCATTCGCAAGCACTCCAGGTGTGTGGGGGATGGATGCTTGCGTATGAATATGCCCCGCGCCTCTCATCGTAATCAGACGAACACTTATCCTAACAAATCCCGGCTATCCAAAAAATACGGACGCGCTATGGGAGGCAGCTCTGGCCAGCTCCGACTTCGGGATTCAGAAGGACTTAATTCTTCGAGCCCGGAGAGGAGCAGAAGAGTCTGGGGCCCTGGAAGGAGGGCACCACCCCTAAGACAATCGCGCCACCTTCTTTTTTCCTAATAAACGTTTCATCTCTCTCTTTCTCTCTCTCTCATCGTAATCAGTTTTTACCTGTTCATTTGGAAGATAAACCAACTGCTGATTTTTGAAGACGGTATACTCTTTCTTAGGCTCCCTAAACGCGAAAATTTTAGCCTCTCTCTCTCTCTCTCTCTCTCTCTCTCTCTCTCTCTCTCTCTCTCTCTCTCTCTCTCTCTCTCTCTCTCTCTCTCTCTCTCTCTCTCTCTCTCTCTCTGTCCCCCGATTCAACCGACCACACGAAAAACAACTAAAGGAATACTTAAACACGAGGTATATACAGTCAAGATTGTTCCAATCTACTAAATCTACTGGCATGGGTCATCTATATCGCTTTATTCTGCGCAAAAGAGAACGCAGACATATTCAAGGCAAAATGCAAGTTCGTAACCCACAATTAATGCAGCGATATTTTAACAAAAATACACGTTGAAGTGTTTTTAACATGATAAATAAAACGCGCGTTAAACATGGGAGTTAAGAGAGGTAAAATAACAGGAAAGAGAAAACGGAAAGAGCTCGAGCAGTTGCACAATGGATAGAAACAAAGGGTCCCAGAGGGAGGCGCGTCAGCAGAGTGAATGCGAGAACATTACTTTGAACCGAACTCCACTGCATTTATGATGGGGACACTCAGAAGGGAGGGCAAATGTGTGAGAGATGGGAGGTTGAGAGCGGATAGGATGTTAAGTGGCTCGGGCGGCAGGCGACAAGTCGTCTTTCGACGACATTTGCGCGAGCAAATACCCGGCCGTCTGTCTTTTTTTTTTTTTTCATGGCCGTATACATGTTTCAGACAGAGCACTGTCAATAAAAATTAGCTCTTGCTTAGCTCGGCTATGCCAGGATAGACGTAGCGTGAGCTAAGGTTCAGCTGATTATTTCTAGGTTTCCTGGTTATCTAGGATTAGCTGATTATCATGGTATACTGTTGCTAAAACGATTTCCAAACCAATCCAATCCAGTCCAGTCTAATCCAGTCACAGAGTTTCTCACTAACTCACCTAGAGTGGAATCTGGCGCTAGCGTCAACGTGATTCGGCGAAGGTGCTCTACGCCTCCATGAGTGCCGCCATAGTGCGTAGTTCGGCCGGAAGTTCGGCGTGGCATGGTGTCATGTGGTAAGAAGGGCTCATACCCGAAGGGGGATCGCCCCGAGAAGATGATGGGAAAAAAGACGAAGAGAAAGAAGAATCAGAGTACGAGATGGCGAGAAGGATTTGGAAGTGTCCAATGAAGAATTAGCACACAGTGATTAAGAGGAGGAGGAGGTTGGCTGGACCAGCAAATGGGAGCATCACACGACAGAATGCGAGGTGAAGAGGAGGAGGACGAAGTTGGAGGAGACAGGGTGGAACGATTTTCTTTTCTATCGGACCCACGGAAAAAAAGCACCCTGTTTAAGGTGCTACGTAGTTGGAAAGTAGCTCCCCCAGATCAGAACGTTGAGTCGGTTATCATTTCCCCGGATGAAACCCAGGATTTTCTCAACGGGATTGCACAGGGATTACAACAGCGTTTCACATCGGTGGCGCCATCCATCCTTACCGGATATGGACAGGACAACTTTGTAGAAGTAACTCTGGAAGAGCTCGAGGAGGGATTACGTCGAGCCCCCGACGCGGCTCCAGGGCCTGATGGCATCACAGTCAAAATGCTAAAACTTCTGTTCAGTGAGTCCCCCGCCTCTCTTTTGCATGTAATTAACTACTCCTTACGTCATTCGTGGGTCCCACCTGAGTGGCGACTGGCAAAGATTGTTCCCCTACTTAAAAACAAAAGGTTGGGGTTCGTGATAGATAACATTAGGCCTATATCCCTCACTTCCAATGTAGTAAAATTGGTAGAACGAATTCTGCTCAGTAGAATTGAAAATATCTTAGAATGCGAAAACATCTTGAGCCCCAAGCAGGTAGGTTTCAGGCAGGGCTGTTCTATATGGTCTGCTCATATTGATCTGGAGAGCCGCATTCAATTGGCACGCTCACGAAAAGAAGTTGCAGTGCTAGTCACCTTGGATGTCGCTAAAGCTTATGACAGTGTTGAGTATAGAATCTTTTAACGCACTTAAGCGTTTTCCTTTCCCAAACTATATCATATCATGGATCGGTAATTTTCTGTCAGGTAGAAAATTCTTTTGTTCTCAGCAGGGCCTCTCCTCTCCAGTATACTCTCAAACCCGAGGTGTTCCCCAGGGCTCTGTTTTGTCTCCCGTGCTTTTTAATATTTTGATGAGCTCTGTTCCTATAAGTCCAGACATTCAGGTGTACGTTTACGCTGACGACATTGCTTTTTTCGCGTCAGGAAAGGACATCCACACGTTGTACGTACGCCTGCAGGCCTATTTATGCGCCTTAGAGATTTGGCTGGATGGCCTCTGCTTCACCCTAAATGTGCAAAAAAGTGCTCTCCTTGTATTTCCGGCTGGGGGGCCCAGTCTCCTTTTCTCTCAGCTACCGCCAACAAAACATTCCCCAGGTCGATTCTTTAAAATACCTGGGAATAATATATGAGTACAATCTGGATTGGCGCCCACACATTGATTATATTTCTACCAAAGGAGCACGGTCTGTCTCTGTTTTGAGAAGATTAAGTAATAAGAGATTTGGAATGCGCCGTGACACTTTATTAATGATCTACCGAATGTTACGTCCGGCCAATCCTAGAATTTGGATGTGTGCTTTTTTCAGGAAGCCCTCAGTACAAACTTCGGCCGCTAGTAATGCTGGAACGTCAAGCCCTAAGACTATGCCTGGGTCTTCCCGATATGTACCGATCAACGTTTTGTATATGGAAGCCAGAATTCCCCCTTTACGTTTCCGCATGCATTGTCCTCACTGTTGACGCATTCATAAGGGTAATGGCGTCTCCCATATCTAGACCGCAAACTGCCTTCGTAACATGGCCTTCGCTGTTTTTCAGCAGTTCCATGGCCCCGATTAAACGCCCGCAGGTTATAGTGTACAGTCTTACTAGACCCCTTACATGTGGCCCTTTTGTCTGTCCTGTTCCTAATCATTCAGTATCATCTTTAGAGATAGCCTTTGATGAAATTTTTCCACGAATGCTAAATTACCCCATTGAGCCTTTTAACGGGACTTTTGCAAGATCACCTTACCGGTTTCCCCTCCCATGTAATCATTGCAACCGACGCCTCTGTGCGGAATGAGAAGGCAGGAGTGGGAATTTTTTCTCCCGGTTTGGATTGGGCGTTTTCCCTCCGATTGCCTGACTTCACTACATCTTTTCATGCTGAATATCTAGCGATTGCTCTGGCCCTTAGAAAGCTACATTCGGATACAAACACGCAATTGTGCTTACAGATTCTCTTTCTGTTTGCACTGCCCTATCGTGCTCAAAGTCTTCTCCCCTACGTCGGGCCCTTGGGTATTTACTGCCTCCGTCTTTACAAAAACTTCGTTTGGTATGGGTGCCTGGCCACGCAGGTATCTGGCTCAACGAAGCGGCCGACACTCTGGCGGGCATTGCAGTGGATGGCCCAGTGATGGAGGTTCTACCACCCATAAATTTTGTCACCTCGGCACGCTTTCGAAGATTAGGCCTGCTACAAAGCATGGAGGAATCTGCGTACGCAAGTTCTGACCTCGAGCACCTCCGGCACTCATGGAAGTGCCGGATTAGTCAGTCACGAGCTTGTGAAGTTACCCTCACCAGCTTTCGGTGTGGTGTCCCAAACTTAAATTATTACTTGTATCGCTGCAATCTGGCCCCTTCACCACTCTGTGCATTTTGTAACGAATTAGAAACAGCTGAACATTTTTTCCTCTCCTGCCGACGGTACTCCTCCATACGAAAAAGATACTTGGAAAACAGCTTTAACAAATTGGCCTTCCCACTGTCTGTTCCTCTGATCTTATCGTTCGGGGCGAAGGCACTGGGTTTTAGCCGCGCAGATCTTTGCTCCGCCGTGCACTTGTTCATTTCGGAATCTGGCCGTCTCCCGTGCTAGCCCCAGGCCATGCCGGGCTTCCCTCAAAAAGATCCCTGCGTGTATGATCGCTACTATCAGTGCCTTCCCGCCCACTGCCTCTCCTTCGCCAGCTTCCCTTCTTGTTTTATTTCTCTACGTACTTTTCATGTTTTCTTTCCTTTATTTTTTTATTTTATTTTATGTTGGTTTCAACACTTCCTGTTGCTACGTCTCATGTTTGAGCAGTTTTTTTTTTTCTGTATATATTTCCCTCATATTTTATTTACCTCCTTAAATGTCTTTCTTTAATTACCTTGTAATTTCTCTCTGTGAGCGCCCCTTTCCTGGCCAATCCCCCTGAGTGGGTATGAGCCATCTCTTTTGGCACCACCACCACCACCACCAAAGTCTTGGGAGGAACGGTGGCAAGTTCGGGCCGTGCCCCAAAACGCACCAGCGGCATCGCACCGTTGGGCAGCGGGCAGCTCGGGACCACCTATTACCAGCAGCTTCGCACTGCTGGCCGCCTGCTGAGCCGCGCTGCTCAGCGAAGCCGTGGCATCGCACCACGGTAATCCGGACCACTGACGACCAGCACGGGCCGTCGCGACGTGCTGCGACTTTCGGCAACGGGGAAGCCTATCCACCGGGACACGTCATCGGAATAGCAGCGGCTTCGACGTGCTACAGGGTGGGACTTGTTTGAATTTGGCATAGACAGTTAATGTGCTCTACTTACTATTTGAGTAGATTTTTGAGATTGTGAGTTTGTGCGTGTTTCTTTTTGGTGCAGTGTGATATGCTTGTGAGTTTGTTATGATCGCGTTCGTTTGAGGTTTTAGTAATGTAAATATATTGTGTGGAAATCGAATGCCTCAAACCGAGCCTCATTTCTCTGCCGCGTGAGACGCGCGACACATGGCCGGCAACGACTTTGTGGCTACGCAAATTGAGTTTTGTTTAAAAAAATTGCTGCCAAAAGTGCCGCTGTTAACAAATTTCACTTTGTATAAAATGCTGTGTTCCAGTGCTTAAATTAAGAACTGAATTTAAGTGTTAGAAAAAACAAGAAAACAAGAGTCCTGCATATGTATCACGCCGCCAGGTACAGCGGGCGTTTCCGGATATATTTTTAAATTATTACATACTCCAAAACTGGATGAGGTTTTCTTTGGTTTCTTGTAATATTAAGCTGATAAAATATTTAGGTTGTCCTCAACTGTGTTCTTGCTTCCTCTCGATACAGTATCATTATCGTATGCTACGCGTTTTGGCAGGCGAAGCAGATGCAACATAGAGGTGCAAGAATGATGCAATCGCGTCGTATTTATTTGCTTTGTCCAGGCAGATATAAATAAACTTAGAGGCGGAGCCTCTTACCGCAAGTGAGTCTTCAAGCACGCGCGAAAGCATTATGAAATTTCATGAATGCGTTAAATGGCAAATAAATACTGGCTTGTCGAGTATCTATGTGTGTTGCCTGATTGCGCCTGCCCAAGGCAGTACATGCTTCAAGGAGTAAGTAAACGCAGCGGCGGCGACGAGCGATGCGAAAATCGTAACTGAATGTGTGCAGAAAACGGATAGTGTGGACTGGCGTAGCTTATTTTGTGGCTGTAGTGTGAGCGGCGGCGGCAAGCGGTATGATGCGGTATATAACAGGCCGCTGGGACCCTCGCTCGCTTTTTCTGGCCAGAAGCAGCCCACAAGCGAGCGGCAGAGGCGATACAGTGAACTGTGGCGACGACGACAGAGGACATTGGCGGCAGTATATTAATTTTTTTTTCGCTTGTCGCTGTCATCCAGTGTACTCTGCTGTTGTACCTCTTGAGTTACGTTTTCGGCGTCGCTTGTCGCCGTCACTGCATGTGGTCACCCCTTCATCTTAAACTCGCCGCTAACGTGAGCACATGCTTAAGTGCTAATCACGCTGTTATTTAGACATATCTGTGATAGCCATTGAATGCCAGAAAGTGGAACCCCGAAAACGGAAAAGCATACCGAAAACAGAACTAACAAGCACTTCCGAGCCGAGAAGCCCAATCCATAGCCCTTTGTACTAGCCACTTTCTGCCAATCCGATTCGCACACTACCCACGGCTCTCCAGGAGCCACGTGAAACAGCTATCAAGCGGCTCCGGTGCAGGAGGGAGGGAGGGGGCTTTTTCTCTACTTAGGAGCCCAGCCGGGAAAATTTCTAAAATAAAAGAGAACTGCGTCGGCCGGGAATCGAACCCGGGCCACCCGCGTGGCAGGCGAGTATTCTACCACTGAACCACCGACGCCGACGCACTGAGCTTCAAATCCACTTAGCTCCGTTCGAATGAATGCAAATGTATCCGCAGCCGGTTTCCCAACGTCTGGCCAAATGTAGGTCAGCGCAGTTGTTGGAAAAGACGTGGCCGCGCCGTGCACGGCTGCATAGCTTCTTATAGTTCCTCAAAGCAATATAGTGCCGAGGAAACTGACGCTGGAACCACGTGTTATTGCGGTCACTATACGAAGAGTTCAAATGACGCGTTCTCTTCGTAACTGACTTCGCTTGTAACACTCTAGTGATGGTCGAAACACGTGAGTTGCTGCAAGAAAAAGGTGATAAAGGTGTTTATTTACGTCGCAATGGTATTAAAAATGCTGCAGCAATGAGCAAGATAAATAATGCGGGTTTTGTTCAGTTTTTTCTTGCCTTTTTTTTAAGATGTCCACGTTGTTCTTTGTTGGCGCACGATATATCACTCATTATCTTTGCACCGTTTCTACTTCTACTCTATTTACGGCCAATTTCTAACCTAATTTGTTCGTGGGTTGTGTTTCTTTTTTGTGCATTTCTAAATCTTGTTAATTTCGCACTTTTTTTTATGTATCCCCCTTACTCAATGTCCTGTCAGGGCCTGAAAGGTACTCTAAATAAATAAATAAATAAATATTTCTCGCCCGCGGTTCAGTGTATACTGACAGGCTAAGTTAGTGGCTAGAAAAAATGTTAAATTTCGCGACACCACACGAAACAATTTTTAGTAAATTATTCATTATTTCGAAAGAACAAAGCTGGTCGTTGGCTTAGTGGGGTAAGCATTGCTTGAAAAACAGCGGAAAAACCTTGGACAAAGTAGAGGACAACCACAAGGGCTGTGGCTGTCCTCTACTTCATCGAAGATTTCCGCTCTGTTTTTCAAGCAGTTTCAGTAGAATAAATAATTAGAGAAGACCATAAAAACTAAACATATGTGACATATAATTTGCACCGTTACCAAACCACCAATGCATGCATATAATTTTACGGTCTGTTCTCTTAACTTATTGTGCTGATTCTAATGTCCACAAACTGCTCTACCGGTGATTTTTTTTTCTATTATATGATTCTTCTTTCTATCTTACTTACTCTACAGTTTTTATAATCCGTGTTATTCTTTTTGATAGAAAATATAACAGCGAAGTTCAGAAGCAGCATATAAACAGAATGAAAGTGAAGAAAGGAGGGAAGTGCGACATAACATCGTGGGAGTCAGTTAAATTTCATTTTATACTTCTTACCGCCTTTAGTATTTCAATCAGCTTTTAAAAGAACATTAGAATTGAATTGGAGTGGGAATAGTTAATACTTTCATCCTTTCCTCTCTTCTAAACTAAGTAGGACCTTACTTGTGGTGATTTTGTTAGATATCTGCTAACACGAACGCAAACCAAGTGCGTACCAGCTTTTTTTCTTACTTCTTGCATGGTAATGAACAGAATCCACTCCGGTACCGGTAGCTTGCAGAAAAAAGCAGTATTTTAGATTGAATTTCCTTCCAAGGCGGCGGATTCTTGTAAAATGAGCTCAGGAACGAAAAGGCGGGTGCATAAGCTACAGTCGCCTCTTCCTGAAAGTTGTTGCAAAACTCGCTGTGTGAAAATGTTACTTAAACGTGAATAAATTTTCCTAACAGGCGGTGGCCATTCTTGGGCTACCAGACACCAAAAATTTAGTCTCTCTCTGTAATTCGAATGATCCAAAATTTACTGAAAGTCTCCTATACTACGGGTTACTGGCCCACTGGAATTTGCAAGGGAAACGTAGGAGGGATATAAAGAGTTACAATAACAGAAAACGGAGAGGAAGAAGAAGGTGCAAACCAGAGGGTAGTGGAAAGGGGAATTTCCGGAATGGATTAATTAAGGGGGGGGGGTAGGGAAATGGAATTGGTGATGGAGATAGGATTATAGGCTAAAGAGGGAAATGAGAGTGCAAGTGAAGGGTTGGATAGGGAGATGAAAAGAGATAGAGGAAAGAAAGGCTGAAAGAAAGTGTACCGGATGTGTATGAGGTTGGGGAGAGAAGGTAGGGGAATAGTGAGGTGGGCGTGGACGAGTGGCAGTAGGCAAGCGGTTGCTACGAGCGAGAGGAAAGATAATGGACGGTGGTGAAGGCGATTGGAGGAGAGGATGTAACGTGAGGGGTGATATGAGAGATACGAAGGGAAGAGGGACAGAAGGGACATGAAAGTAGAAAATGTTGAGGAAAACTTAAGCGAGAAGGTAAGGGAAGAGGATAGTAAAGATATGAGGAAAGGGAAAAATGGAGGATATATAGACGATTGCAGGGGGGGGGGGGATATTGGGAAAGGAGGAGTATATGGTTGAGCGAGATTGCTGGAAATTTGGATGAGTGGAAAATGAGTATGCACAATCACAGAAATGTAGAGAAGTATGGTGTGGGTATTGTAGAGTGAGTGGGACACCAGCGGCTAAGTGGAGGAGGAGGGAGAGAGAAAGACTTTTATTGAGCGACTGGGGTTAGGGAAGCGTGGTGGCCGCCGGTTGGAGGTCGGCGGCGACGATGGCAGCACGTTCCACCAAGGCGATCTGAACGCCCGGGTCGGTGCTACCCAGCGTACCCTCCCATTGCTCGTCACGGGTGATTAAAGGAAGGGATTGGATGGACAGGCCCACATAGAGTGGAGAAGTGTGGCGCGCTCGCCACATGCGGGGCAATGAGGGGAGGGGTAGAAGGAAGGGTGGATGTGATGGAGCACCGCCCTGCAGGGAAAGGAATGAACCTGCAGAAATCGCCAGTGCGGGTGGGGGGGGGGGGGGGTATTTTCGGTGGGCGAGGCGGTAATGCGTGAGTATGTCATGATACGTAAGTAGGCGGTCTCTGGTGGATTGTACCCCGTGGTAAGGAACTGGGCTGGTTCCCGCTCGGATTGTGAATCCGCGAGCCGCGTCATGGGCCGCCTCGTTCCCCCCGAGTCCCGAGTGCGCCGGGGTATAGCAGTTCTACCGGGGAACTTGGAGGATTTTGAGCGATAATTTCGAGTGCCATTGGCGAAATGATACCACGGGAGAAATTTTGAACGGCCGTCTTTGAATTAGAGATTACGATCGTGGGGGTCGGCCTTTGTGACAGGGCGAGTGCAATTGCCGCCTCCTTCGCCGTGGTAGGGCAGGGAAAGGGGTGCGAACTGTAAGTCGGTCTAGGATGTGCAGACCGGTTGAGTAATGGATAATCGTGAGCTATTGGTCCTGTCAGGTGCGCCTCCACAAGCTCCTCAGCATTATTATGGATACCCAGGCGGTCTAATCTGGCAGTGGAAGAGTACAGGGATATCTGAAGTGCCGCTTTGTTGGCTTTTCTAATTAGGCAATTGATTTTCTGCAGCTCAGCAGCGCTGGCATGAAGGTAGTGGAGGGAGTATGTTATTCTGCTGATTACGAAGTCCTAAATTAATCGCAATCTATCACTCTCACACAACCCATGCCGGCTGTTGGCAATCCTTTTAATGCGACCAATTGTTTGTACATCATGCTTAGTTAACTGGGTGACAAATTGTGCATTGGTTCGATTCCGTTGTATAAGGAGACCGAGAACTTTTATTGTGTGAACTTCCGCGTCTGAATAACCACTAATGGAGATGAAGATATCTGACGTTGTGCGGGCGCCTCTTTTGGGTGGCAAAACGAGCAGGTGGGACTTGTTACGTGAACACGTAACGCGTGCTAACTCTGCTTGTTTAACTACAATATTTTCACAATTTTGCAGGGTCTCTTTAATGTGCGCATCGCCGCCACCTATCACTTAGAGAGTAATGTCATCGGCGCACATACTGAAGCGCAGACGGGGAACTTTCTGTAATTTTGGGTGGATATTTAGCACGGTTAGATTAAAGAGCATGGGTGATAGCACAGCCCCTTGCTGCGTACCTATCGATGGCAAATTCAAGGTGTCTGATGAGATGTGTCCGATTTGGAGGATTGCCGTGCGTGCCGTGAGAAAGCTGCGAACATAGATGTGGAGGAGGAGGAAAGGACCTGAAGGGACGGGAAGAGATGAGTATGATAAAGGTATCCGATTGATTGAAGGACGTATTACTTGATAGTACCACATTTACCTTTACGTTTCTTATTCGTTGTAATAATTGCTACCATGCATATATTCGCAAGTTTAGTTGCCCTTAACCAGTACCACGGGACTTACGGATAGAGGGGATCAAAAAGTCCTGTATTATGCGTCCAGAAAATTGGGTCTTTCTGCGGATTAAGCGCGCGTGGGCGTTAAAGTGTACAGTTAAGGTGTACAGTTAAGGTGTACAGTTAAAACGTAGAAAGAAAGCATGTGTATGGTTAAAGACTCGTACTCATCTGATGCCGATGGGACGCCTTTCGGCTGCTGCTGAAGTGAATACAAACTTCTGCAACCCACACTACATCGTGTTCTTTTCTAGTCGATGTGTATTTTGAATAGATGTTTGTGATGATTTATGCATTGGTTGCGATTATATTTCATTTCCCGCGTGAAAGTTTTGATGTAAAAAGTTTTGCCTCAGAAAGCTTCACCCTGGTGTTATGAATCGTTCCTCCACTCTTGCCTCTAGTGGAGAAGATCCTGGAAATCAATTTTCCCGCGCATAAGATTTGCTGAATCCTCCACTCAGCCGAGTGAAGCGAGCAGATGGAGTGGAGGAGGGAGTAAGGATACGTCCCTAAGTCACTGAGTAGTTCACAGCTGCCAGGAAACCTCCCTCGAGATGAAATGATTCAACATCACCGTTTCTTATAGTATTTATATCTATTCTCACGTGCAACACTACACGCAGTTTTTCTGGTTGCCTATGTTGTGGACTATTGTGTATTGTCTCTGAATCAGCTGCAGCCGTTTTGAAGCATATGCGCACTTCCTCAAACAAAGCTACGCCATTTTATTGAATGCATTTCGTCGAGTACACAGCATGCTTATGCCGTGCATGGGAACAAGCCATGCCAAGAAAGCCTGTCTCGAACACTGAAAGATGTTTTTCGGACAAGTATTCACAATCAGACGTCCACGCCCATATGAACATGCGGCCACAGAATGACCTAGAAAATATTAACCACCTTCGATATAGTACGCTAAAAGATTTTTGGGACCTTATGAAGTGCGACTTGTAGCCGAAAATATATCGCGCTGGCGAGTTTTCTGCTAGCGTTTAATATGCAGGGGCAGCAGAATTTAAAATCTTTAGCAGATTTAGCAGTTTTAAAGAAGAAAAATGTTAAGATCCCCAGGCAGGAATCCGACGTCCACACAATGATGTTCTATTCACATGCAAGGGTATTACCAGGAAATAAGATTCTGTACTATACTAGAAAAAATACAAATCGAAAATTCACCAGTTCTGCCCCAAACAGGCAAAGGCCGAAGATATTGTAGGGGCCAACTTTCACTCTCCTTCAAAAGAAACAATGCAGCGATCTTCCAGATTGCAGCGCTGGAAACTTTGACTCGTCAGTTCCTATCACCCGAGCTTGACCACCTATCGCAGTTTCCGTATTATAATGCAGTAAAATCTGCTTCGATCATTTATTAGGCCAGAACCGCACCGTTCTTCTTTCTAAATGTTCTATCACTGCCATCTCAGGCGTCATGGAATCTGCAAGTTGCGTGCAGCGGGCAGCGCCTGACCACACTGACTGAAACTGTACTGACCTACATAACGGCCGCCGCCCGAAACCGGCTGTGCGTGGACTTTCTTTACGCGTGAAGCCGTCGGCGTCGGTGGTTCAGTGGTAGAATACTCGCCTGCCACGCGGGTGGCCCGGGTTCGATTCCCGGCCGACGCAAGCTTTTTTTATACGTCCAAGCTCTGCTTTAGGGCAAGTTGTAAGACATTTATTGAAATAGAAAGTGAAAAAAAGTGTACTCGCGATATTTTGAACTGATTTGGGAGTTCACCAGCTAACAATCCAGTGCGGGGGAAGGGGAGAGGGGGAATGAGAGGGAATAGGTGAGAACAAATAGGCACCGAGAAAGAGGGAGAGAAAGAAAGAGATAAGGAGTGCGTAAGGCTGGCCGGAAGGCACTGGGCTTCCCGCCGGATGGAGTTGGTGCCCGTCGGGAGAAGCAGGTCCATCAGGGTGTGGCTGGGCAGCCCGATACGCTGGAGTGCGTCAGCTATGCTTGACAGTTAGCGTGTATAGCGCATAGGTCGCCCTCACAACAGGCTACAGGATGAGGGGATGCGTTTTTCTCTCTGGAACTTGACGAACCTGTCACACGAATGCATCATGTGATTTATCGAAAAGACTGCTGTGTTGCTTGCCAGAACTGCCCTCCATGACAAATGAAATCCTTATTAAAGAAGAGGCATTGGCGAATAAGCAATCACCTCATTTTATTGAAATAAAAAAATCTTTGAGGCCTGCAAACGCTGGTCTTCGTTTTAATGCTATCATGTCATGCATTTTTATATCAGTTCCAGGAATAGCGACGCCACCAATGAAACAAAGAGCAATACAGTTGACATCCTTACCCGGTTTGTTCAAACCCAAAGTTGTTTTTTACATCTCGCTTCAGTTCTTCATTTTATATTTTGAGATCTCGTATAGGTTGCATGTCTTGTTTTCCTCCAATAAACTGAGAGCCAATCCAGCAACCCAGGTGACACCATCTGGGAGGTATCCGGGTGGTGTACGTCTGTGTTGTTTATTCCATTTTGACATTCATTTCTCTTATCGGCCTGATTTCTTCATTTTTGAAACAAGATCGGATAATTCGTGCACTAACGACGGTTGTTTTAACGGCACAAATTTCGAAAAATAATGCCAAGAATCGCTTCACTGCATAGCGCGGCCGAATTGAAAAAAAAAAATTGCAGGCGATCCCTACGAGAACAGTTCAGGGGATGCGACGCAATATTGTAAATACACCTGTCGTAAGGGTTTACTACTGTCGTTTGATAAATACAGGTATCCATGGTATGGCTATATGAGTTAATTTTCACGAGCTTCAATTCACTTCTCGGCGTCCTTGTTGTATGCGAAGAAGTAACGGGAACACATGAACAAGTAGGCTATATATAACGACAAACGGGGAAACGTTCGCAACTACCAAGACGACTGAACGATGAAACATAGACACTAACAGCAGCGCCGTAGGTCACGTTGTGTTCAGACCTCCGCCGCCAATGTGGCTCACGCCGACAGCGGAAGCGCGTGGTAGTTTTTTTGCAGCATGAGCTACACTGGCCAAGGTTGAGCAGTTTCGCGTGGCTCCTGGAGAGCCGTGCTGCGCATGCGCGAGGAGCAGTGACGTCACACGGCGCACAGAACGTTGCCCGGCGTCTCTCGCACACCCTACGCGCCCAGCGTTTTCGCCGACCTGCATTCCGCACGTGGCGGCCCGGTCCACTTGATGATCATGCAAGGGGTGGCCGGGTGTGGAAGCGGTGGCTAGTGCGTCGCAGCAACACCGGCGTGCGCCTGTGGAACCAGCTTAGCTCTGAGGCGATTGGTGACGCTGCGCCGGAGCCGCTTGATAAATATACATCTGTCACACAATGCGTATACCGTGTGTGTGTCATTGAACTAGCAGTAAGCATGATAATCAAGATAATCCTAGATAACCACGAAAGCTAAAAATATCCAGCGGAAACTTTAACTCACGCTACGTATATCCTGGCATAGCCGAGCTAAGCCACTGCTAATTTTTCAGTTCTTTTCTCGATAAAACGTATACCTTGCAGAGTTAACCGGATCTGTGGGGTTTCAACCAACCGGATGTAATTATCGGTGGCGCTCGAGCATGTTGCGCGAGCCAGCATCTTAACATGTTGAGTTTGTCCAGCTCGGCACCCGTCGTTCCGACGGGTGTTGTTATTTGTACGCTGTTGCCTCGCCTCTCTGCGACGCCATTTTGAATCTTTTTTTTTATTTTGGCAAAAACGAATCCAACGTATATTTTTTATTTAAAAACGCTATATTATTTTTTTTATTTCACTTTTCTTCTGCCTAGAATATGCCCTAGACTTGGCTTGCGCTAAATAATGTTGACCAGCACGAGCCTGCCAGCTGTGTTAGCTTGTAAAGGCTTTTGTATTTCAAAAGGTCTATGTATAATTAGTGTTCAGGCTGGTTATGGCAAAAATGCTTTTTTTGATCGGGTGCTGAAAACAGCTGGAAGTGATAGGAAAGCCAAGAGAAAGATATATGTACTTGGAAGCGTGCCAGTAGGTTCTTACTGCGAACGTTCCTGGCATCGAGTTATCAGAGACGACGAACTAACCGCTTCGCCGCGTTGTGTTAGGTAAGCGGCAGTGGTGTTTACGGTAAAAAATGTGGCGAACCAATAAACGTGCCGGAGCTCGTCATACTTGCACAATAAAAGCCAGAAGAGAAAAAAAACTGCGTCGGCCGGGAATCGAACCCGGGCCACCCGCGTGGCAGGCGAGTATTCTACCACTGAACCACCGACGCCGTCTGACTCCGAAGAAATCAAATCTCCACGTAGCCGTTTCGTAACGTCTGGCCGTATATAGGTCACCGCTATTCTCGTCAGTGACTTGGCGGTGCTCTTTCCTTTACGGGCGAAAACCGACTGTCACCCAATATTACATATGTTAGCGTTATTTTCCCCGAGAGGTTCCCACAAAACATATTTTTGCTACAAAATAGGGTTTTGTCTTACGCGAAATTCATCTTGCAAGATAAAACAGCGCTGTGCAGGAAAAGCCGAGCAATATCTCCAATTGAAGTCACAAATGCCTCTTCGCTGGTCCTGTCGGCCATAAAATGTTATTTCCAGTTCAATGGCACAGCGCAAATATCAGCCCCTGAGCTAACTGGATCTGTGCGGTTTAAACGAGCCGAATTTAGTTATTGGTGGCGCTCGAGCCCACGGAGTGAGAACTAGCAGTTATTTTTATTGGTTCGTTTTTTTTTTACAACTTCAACGCTGCCGAGGAGTTGACGGTGCATGTCTGAACAGAATGACCAGTCATTTGCTTACGGGTCAGCCTACAAAATAAAATGCTATTCTGACAACAAAATAGCGACGACACAGAACACTTAGAACTGCCATAACACAAGAAAAGACTTCATTTTCTCATGCCGGGCCACAACAAAGGCTTAACTTGCGTTTTCTATGGGCGGCAATTTTTATGTGGACTCACGGAGGAATCCCTTTTGTCTATCTTTAACATATACCGCACTTCAAGTTCAAGTTGAAGTTCAAGTTAATTTCACTTTTTTGGATAACATAAGCGAGTACAGAAACATGGAGGTCCCGAATTTGAAAGCTGTGGGGGGGACCTGGTTACATAACGTAGTTTATATAGAACAAACGCAGCAAGCAGTTTTAACAGGTTTTCTAGAACATCCTAGAACATAATCAAAACAAGCAAAAACAAGACATCGAAAAGAAACCCTGCAATAACGCTTCATTTAGAATTGCCACACATATAATCTGGAAGCGCAATTATACAAAGAAAAAACACAAATAGTTTAGTAGACATGTAGTTCTCTAAGAAGATATAATTTAAACAATTTACGAAAAGAATGTAATGTGTAACTGGGCTTAATTTCTTTCGGTATATTGTTCCATGTCGGCACACCAGCGAATTTCGCGGTCTGTTTGCCGTAGTTTGTACGCACTTTTGGCCTCAAGAAAATTGTTGCGGGCAGAGAATCGAGTGTTATTTGTGTTTAATGAGATGCTCGATCCCGTGGCAATCCTTCGATGAATATGTGATTATGGACAAGGCGATACATAAATGAAGCCAGATTTAAGGGAATAATTTCGTTTTTACCTGGAAGCACGCCTAGGTTAATGTATAGAAGGGCATGGAATGAGACCGAAAAGGAGCAAAATTAACGATCCGGAGAGCCTGATTTTGAAGGATTTGTAGGATTACACCGCATCTAAAAATAATATTAACAATATGCGCTTGAAGTCAGACTCCTTACATTGCCCATGAAAAAATGTCTTCTTAGCAGTTAATCTGTGTACAGTTCTGGAATCAACTTTTAAGGCGCTCGGTGTATTATGCTAAGCACGCCTACGTGAGCTGTTATAGTTATGAGCTATTAAGGAGCCATGAAGAGAAAATGCAAGTTGGTTTTATTCGAAAGATTTCGTGTTTTATAGTGCCCCCAGCGCTTGTCCGGATACAAACGGTGCTTTATTCACTGAGAAATTAACAATTTAGGTTAAAATTTTGATTTTCCCGCTCAATGGGCGTTTTCGTGGTCCCAAGTGACATCACTGAAACCGACCGCTCTGCAGCCTAGAGTACCTTCATTCACGCATCCGCCGTACAGGGTAGAGACACGTATACGCTGACGCCGCCATTTTTCGGTTGCTCGCTCGCCGCCGAAGCAAGTCATTGTGTCAAAACCGCGCTAAAATTATCGCCGCAACGCGGTTAACTGAAGAAGTTTGAATCATATTGTCTGTTTCGCGTTGCTAGGTCTCGTGGGAAACGAAAAGAATAACGCGTTGAGCCCGTTGGCCCAATTGCGGCGGCACGGGACCGTTCAAAGGTTGTCTCCACCCTGTACAGCGGTGTTGGTTTGTTCCCGCGTTTCTTTACGTTCCGTAACCTAGATGGCGCCACCATACCGTGGCAAGCGTTTGGTTTGTTTTTGCTCGCATTTAAACCTGGCTTGTTTTTGTTCTGGGAGAAAATATTCGTTCCCTGAAACAGTGCTTGCTCGACAAATGGGTCACGTAAGACACCGTTGCTTGCGTCAATCGGCCAGTGTCGTCTGAGACAACCCCAAGCCCCGTAGTGCTGTGCAGCTAAACCAAGCATGCTGTGCGCAGTACGAACAGCAGAACGCATCAGTACTTCTATGTTTACATGTGCTTTCGTAACTTCCACTGTTTGTCCCATCATTCTTATGCTTTTAAAGAATGTGCCCTAAATTTAAGCGCAAATCGCTCGTTCGTCTAGTTGTAAGCTCTACCTAATTTGCGTCTGCTTCTGCCAGCCTCCGCCAATCGCAGAGCTTAGTTCATGTGACATCATAGGTTCTGTTGCGGGAAATGAGCTGGTGGGGTCGCATGACCATTCCCGTTTTCCTAATTATGTAGCTTATTTGATCGAAGTTTACGTTAAAAGTGGTGTCAGTATGATTCTAACGAGACAATCTTTTGAATGAACCAAACTTGTGTTTTCTCTTCATGGCTGCTCTAAAGGTGATTGGGCTATTGTTGATATCAGACATCTTATGGTTACCTAAAAATGTTTTCCCAGTAATGCTTTTGCGTGTAGTAGTGGATATGCACCAAAGGGTCTCGGTGTATACCGCTCTGTAAAAGGCTGTGAAGTTATGGAGGTATTTAATGTGACTCCCTAAGACCGTCAAGGATACTGTACAAGGCTTCTTATAATGCCACTGAAAAAGGTTGTCTCAGCAAAGCATTTGCGTCTGGAGCCGATTTAAAAAATAATAACTTTAGGTATTATGACCAAGTCCCGGCGCCTTCAGAGCGCGCCTCTGTCAGAGATGTAACACCTTTAGCAGTCGAAGGTCCTCCCTTCCTCTCATTTATCATAACCCACGCCGATCTTTTTTTATTGGGGGCAAGATCCGACGTTTTAGCAAGCTCGTGTTAAAAAAAAAAGGAAATAACCTGGGGAGGGGAGAAGCACGCAGTGTATAAGTGTATGATGCAGCTTCGATGATGCGGTTTTGATGTATGATGAGGTTTCGAAGTTATGATGGAATGTACAATGCGGTTTCGATGTTGAGCACTCAGCATCTTAGGCCTTGGCGCCTTGGCGTTTTTGCCCACCGTTGGGGGTGGAGGTATACAGCTTTGCTATAAACGTCTCGTGTCTTTAAAGCACGAAGTGTTCTAGCGCGAGGCTTTGGAAAACGAATGTCCCTCTGTGTTCTTTCTGTACGCGTTACGTTCTAGTGCGAGGCGTTGGAAAACGAGTGTCCCGGTGTTTTAGTACCGTGACCACATGAGACGCCAGCCGCCCGAGCACCTGAGGTGCCTCGCCCGTAATGGGGTTGGGGTGTAGGGCCTTAAATGTTTATACAAGACATATCATACTTTTCGCGAAAAAAGGTGGTGTCAGCAAAACATTTGGGTATAGAGGTAAAGCCAAAGTTAAAGAGGCTCGGAATATTGTTCTATTAGGGATACGTGGGGCCTTATAGGTGTACATAAAAGACCCCAAATCATTCCTACATTGGCGCGAAACCACTTATATAATGCCGCAGAAAGGTCTTCATACCAATGCATGTTTGTAGTAGCAAAACTGACTTTAGAGAGGCTTGGTGTCTACCAGAGCGGCTTAAGGTTCTATTGGACAGTTCCTCCTCGGAAGTTCAAATTTTATTTATATTGATTTCGTAATAAAGTCACGATTCCTCGTCATACGGCAGGTATGAGTACACAAACAACGCAGCGTAATTCTAGCATTCCTTTCATGGGAGAACAGGATCAAGTCATCCATCAGTTTTCGTGGGTTATTCTCAACCGGGTTTTTAGGCCCGCGGCTTTGAAATTTGCTATCTAAAATATTGTATATGCTCACTTGTAAGAAAATATTCCCAAATTCGATATTTTAGTAATTTCTTTCGCTTTCTTGTTGCTACCTGCGTGAACGTGCGGTCCGTAGCAAGCGTTATAGGGAGTTGCAAAGCGTATTGCCTTCCGATTTGTTTGTAATCTCGATGTTACAAAGCAGTGATCTACTGGGTTTTTCCTAGCAATCCCTGGGAGAAATGCCTCTCTTGGAGTTCTGTGGAGGAATCAATGCGGTGTGCTTTAAATCGCCATCAGATACTCAGTATGGATTCTGATGGGTATCTAACAGAAACCGATGTGCCTGAAAGAATGACGATGCCATGCGCCTGGTAAACGCTATCGTCGTGTCGCGGGTTTACCTTCCCGTATCTCCACCTGACGAAGGCTAAGAATAGGGACACCCTAAACAGCTTCGAGCAAGGCAACGAAGCAAGCACTGCGTGCATTCCCATATACTCGTCCCACGCAGAAACCCCTTGAGTTGATGTTTGACATGCGGCGCCCAACGTGCACCACCGAGGGATGAGCTCATCGAGTGAGGGTTTTTCCCACCTTTCGAATCAGAGAATCCGGCTCAGTCACACGGAGCACGGACGCTCGTCGCAGCCGCGCCTTACGCAAGTCCTAGCTGCAACTGGCAGCCAATAGGTTGCAGTAAGAATGCCAATACCCGGAAAGAGGAGAAAAAGCTAGCAAGTTTCAAAGTTAGCTAATGCAGCCCTTCCGGAAGATTCTGGAAGGTGAGCATTTAAGACCAAACCCCTTCCCCGGAACATGACGCCGGGCAAGGAGGAGGCGCAGAAACGCGCTGGTGCAAAAGAATGGCTCCGGAAGCTGGAAGAGACCCCAGGGTCCTTTCCTCCGAGTGCACGGACGGATCTCGCCGCGAGCACTCGTTCTTCCGAGTGCAACTGCACCAGGTACAGGGAGTGGCCGTGCCCTACGGCAATCCGGCTTCGCCACGCGTCGAGCAATGCCAGCAGAGCCTGCCTCGTAACAGGTGAGGCGTGACGAGCTTCTCCCTTAGCACTACTGTCATCATGAGGCCTCAATGTTCACAGCGTGGACGCAGCTGTCTTCCGATCGTTTCTATCCATTGAGTGCAAGCCATCGGGAAGAGCCATACGGCTCGTGCGGGTACGCCCGGCAGCGGGTAGCAAACACCATCGCCGACTACCAACGAAAACGAAGTTTTCGTTGGGTGCGCTATTAGAAAGCGGTCTCTACCGAAGTCGCAAGCCGTTCAAAGCGTGATTTCGAACTTAAACTTAAGCGTCTCACCACTTGGATAGAAATCTTGAGTAGATTAGTTATCGAGAGACGCCATTTTTAAGGTCAGTAGACTACATTTTCCGTTCAACACAATGGCAGTGTTGCACAAGACTTACATCCAACCTGTACTCGAATACGGGTGCACACTCTGGGACCCTTGGGCAGTCACAGATATAGAGCGGATAGAAATGATTCAAATTTTGTCTGTTCATATTTGTTTGCATGACTGTACTAGGAATTTCAGTATACTAGGAATTTCAAAAATTCTCTGGGGTGACAATCTTTGCATGACCGCAGATAAATGCTCCGACTGAAGCTTTTTCACAGCATATTTAACTGAAAACTGGAATAAACCGCGGCAATTACTTACAAAATCTAGACTATATCTCATCCAGAATGGATCATTCACTTACAGAAAAAGAAATTTTATGTAGAACAAATCTGTTTAAAATGTCCTTTTTTTCCGAGGTGTCTGTAATAATTTCGGACTAGAACAGAATAAAAATCGGACTGAAATAATCTAACTCAAGGGGAGTTGTAATTTACGTCGAGCGAAACTTTCGGCACATGCCTGCAGATGAGGTAATTCATTTCAATATTGTATGTGGTCTTTGTTCGCCGTTGAACAAAAGTTTGGTTACGTCTTTTGTTACTGTTTGATTTTGTTTTTTACAGACCTGTACTCGGTGCTTTTTATCGTATGCCCCCCCCCCCCCCTCGTTTAATGCTGACATTGGCGCTGTGGATATCATGATAAATAAATAAATAATAAATAAATAATAAAAATAAATAAATAAATAAATAAATAAATAAATAAATAAATAAATAAATAAATAAAGTAAACATGTGTTCGCTAATTAATGTGTCTTTTTTTAGGGATGACCATCGTCCACGCTAGACAGCAATAAAATCTGCCTGTATCCTTCACCGAAATTCTTGGTCGCCTGTATGTCGCGTGCTAAACAGCTTCGCTGGTTCGCAGCTGCGCTCACTCAGAGCCTCGCCGCTGCGGTACCACGTGACGATGTGAGAGCTTAACGGTTGCTTCGGCGGCGCTTGGTCGCCCAGGCTCTCCATGGGTGTCGCGCCGGCCGGGCCGTCTCTGTGTGCGCTTCAGCGCAAGCGACAGGCTGAATCCAATCATTACGCAGCCTATCTTTCAAACATGGTTTGCATGTTTGCAAAACCATGCAATCGAACAGACCCTCTGCTCGTGACAACCAGGTTTGCAAGTGCAAACGAGACCAGACCAGATCTGTTTAAGCGAGACAGATTTTGTTTCCCGCGCTTTTAGTTTTTTTTAACACGTTCCTCGCTGGGTCGTACTGGCACCCTTTCTTGACCGCAGGCGATCCTTCCTGCCGTGTTCCACGGTTCCTCGCGGCGTGCCGGTCCAGCCAGAAGCGCTTTGGCTTCCACTACGACCATTCGCGCTGTCCGCTTGCATACCCTGGCGAACGGCCTGTCTGGCCGGGCCCAACCGCCACGAGTCACTCGCCGCCTGCGCTGACACCTGCGAGAAAAACTTCTTCAAGAGGCTCGCCGGCGCATTCTAGACGCAGCCACCACTCGGCGCTGGGGACTGCTGAAAAGGAGGGCAATCGAATAATACTTTGACGAGAATAAATTTAGCGCGCTTTCACCCGGCGTTTTATCCATGTTACTTAATTCCAATGACTTAGCGGGTGACTCATTCGAAGGTGTTTTTATTTTACCGGCAACTTAGTACTATTATGAATACCGTGTTTCCGTGTCTACGCGTTCCTGTCTCGACGCTCACCTGAAAAAAAGAAATCGCCATTATGGTATGTGTTGTATTATTGAAGATAAATTCTTTTGATTTACGGTATACACTGTCCAACGTCTGTATCTTGATCGAAATAAAGATCGCTGTAAAAGCAACAATGTTGTTTGCTGTAGACCTCAATCTACTGGCACTAGTTGGCCGCTTCAAAATGTCACTCTACTCTGACCTGAGACTCTTAAAATAATTTCTTGGGATCCTACTCCGACCATGAAAGCGGGAAGCTTTCCCTGTTGGACGTGCTATCGTTCACTCGAATTGCTTCACATGGTTCCCCTTATTTAGGCCAAAGCTTCAGATCTCAATGTTTCATGGAACGCGTGAGGCACAGAAAATGGGAGCGCTTAGAGTGAAATGGGAACAGTGCCAGAGGTGGGTTCCGATAAAGGACGGCGCAGCATGCGCAAAAACGCTAGGATCAATTATACGTGTTGATTTCCTTAATAATATTTATGAATTGGTATCCTTTAGGTCGCTTTAGGTTCGGGGTCCAGCCTATGAACTCGTTTAATTAACGTTCTGCATCGCGCGAAGTCAGATAGCTCATGCCACGGGGTAGAGGGGGGAGGGAAGCGTTTTTAAATACGCGGGCGTTCGCGCAAAAACTCTTGGTTCTACCCATTGGGCTACTGAGGACGACGACGGGGTCTTCTAGGAGCTGGTCGAAGCAAGAGTGCGAGTGTTCAAAGTGAACCAATAGATTGCACTGCGTGCGTGCAGGAAATGGCGGGCTTTTACCCCCAACGGGAATAAACTCTCGCTTCCCAGTCACATGACGCGTTGCTGTTAATGATGACGTGCGGGAGGTACATACCTCCTCCGCAACTCAGCCAGTAGACTGGTTGGGCTGGCGCACACCCGCGTTCGCGGCCAACTGAAATTTTGATGTGGGATTTCTGGCTGCATGTTGCCAAATGGAAATTTTGACAGGTTCTGGCCACGGGGAAATATGGATGCCGCTCTTTTAACAGATGAGCGGTCGTTACTGGCCGTATAAGCTCGCCGTTGCAGGAAAAAATACCAAGAAAATGCTGAGCGTTCTAGAGAGCGTGCGTCGCGGCTACCGCCGATTCCCAGGCTCGCGCAGTGGCTTTTGCAAAAAAAAAAAAAAGGGAAAACTCCAGCGCTGTCGTCAAGCGCTACCGCACATGTAAAATAAAACCTTCAGCGATTATACTAAACGTTAAAAGACACCCTGCTTGGGAGAGGTCACCGCGGCCGCCGCATTCTCTAGAAGCCATTATGGATAATTAGAGACACGGCTACGAGGGTGCCACGCCTTCCCGAGACGACTTGCAGATACTCGCCAACGCTGCCTCGAGTCGGCCCGAACAGCTGGTGGAAGTCTACGATACGAGGATGACTTTGCATCTACCACTCGCCGCAAAGAAGACAACGTCCTGTTCGATGCATATGACGACGATTACAAGCGCCGCAACTATGCAAACAAAGAATGATACTGAAACTTAACTATATGCCCGGCGATTCTCAGCTACAACAGCTTCGCCATTCAAGCCTTGCGCGTGAGTAAAAAGCTTTCCTGAGTTTTTAGCCAACTGAGTAAAGCGATGTATAACTGATGATCAAATAGTAAACGTTGAAGAAGTTCATGCCACTTCATTAAGGTTGGTATGGCCAGCGGGGCTGTGTTAAGAAACACCACAACGCCCCGACTCCCCGAATTAACAAACTGTTGAACCAAGGAGAGAAAACAATGCCATCAACTGGGTACATGTATCTCTTAAATGACACGATATTAATCTTCATGATGTACTGATAGCCACAAAATAAAGCGGACCAAGCAAGCAGGCGCGCAAGAACCACGGAGTAAGATAAAGCGCCATTTTTCGGGAATCATCTCTAGTCGTCCGACAAGTTTCGATCTAGCTGTCCGACAAGTTCCCATGAACAGCGGCACCCGAAATTTTTGCACAATTTGCCCATAAAGCCGCTCTGGCGATCGCTGATGCACTCCGGCCGCATAGGAGGCAACGGCAAGAAACGCGTTCTTGAAGACAAGCAACAGCGAGTGATATCACATCCAACCTGGCTGAGCCGAGGCGGGGGCTCTGTAAACGGTGTTATACACCGATTACAGAGGTTACGGCTGGTGGTGTACGCATGCCTGGACTTCCGGCCAAAACGTAGCTCCGGAGCCCTTCAAAAAGAAAGCAACACTGAAGCTTTTGGCAGTAGGACATGTTTTGTAACGATGGATTTTCGACGAACATAGTCAAATAGTGCTTTCGCCCTAATGTAATGTAATGACGTTGTCCATCGGACGAGTCGGCGGCCGCAGTTGCGATACGAAATGAGCGCAAAATTGGTGCGGAACAACAAAATTCATTTCGCACCCTTTCCTATTTCACCGCCCCGACCCTTAATTTTCTTTTCCCTTCCAACCACCCCTCTTTACTTCCTCCATCCTCCTCTGCACTTGGTCCTCCCCCATTCCTCCCCCCCCATCTCTCTCTCTCTCTCTCTCTCTCTCTCTCTCTCTCTCTCTCTCTCTCTCTCTCTCTCTCTCTCTCTCTCTCAGCACACTCGCACCATCTCCACTTTGGGCGCAAATAGACTAGAGCTGTGAACAAAGGTTGAACATATGAACAAAGGTTGGTTGAGGTTTTATTCGAGCAGAGCTGATTCCAGGTTGCGATGGCGCCGTTATCAGGTGATTGCGAAGAATGAACCAAGCGCGCATGGGTAGTGAAAACGACCGAAAGACGCCGTCGCCTTTGCCGCCTCAAATTCCAGCTCGCCGAGTAGCTGCATACGAACCCCCCCCCCCCCCCCCCCTCAACCATTCCTTGATGAAGAGCAACTTGCCCGGTGTAACGCCGGGCGTGAGCCCATATTTCTTCTTCAGCTTGAAAGGCTTTCCGAGCGACATTTTCGCCGATGTATGTCACGCCAAGTATTCGTCCATCACCGTTGGCTGGTTTATGCAACACGGGTTGGGTGGAAGGAATGGCACACACGCACAGCTGGTCTTCATTCCGCTACCGATGACATGCTGCCCGTTTTGCCGGTGGGAGATTTAAACATGTGAGACTCATGGCTCAATGTACCCTGTAAGCTGTCTTCCGCAATCAAGCGGTTTGGGTCTGAGTTGGTGTGTTACGCACACAGTAAGGTGCCTTCGGCGCGGGAGGGTAACGGACAGCTGTATGTTTGTCCGCTAGAATAAAGCTGGAGGCCTTCCAGGTTTTAACCCGCTATGAGGCAGACGCATGTCGTTCGCTTTGAGGAAGCAGAGCGGGAATTGAACAAGCATCGACCCGAGCAGGAGTGCCAATGGGCACGAAAACAACGAAAAGCCGCCTCTGCCGCCGTTGCCGCCTCAATTCTCCTTGTCGTGTAGCTGCGAATCCGCCGTGATTAACAACAACTCACGTGCTGTGTAGCATAGTAACTTTGTAATTATGCGGTGATTTGTGAGCGTCGCAGAATATCCGGCATTGCCAAAGTAGACACATCGCTGCATTTCGTTTTCGCTTAGCGCGACTTGTCAGCATGCGGCGTATTGAAAACGTCGACGAACCGTTTTTTTTGTTGTTGTTGTTGTTGTTGATGTCCTCACACACAGCGCGATCATCAAAAAACCAACAGGAGGACCACAGCCTCTGTGTTATTTGCGGGATGCAAAAAATCGCAAAAATTTTAGATGCTGTGACGTATATATCGCCTACTTGTCACTGCGCGTTTTACCATTGTCACTGGATCTTTCCTCGTCTTCATTTAATAGCGTTTTTTTTATTCCACTAACGGCCCATAGGATTCTTACTTTCTGATATCTATGGTTGACTACTCTAAATTAAGGCGCAAGAAATTTGATTACAGGTACATCGCTGCAAAACACTATCAGGGTAAAAAAATGGACAACATTTAGATGTATCCCCATGGTTGCTAAAAATTTAGGCATAGTAATACCGCTTCAAACGCCTTCCGGAGGCCTTTGACCGAATTGTTTATAGTGCGGCGATTTTTCTTTATACCGGGCACACTTGTGAAGAAGTAGTAAATTGTCAAATGATCGTTACGTGAAACAAGAGTAAATCTCTTTCCCAGATGGTTCACCGGTTGGGTCTTGCAAGCAGAAAAGTTTGCGTGAAACAGGATGATTAGAAGGGAAAGGAGGAGGCAGAGGATGAAAAACTATATTCATCAGAAGAGCTGGTTAGTGGGCAGGGTCGTAAGAAGGCTTTTGTAACATCTTCAGTAAGCTTACCAGGGAGCTGCCGACATCTCTAGTCCAGTTTTCAGGCAGTGACCTAAGTAGGTTTGTTATGAATACCTGGCATATTTTATGGCTTGGCCGCGGGTTCGTACTACCCAGTAAATCTTTGATTCCAACCGCAACTTGCATTTAGTGCACGTAATTAGCAATCTGTGATAGAAAATATTTTTCGCAACTTAATGTTTCTGTTCCTAGTCAGCACCACCTTCAGGTTAATATACTGAAATAAAAAACTGGCGAATTGCACGCATATATCGGGGTCGACGAAAAGCGAAGCAGTCGCGAGTGCTTGTATAAATAGTAGGTAGTAGGCGTATTTATAACCATTCAGTGACGAATCAATCCCCCTGGGAAACACGTGGTCAAGGACACCACCAGGATTGCCGGAGGCAGTGAGTGCCTAGCAGAAGCTCAATGTTTTTACAAACCCGAAAAAACTTCGCGCCTTTGAAGACTGCTGCTCACTACTAAACCTCAGGACTCAATAAATGGGTTCCTCTCTCCACACAGCTATGTCGTGAAGGTCGTACCATCTGGCAACGCATTTTTTTAGTAAATGCAATTGCTGGGCCATAATTTTTCGAATTTCTGAGACATAGCCCGCACGGTGACACAGCTTGAGCTCCTGGGCAGCTGAACTTACGTTGGTCAAGTTTAAGTTATGCCTGTTTTTTATATTTCGCTTCAGAATAGCTTCGAAAATTTTACGGTAATAAATGCCAGCAGTCACACATTTTCATATAGCAGCACCAACCTAGTGGACTTTTTTAACCGAATTCGCATGCAACAGGCTGTATCGCAGTCTTTCCAAACAAATTATGGCCACTGCACTGCAGCTGATGCGGCGGCATCATCGCGCCTGTCTTAAACCACGATTACTAAATACTGACCTGAATTCCACGAGTTCACATTATTAAAAATTGCGGAGTCGTCTTTCCGGTCACTTGTAGTAGTATTAGTTTCCGCATACGTGAGATAGGACGCTAGGTAAAGCCGCTTTCGTTGGCGATGTGTGGCGCCCCCGCCGACAGTAGCGGACGTAACTGGAAACACCGATGTCACGCGCGCGCCCATTGCCGGGGCGGGATTCGGCAGACCGACATCGCTCAAATGACGTTATTGGAAGCCAGGAAACAAGGGGAAAATAGTGCAGAGGGAATTGAGCATGTAACTACGTTATATGATGGGCAGAGAATTATATCTTGGGGTACTTGTAACCCCTTTCTCTGAGAACTGGATGGGGTTCTTCGTTTAGAAAGTATCTCAGATTTTAAAAAAAATGTGTTGCAGGGTCCCTTTATACGTCCTCAATAAACTGTGCAAACTTATACTGCAGATATTTCAAAAGAAAGGAAAGCAGAGGTCCTGAGTCCTGAAAAAGACCTCTGACACCGCTGAGCAACTGAGGTGAGAGAGAGAGAGAGAGAGAGAGAGAGAGAGAGAGAGAGAGAGAGAGAGAGAGAGAGAGAGAGAGAGAGAGAGAGAGAGAGAGAGATAGGAGAGAGAGAGAGAGATACTTTATTAGTGGCCCGAATACATTTCTCAGGCGGTCGGAAGCCGAATCCAGCTTGGATCCGACGGTGGCGTCTATGGCCGGGCCGTTCATGAATGAGGTAAATGTGGTGGCGTGCCTCGCTGAAGCCCTGGAGGACCCGCACGGATCGCCAGAGTCACGAGAGCCATCTGGATGTCCTTGTCGGGGCTGAGCAGCGCGGCCTCGCAGCCTGATTCGTCGCGAATAAAACTGTTGGCCTGCATAGTGGGGCACTGCCATAGTATGTGTTGCATGTTTGCCCAGTCTCCGCAGGAAAGACGGAGCGGGCTTTATAAAGTAGGATATATTCTGCTGTACAGTGCGGGCGAAGGGAGGGTGCTCGTCTGGATTTGCCGTAATATGGTAGCTTCGTGTCGAGTGAGTGAGGAGTGCGGGTGCGGATAAATTCGTCTAGTGTCCTTGTAGTGAGTCAGGATATCTTGAACACTAAGGAGGGGTGCTGAGAGAGGGGGAGTGGAAGGATGATCTGACGCCTGGTTGGTGAGCTCGCAGGCCAGCTCATGAGCCTCCTCATTCTCCTCCAGGACCGAGTGGGCGGGGATCCAAAGGAGACGTATGGGAGGTAAGTGCGGAGTCTCGGGGATGGTGAAGCGAAGCAGATTTCATCATATTCTAAACCGAACCAGCGGCCCGAATAGTTTTGCAGCCCCGTTGATTTAGCCTCACGGTAATAAATTGGATCTCTTTATTTCTCCAAAGTCCGTAATCATGCCCTGAAAATAAGACTCCCTGTTTTTTTCTTGTGAGCATCTTAGGTGTTGTAAGTAAACCCTGAAGTGAAGTGTTAATTATAGCGTGATCAATAATAGATGGGGCATTTCGGCAAAACTTTCGCATTAATTCGTCAAAAGAGCGAGCAGCAGAAGAGCACAGAACGAGGGTCCCTCCGCCGCCTCCGATACTCCATGCGCTCATAAAACGGCAATACCTGCGGCTATCTACGTTCCGAAACGGGTTACGGATGGATTTCCAAGTATCCCTGCAGAGCTGATGCGCATTGCGAAACGCCGGCGTCGGTGGTTCACACATTTTACACACTCTGTTAAAACATTTTTCTTTAAATTACACACTGGCATGCACCCTGTTAAAACTTGGATGAAAGACCGGGGTCTGTTTATAGCTTGGTCGACAGACTGTCGGCTCTTTTCTCGACGAGAGACAATTGATCACTGTTTTGTAGATTGCACAGATGCTGTCTTTTTCTGGGACATTTTACAGCGAACGCGCAGAAAAGACATGGATATTACGCCTTTCTCTATCAGATTTTTGCCCTTCGACTATCCTGGTGAGCCGCCTCATGAAATGTTTGTGTTGATTGGTTCGTGCAGTATGTGGCGATGCCGCTTATGTGATAGGCATGCTGAGCCACCAAGATCAACTAAGTCATATTTTCGAGAAACTGTGGCATTTGTACATTGTGTGTATAGTTCACTTGACCGACCACCTGACTGGTTCCCTCTTTTGAACGCTTGTGTGTGTGTGTGCTTGAATTTTGATGTATATGTGCTTCTCATACCTTCAGTGTATTATTTTGTTTATTTGGCTATGTATTCCTCCATGCAATAAATGTATTCCTCCATGTAATAAAGCGTGTTCCCCAATGTAATAAAGAGAAAAAAAGCGTCGGTGGTTCAGTGGTAGAATACTCGCCTGCCACGCGGGTGGCCCGGGTTCGATTCCCGGCCGACGCATCATCCTTGCTTTTTTTTTTTTTTATATATTCTCCTAGCTTTGTAGTGAAGCGAACAACGCATCATTTATCTTTAATAAATAGCCGTCGTGTACTTAGAACTTGATTGTGTGGATAGCGATGTTACTTATCGAACACGTCGACGGCGGCAGTGGGAGTATGGGTGAGTGACATATTGGTGTTGGCAAACAGATTTCACGTCATTTCGCCCCCTCCACTTCCCGTCTCCCGCTTCCCCACCTTTACTCCCTCACTCCCACCCGCACCAACACCACTTTCCACCTCTATACCTTCCTCTCCCTACTCCTCCACTAATGCCGCTCTCCTTGAAACCCTGTGCGCTCGCAAGAGGAAAAGTAGTGTGGTGGCCCACATATGGGCAGGGATTTCGTAAAAGTTACGTATGTTCCAGCGGTGCTCATTCGGAGTCCTCAGCGTCGGCGTCGGTGGTTCAGTGGTAGAATACTCGCCTGCCACGCGGGTGGCCCGGGTTCGATTCCCGGCCGACGCATCGTCCTTCCTTTTTGCTTTTTATATGCCCGAGCTATGCAGTGGACCCAACAACAGTCAAGAAACTTCGAGAGGTCCTGGCGCCTTTGACGGAGTAGTGGGAGGTGCTGCTGTGTCCTAAAGAGCGCTGTCTTGTGATCTGAGCAAGAAAAGCAGCTGAAGGTGATAGCATTCCAGTGTAGTATATGTTCCGTCACCAACCTTGGATGATCAACGCCACAACAATGATCATCAGCTGTTCCAGTTTTCCTTCTCTCCTCACTCCGAGTGATAAGCAAATGCAGGCGACCATGTTTTCCTGAAGAAAACCTTATAACACCTTATCCTTCCCCTTAAACCGAGATAGAAATTAGTCACACTTAAGGCAAACTGGAGAAACAAAGAGTGCGAAAACAAACATGTAGTGTTATTCCAGTTAAAGAAGACTCGTGTGGCCGCACTGGTTCCCTAATTGGCTACGGCACTGCACGTCTCATCCCCCGATGATCTTCTTGAGAAGGTTCTGCTCGCAGGCCTCGCTGCAGGCGGAGTACGAGGCGTGCCGGTTTGGTGGTGCCAGGCACGCTGTTCGCCAGGCGACGCAGGCAGAGAGCGAGCGGTCGAAGTAGAAGCCGAACCGCTTCTGCCGCAGGGGGCACGCCCGCTGCATGCGGGGCACGCGACATCCGGGCTCCCCTGCGTGTAACCGGATGCCCTGATGAGACCGCCATTGTGTGCCGTTGGAGCTATAGTGTCCATGTATTTGTGCACTGTAAAATGATTTCAACCCTTGCGGAGACTTTTCCTGTCGCTAACCTTAGCAAGAGTTTAGATCAGAGAACACTCTTTAGAGTGTTCAGTGAAACTAACACCCTTGCTCCCTAATAAACTCGAGCCCGTGTACTGTGCACTGCGATTTCAAACGTCAAGGGGAATTTCCCTTTCAAAAACAAACACCCTCACACCCTAGCATAACCACACGAAAACACCCCTTCAAGGGTGTATAGCATAAGTAACACCCTTACATCCTAGACAAACAATATACCATTTTACGGATTGCTTTGTCGTTTACAACACACTTTAAAAGGCCGTTTTCTGGTGCTTTTTTGCGAGGGTGCAGGCGTGGTATTTTGGAAAGGGAAATTTCCCTTCAAAAGTGTAAATCATTCCTAAGTGGGGAGACGTCCTAGACAGTCTGTATGGAATCACCCTGCTTTTCAGCAACCGCCTGTTTCCGCTCAAACTTACTCGACCACACTAAGCTCAATTAGTTCATAGACTGATTTTAAACATTTTGATCCGTTAATCTGTAATAAGATCCGGACATGTTCTGGACTGTGTTGCGTGTAGGCATTTACATCGCCCTGTCGAGTGGGCCAACCGCAGTGCCGCTAGCACAGACCACTGATAGAATCAAGGTTCACAGGAATGAAGAGGTCAAAAGGGTCTGTAAGGAAAATTATCGGAAGTGGGTACAGTTCGAACAGCTGCTGACTACATTCTCATGCAGCTATTGTCCTCTTATTTACAGAAACAGATGCGCTCTGCGTTCATTTGTTTACTTCCTTGTTTGAGTCATGTATGAGTTTTTTTTTCCCTTAAAATTACTTCCTGCACCTTCACATTGAAATTGATATATATACTTGTTAATTAGGTGCCCTGCGAGGGACGCATTCACAGTTTGGAGCATAATGCTGTGGTAAACATTGCAAAAAATAATATTCCGGTGCCGACAAACATAAACAAACCGAATGCAAAGAAACAGCGGTTAGCACACAAGCCCCTCGATACTGATCTTGTGATGGAGGGGCTTTAGTTAGAGCGCCTTCGAGCGAGCCATACGAAAAATTTAGGAGTCCCTAACCGGACTTCACACAGATTGCAATCGTATCCGCCGTGATCGTCATTGTCGAAATGTTATCGTGACTCGCTTATTTCATTCCCTATTTTTATCCCCATCTTGAGTGCCTACAGACGTGAAACCTTTTTAGCGTTACCAGTAACTACGCAGGATTTGTAGCACTCTTCGGCAGAGGTGAACCGGTTTGCTCCGTAGAGGCATTTGGCGCCCGTTTGGAGGCTGCAGTTGCCGCCGTCGAAGAAGAACGAGTACTCGCGGTCGCGAAAGTCGTCGTCCGAGCACGTTGATGCCTCCACGGGTGCCATGCATTCGGGAGCGGCAGCTGGGAGTCGCCAACGTGAGCACGCGTTACTACAAGCGCAGTGATTACAAATAATGCATGTACTCGCAAAAACGCAAACTGGTGCGGAGGCGTTTGTAGATGGAAAGCATATAAACACTTTAATTAGAGATAAGAAAGAAATGAAAATGTGTTCGGACTATCCGCGGTTTGGCCTAATGGAAGTCTAGTAAACATACAGCAATGTCAGCTGCCATCTCTGAGCAAATGACAAAATTGAACAGCTAGATAATTTCAGGAAAGGCATAAATATCTAAAAGCAGCCCCTTCGTGTCGGCAAAGTGTCTTGGGTTTCCGCATATCTCGAATCAGAAATTGCAACTACACCTCGTTGAATCAGTAACGCAAAGACGAGACGAGAAATGGCTCGCGGCCAAACAAGGAATAAGATGTCTACTAATTATTTGCGTGACCACGCACTGCGCCTCTTTCAAACCGATGCACTGCAATTAGAACAATATTTGTAGTTCCCACTGCTCGAATGATGACATTGATCAGAATGATGCGCACGTCCCGTCTCAATCGTTTTATAGTGTGTTTTGCATAAGGTTTAAGGTTTTGCATAACAGACATTTTTTGCATTCTTTTTTTTTCAGCCCAGAAGTTTTCTTACTGAAGGAGCGAAAATGCCAGTAATTCACACTGCCTGGCGACTACCGGGAGTAAGATGTAGTTCACGTATGCCCCGTGACAATATTCTTGGCTAGATTCATAGCTGACAAGCAACGCTGCTTCATAACGTTGGACATCACAACCTTACTAGGAGCAGACGGGTCGAAAGTAGCCATGACGATGTGGCCCCTGCCAATGCACGCTTGAGCAACAGTTTAATCAGGTTCTCTTTTCTTGACCAAACAGTTCTATCAATAAAGGCAAGATGGCAGGCGTACCAAGCAATGAGACTGATTACATCGGGGTCACAATATCGTTTAATGTTTCTTGTTAAGGCAAGCTCTCTGTAAAATCTCACTGTTAAATCTCTGTTTCAGTCGCGCGCGTTCTGAGGTAAAGAAAATAGATGGTCTAAAAAAGTTGAAATCGCGGGATCCGGGTCGCCATGAGCCCGGATCACGTGCCACGAAAACAAAACAACAGTGCAAGAGGAAGATTGGAGGAGGGCTCTGAGAAAGGGCAGCCCAGCGCGCGCCCGGAAAGGAAAGCAGCCGCGCCAAAGAGGGGTAGGCCGCTGCCGCACGGGCAACGCCAGCCTACTTAAACGGGGACGGTTCCGATAGGTGCGAATACGAGACTTCTGTTGATGGCTATTGACCGGAACGACCTTGGGATGGTGCTCTCCAAGGGGCTGGTCAAGTGGGGATGGGCGCGGCCGTAAGGTTCAAGAGAAGGTTCAACAGCAGATTAATAGAAGGCCAAACTACAGGCTTTCGCCCTCACATTCTTAGAAAGCGCAAAGCATACACCGTAACTTCAACCGCATCATTTCACGATTCACCGAGCTGCAGACGCGCGCACAGTTTTTACAGATAAGCGGCATCATTTCGAAATGACTGCATGCGCGGAAATTCCGCATGACAGGAGAAGGAGAGGCAGCGCGGTTTCTCACCCTGGCGTACACCGGCGCTCAGCGGCTCGCAGCGCTGTCGGCACTCGGTGGCACTGGTGAAGCGGTTGCTCCCCCGCAAGCATCCAGGATCCAGCTGCCAGCGCGCCAAGCACGCGCGAATTTTGTGGTCGCGGTAAAAGGCGAACGGCTCCGTGTCGGCGTCGCAGGCGGTCAACAGGGGCGGTGCCTGGCACCCGTCTGTGCACGGACACCAGAGAGCGGTCAAGGGTGTGTACAAAAACACGAGGTCCAAACGCGTGTGTTTGGACCTGGTCGCTTTTCCCCTTAATTGTCGTTCATCTACCTAATTCCCCTTGACCCATCTCAACCCAGACTAATCACTACCTTTGTCTAGCTTAAATCATCTTAATCATCCTTACCATCCAATTATAATCAAACCTTGTCCTATACCGGTAATCACGTGTCGTTCATTATTCATAAATTGATCCGCACCTGGCTGACTCGTTTTTTGCATTGGGCAGGATTCCGCGCTAGCGCAGTGGTAACGCACTCTAGAAACATGGGTTCAGATCGTATGCCAACCCAAATATGTTTTTTTATTCTCTTTACAGGGTCTATGGAACGCTTCCGAAGAGGTCGTCTTTCTGTTACAGACGCTAGGAAACTACTTAATGGGCCTTTTGCCATAAAAACATAGCGGGACGCTCAGGCATCTTACTATAATGGACTCAGCGTACAGTTGTATTGATCAAAGGGTTTTAATTTTAGGGTATCAAAATTAGGCACTTTCAAAATAAAGACACTTTCAATTGTTCGCGATGTATTCCAATTCGTTTCCAGTGTACATTTTTGTACTGTACAGATCCTATACAACGTTCATCCGCTCTTGTTCTTCAGCCCGACGTAAAAAAGAAATATTGCTACTAAAGCACAAGTATTGTGCAAAAGTTCATACTTTTTCTGTAAGACAGGTCACAATATCTTAAGCGTTCTGCATGTAACCCAAATACTGATATTTTCGTGCGCAATAGATTAGAAGCACATTGCGGTAGTTTGTTCATCACATTTCAGACATGTAGTGGAAATCTCGGTGATTATAACCTCCTGAACTGTCACTCGAGTGTGTTTTTTATTTGAATACACAATAAGCGGAGCGTTTGACTAACTAACGTTATATAACGGCACCGCGCTACTGTTAGAGGTGAACAGTTTAACGGGAAAAATCATATTTAACAATTAGCCTTTATTGGCTAACTGGTACCTTCTTGATCACTCTACATATATTTTTCTCCCAATGTTTTCATGTAAATTTCGAAATGTAAGTTAAGCACAGCAGAAGAAAGGTTTTAATTGGGAAACGACGTGAGCATGGTTATCTAATTTCATCAAGCACATCATAAAGGGTTGCTTGGCACAGCACATTTTGGCTCTTCCTTAATATTTCCAGGACTAACTTCTAACTGCTACCTAATGCATGTTTATTGCATTTTGAAGACAGCCCGCGCTTATTTAAATAAATTTGATTGATTGAATATTGTGGGGTTTAAGCCATCGAAGTTGCACCTGGGCGAAGTTGCACCTGGGAGGGCTCCGGATTACTTTTGAACACCCGGGGATCTTTAACGTGCGCCAAAATTTCTGCAAACGAGCGTTTTCGTTTTTCGCCTCCATCAGAAAAGCAGTCACAGCGGTCGCGATGGAGCGGCGTCCTTGGGCTCCGCAGCACAACGCGTTCATCAGTGCGCCACAACAGCGGTTCCTTAAATAAATATAAACACACTTCTGGAAGGCACAGTTGAAGAGGTGACAACCTATGCGACTGCAGGGTCCGTGAACTCTGGACGGCTGTGCGATCCTCTTTGAGAAGAAACAACTATTTTCTCGCAAGAAAGATGCTCAGTGTGCAATGAACCTGCATAAGGTTTGGAAAGAGTAGGTAGGATAGCGCAGGCGTTTGCCGTCTGATGTCCACACTTTTGCGGCCGTCGCAACGTCGATGACAGTCAGTACCAACGTTAGCCCCACCGCGTATGCCTGGTGTTTTGCTGTGCAGCGGCCCCGTGCCAAGCCAACACTTACCGGTCACATTGGCGCTTGAATAGGCAGCTGTAAAAAGATGAGCATGGGGTGACATTAGTGAATGTGTATTGTCGTTTGGACTAATCTCCTTGCCTACCAAAGAGGTAGGGATGTTTACTAAAATTGGCTCCAATCAACACTGTCAAGGTGATTGGAAAGCAAAGATTTAAATGACACCCGCCATTGCCCATGCGACGTCACTTGAATTCACACACGTGGCTCCACAAAGAGTGAAACCAGAGATTCTACCAGCCATTACCTGGAATTCGCGTGGGCGGCGTCCCGAGCGCAGCAGCGTCGGCCACGGCCGGGCTAGAGCGGCGGACGCCGCAGCTCTAGCCCGGCTCAAAAAACGGCCTCAAAAAACGGCCCGCAACTGGACCCCCTCAACTTTGGATCGTGCGTACGGTGGCGCCACCGTGGCCACCATACGCACTGTCAAAAAAAGCACACTAAATTGTCAAACTTTCTTTAAAGGTGCATAATTCTTTATTTTCGTACATTCCAAAGTTATTAATTGCATGCCTCGACCAATAGGCGTGTTTGTGGGAACAACATAGGTCGAACCTTGAGTGCTAAATTTGTAGTTCTCGCTCGGCCTACAGCACACCTTATGCCAAACAAATCCAGTAGCTGATTAAGTGGTTCTAAATATTCCTTTCAAGCTTACGTAAAACCGTCGAAGCGAATTTTTAACCGTTGTTTTTGCCGCCGGAAGAGCGCAGATGACGCGCAGCAGACGACAATGCGCAAGCGACGGCACATCTCGCTGACCCCACGGTCGCATTTTTTTTACTACTCTTGCTTCGAATGCACATAAAATGCTTGCACGGTTGAACACATTCGGCTCCTTCGGCCCATCAAATTTACGTAAGCACCCAGGTACCATTTTTCGCTTAGGTCGTCGACCGGCGAAGCACGTCGAAGAGTTGGCACCAACAAATGGCGCCACTTTACGGAAAATCCAAAACAGTGGACCAATAGTAGGGCCATTTTTTGATGCACGGGAGCGTATGAGGAGTTCGCAACTCATATCACGTAACTCTGGCCGCTGTAGCCCGGCCGTGCGTTGGCAGAAAGAAAGCGGAGAGAAGCGTCTTTCGAAGGGCGAGACAGCGGAACCTTTCCATTGCTGATGTGCTAGCTCAGGGCTACACCCCCGCGTGACACAAGCGCAAACACCGAAGCAATTCGGCATGTGAGCTTAGTGATTCCTATTTATACGGATTTAAACTAGTTAGTTTAGTAAGTTTAAGAATGGCGAGAAAGCTGAGGGAACTTTTATAATCGATATTTATCAGTACTAGTTGTTCCTTTCGCCTTTGTAATACCTCTTAAAACATAACCTAAATGGTATTCATCAATTTAGAAAACGGAGTCCTATCCGTGGCAAACAGTGCGCAAAAGGTAGCGTTTCTCTAGTGGCTAGATGTCTGCATGTGGTCTCTACGTTTTGACCCCTCGCCCCCCCCCCCTCCCCCCCTCCTCTTGCAAACCAATCCTTACGTATCTTTGCCGTACGACAACTTACTTCCGTCGGGTCCGGGTTAACGACTAAGTGCTGTCGAACAAGTTATTCAAGCCGTGCGAGGAAAGCGCGCAATGGACGCGAAGCTGCGCCAGAACAGTCCCAAAACAACCGTCACTAAAGCAGACGACGAAGCAGTTCTGCCGACGCGGCCGCCGGTGTGCGCAGGCACCTGGGCGCGGGGAACGCTGGGTAATCATTCCCCGCGCAATCTACACTGTTCTCCATGAGTGAAAACCGCCCTCCCCCTCCACCACCGCGTTGGAAGTTTCTTGTCGTGCACGCCACGAAGGAACTGTTGGCTTGTAGAGGTTGAAAGCTTTCCTTTAAGCAGCAACAGATGTCATAATACAACTGCGTGCAGCGCGATGTCCGATCATCATCGGCAGCCGTACGAGTTTTCTGGAAAACAAGGTTTGCAAACAATCGAAATAAAATGACATGATTCATGTTAATTGGACGTTTACTGGTGCACCACATAGTTTTACACTTATCATTTGCACGAAAAATAGGGTGGTTTCAATTTACAAGAACAACATTACTCAGTTTATTTTGGGTTCATAATATTTCTTTAGTGACTTAGGCAAAATGAAAGCTTTTCCGCTAGTTCCTTAAGGAGTCGCCAGTTATGAACCAAAGTATGACTCATGATTGGAGGTTCGGCCAGAAGTTTAAGTACTAGCCCGATATTGTCTAGCCACAATCTACGTATATCTTTCCTTTGTGCGGTTTTTATAACCTTCAATAAATTTCCGAAGCATGTACTAGAAGGTTTAATTTCGCGCACAACTGGCAGAATGTATGTCATTTATTTTGTTCTTCATGTTGAAACTCCGCTGGCGTCTTTATATACAACATAAATATTGCCTAATGCCACGCTTCGGCTATTTGCGGTCGAAATATTTGCTCTACTCGCCAACGTACTATTTCAAACACTAAAGGACCGTTAATAAACTATTTTTTGTGTGTTAAACATATTTACCAAAAACAGAACACCATGTTTGCGGCATAAAACTTTACAAAAATAAATCCAGACCGAAACGAATCACGAGTAGAAGAAAGTGAGACTGAACACCGATTGTTGGGACTATGTGAGGCTTGAGTATACGCGCTGTTTGCGAAAACCACTTTCTATCATTACGGATAACCCTTTATGATTTGAAATATGTGGAATAAAAGGGTAACTGGAGAGAAAAATTAGCCCCATCTTCCCGAAGGGAACGCTGAGTAGATGCGGAGCATCCCGCATCTCGGGGTTCCGTTAAGTTTCCGTTGTGTTCCGCTCAGCGTCGCGTGCCCTTCGCTGCGCAGCTTTGTCTTCAGTGGACGTAGCGTTGCTGTTAGTTTGTGGGGTGGTGCTGACGCTTGCTTGCGCCAACCCACTAACTGACGGGACTGTTGCTTCATCACACTTCATCGGAAGAAGTGTGATTGAACGTCATCAGAGAGGGAAGCGGTAGGACAGGAGTCTATTTCTTGCTTATCGATGTTATATAATGAACATACCGACAATGTGTTTCTGTGAAAGACTGCGAATTTGTTAAAAATATATCATGCGTAATTGGCTTCACAGCAGAGCTCGAACGCATATAAAAAACACCACAAAAATGTCGATGCGTCGGCCGGGAATCGAACCCGGGCCACCCGCGTGGCAGGCGAGTATTCTACCACTGAACCACCGACGCCGATTTTTTTTTCCAAACAATAACTTTATTTACACATAAATATACACGTCATGCCGAGTGTTACACATGGTTCAGGAGCAGCTCTGACAGTGGATGTGTCGGTTACATATTTGGGGGGTAACATGACAACGAACGTGAAACCAGGAGAAGAAAAAACGGGCAAAGAGACACGAAACAAAAATAGAAGTACAATGAGAACAGCAACACAGGCTCTGCAAAAACAAAGCCTAAAGGAATTGTGTGTGTCCTATTGGCTGGTGCTATCTCTCCTGTTTCTCAAAGGAGGACTTGGTCAACGTAGATACGCTGGCCCGTTGAACGCTCCAGTCCCCCCCCCCCCCCCTTTTTTTTATGAATGGCTTAGGCGTTTCTCTGCCTGCGCCTTTCCTCGTTTGTTTTGTACCGCTTCAGCGCATGGCTGCCTCGGGCGAGCTTCCTTCGCAGTTCCAGGTCGCAGTCAGATGTGCCCACTGCGCTAACCGTCCATTGGACCTCCCGCCGAAAGTGTCGCCATGCGGGTTGTGGGTGGACGGCGCACTCCACTGCATCTACCCTCGCTTTCCAGAGGGAGTGAAGTCCGATAGCTAGGACACAATCACGGAAAGCGGGGTGCTCTGTGTCCACCCACAGGAACTTGAGGCCCTGCCAAGTGACGTTCCACGATGTTCTGAAGCACGCTTGTATTTCGTGCCAGAAATACATCGCCGTGTTGCAGTCAAGGAATGCATGTTCTGCGGTTTCCGGTTTGCCACACAGGAGGCATCCGGCGCCCCAGGGGAGGAAGAAGCCCCGCTCCTGCTGACGCGCCATGACTGGCAACACTGCCGCGTGGAAACGGAAGAAAAAATCTTTTGTGCCGACTGGGATGGAGGATTGCCTGACTCGCTTGAGCACATCGCCTCCACCATGAGGGACCGGTGGCTGACGGTACAGGGGTGGTGGCAGTGTCTGAGCAACTAGGTCCCAGTATAACTTTTGCGGCTTCACAGCGAGCAGGTATTCCCAGGAAAAACACGTCTGAAGTGAAGCCACCGCGCTCGCTATCTCCCTGTAGAACCCGGTGATGCGAGAGCCATGATCGACATGCGCTGATGTGGCGAGCCACGGCCGCAAGTGAAAGGAGCCTAGGCATTGGATGGCCGCCTGAAGAAACGGGTCGACCTGGTCGCGGAAGAAAATGAAGCGCTGGACTACGAGCTTGAGTTCTGCGTTTATCAGTCCAATGCCACCCCCCTACACGCTCCAGAAGAGATTGGTGCGGCGCATGGGCTCGTATTGCGACCGCCAAACGAAAACTGCCCATGACCGGTGTAGCCTCTGTATCGATTGAAGGCAGCAGAACTGGATACCGTTCCTCGTCTGACTTCAAAACGAGTTTCTTTAATTAGGTCACTTCTGGTGTGACCGAACTCTCTGTCACTGCCCGCTGCTTACGACTTTGACAAATCATTTGACCGAATATCCTGTGATGGGTATGATGTGCATCACGAAAATATCTGCTAACCCAAAAAGCAAATGCTACACAGTTTGCATCCTCTTCCCCCTCTTTTACAGTGATGTAGTAAGGGCTTCCACGACTTTGGAAGGAAGAGCATATGAACAAAAAAGTCAACTGCGTCGGCCGGGAATCGAACCCGGGCCACCCGCGTGGCAGGCGAGTATTCTACCACTGAACCACCGACGCCAACGGAAGGCAGCAGAACTGGATACCGTTCCTCGTCTGATTTCAAAACGAGTTTCTTTAATTAGGTCACTTCTGGTGTGACCGAACTCTCTGTCACTGCCCGCTGCTTACGACTTTGACAAATCATTTGGCCTAATATCCTGTGATGGCTATGATGTGCATCACGAAAATATCCGCTAACCCAAAAAGCAAATGCTACACAGTTTGCATCCTCTTCCCCCTCTGTTACAGCGATGCAGTAAGGGCTTCCCCGGCTTTGGCAGGAAGAGCGTATGAACAAAAATGAGTGACCTGCGTCGGCCGGGAATCGAACCCGGGCCACCCGCGTGGCAGGCGAGTATTCTACCACTGAACCACCGACGCTTTTTTTTTTTTATTAACTGAACCACCGACGCCAACGGAAGGCAGCAGAACTGGATACCGTTCCTCGTCTGATTTCAAAACGAGTTTCTTTAATTAGGTCACTTCTGGTGTGACCGAACTCTCTGTCACTGCCCGCTGCTTACGACTTTGACAAATCATTTGGCCGAATATCCTGTGATGGGTATGATGTGCATCACGAAAATATCCGCTAACCCAAAAAGCAAATGCTACACAGTTTGCGTCCTCTTCCCCCTCTGTTACAGCGATGCAGTAAGGGCTTCCCCGGCTTTGGCAGGAAGAGCGTATGAACAAAAATGAGTGACCTGCGTCGGCCGGGAATCGAACCCGGGCCACCCGCGTGGCAGGCGAGTATTCTACCACTGAACCACCGACGCCAACGGAAGGCAGCAGAACTGGATACCGTTCCTCGTCTGATTTCAAAACGAGTTTCTTTAATTAGGTCACTTCTGGTGTGACCGAACTCTCTGTCACTGCCCGCTGCTTACGACTTTGACAAATCATTTGACCGAATATCCTGTGATGGGTATGATGTGCATCACGAAAATATCTGCTAACCCAAAAAGCAAATGCTACACAGTTTGCATCCTCTTCCCCCTCTTTTACAGTGATGTAGTAAGGGCTTCCACGACTTTGGCAGGAAGAGCATATGAACAAAAAAGTCAACTGCGTCGGCTGGGAATCGAACCCGGGCCACCCGCGTGGCAGGCGAGTATTCTACCACTGAACCACCGACGCTTTTTTTTTTGTTTATTACCTTTTGCACACACGTAATACAAGTCACGGATAAATTAAAAACCGCCTGCCAAACTTTGGCTGACGGAAGGACTTAAAATAAACATCAAAAGTACACAACTCCTCCAAAACAGGAAGCCATTCAAGTTCGGGGTCCTGTAACTTGTACACTTCATACAAAAGCCTGACATTTTGAAAAAAATACTTGCTTACAGTGAGTGCATTCGGGTCCGCATGTCTCGCAGCCATTCTGGACCTCCAAATGGCATGTAACCCTAGCGCCATGATCAAATCATACGGGACTTCATCTTCGCGCTCAACCGGAAGGAACCGAATGCCATGCGCTGAAATGGGCAGGTCTTTCTTTAACGTTCTCTGTAAGACGTCCCAAAAAAATACGGCGTCCCAGCACTCCACGAAAACATGTTCCACTGTTTCGGCTTTCGCACACAGCATACAGATGTTTGACCAACCAATAAACAGCCCCTTCTCCTCCATCCATGTTTTAACTGGCAGCGTTCCTGTATGCAACTTGAAAAAGAAAGTTTTCACGCATGCTGGGACTGCCATTTTTTTCACGCGGGATAACACATCCTGGCCAGGACCAGAACTAAACATTTCACGATAACGTGGTACGGGGAACAGCATCTCCCTCAAATTATTTGTACTGAACCACCGACGCCAACGGAAGGCAGCAGAACTGGATACCGTTCCTCGTCTGATTTCAAAACGAGTTTCTTTAATTAGGTCACTTCTGGTGTGACCGAACTCTCTGTCACTGCCCGCTGCTTACGACTTTGACAAATCATTTGACCGAATATCCTGTGATGGGTATGATGTGCATCACGAAAATATCTGCTAACCCAAAAAGCAAATGCTACACAGTTTGCATCCTCTTCCCCCTCTTTTACAGTGATGTAGTAAGGGCTTCCACGACTTTGGCAGGAAGAGCATATGAACAAAAAAGTCAACTGCGTCGGCCGGGAATCGAACCCGGGCCACCCGCGTGGCAGGCGAGTATTCTACCAGTGAACCACCGACGCCAACGGAAGGCAGCAGAACTGGATACCGTTCCTCGTCTGATTTCAAAACGAGTTTCTTTAATTAGGTCACTTCTGGTGTGACCGAACTCTCTGTCACTGCCCGCTGCTTACGACTTTGACAAATCATTTGGCCGAATATCCTGTGATGGGTATGATGCGCATCACGAAAATATCTGCTAACCCAAAAAGCAAACGCTACACAGTTTGCATCCTCTTCCCCCTCTTTTACAGTGATGTAGTAAGGGCTTCCCCGACTTTGGCAGGAAGAGCATGAACAAAAAAGTCAACTGCGTCGGCCGGGAATCGAACCCGGGCCACCCGCGTGGCAGGCGAGTATTCTACCACTGAACCACCGACGCCAACGGAAGGCAGCAGAACTGGATACCGTTCCTCGTCTGATTTCAAAACGAGTTTCTTTAATTAGGTCACTTCTGGTGTGACCGAACTCTCTGTCACTGCCCGCTGCTTACGACTTTGACAAATCATTTGGCCTAATATCCTGTGATGGCTATGATGTGCATCACGAAAATATCCGCTAACCCAAAAAGCAAATGCTACACAGTTTGCATCCTCTTCCCCCTGTGTTACAGCGATGCAGTAAGGGCTTCCCCGGCTTTGGCAGGAAGAGCGTATGAACAAAAATGAGTGACCTGCGTCGGCCGGGAATCGAACCCGGGCCACCCGCGTGGCAGGCGAGTATTCTACCACTGAACCACCGAAGCCAACGGAAGGCAGCAGAACTGGATACCGTTCCTCGTCTGATTTCAAAACGAGTTTCTTTAATTAGGTCACTTCTGGTGTGACCGAACTCTCTGTCACTGCCCGCTGCTTACGACTTTGACAAATCATTTGGCCTAATATCCTGTGATGGCTATGATGTGCATCACGAAAATATCCGCTAACCCAAAAAGCAAATGCTACACAGTTTGCATCCTCTTCCCCCTGTGTTACAGCGATGCAGTAAGGGCTTCCCCGACTTTGGCAGGAAGAGCGTATGAACAAAAAAGAGTGACCTGCGTCGGCCGGGAATCGAACCCGGGCCACCCGCGTGGCAGGCGAGTATTCTACCACTGAACCACCGACGCTAACGGAAGGCAGCAGAACTGGATACCGTTCCTCGTCTGATTTCAAAACGAGTTTCTTTAATTAGGTCACTTCTGGTGTGACCGAACTCTCTGTCACTGCCCGCTGCTTACGACTTTGACAAATCATTTGACCGAATATCCTGTGATGGGTATGATGTGCATCACGAAAATATCTGCTAACCCAAAAAGCAAATGCTACACAGTTTGCATCCTCTTCCCCCTCTTTTACAGTGATGTAGTAAGGGCTTCCACGACTTTGGCAGGAAGAGCGTATGAACAAAAAAGAGTGACCTGCGTCGGCCGGGAATCGAACCCGGGCCACCCGCGTGGCAGGCGAGTTTTCTACCACTGAACCACCGACGCTTTTTTTTTCTTTAATGCCGGTCTTTGACACAACACAGAAACACAAAACAAACTTATTCACATAAGCAACTCGAGCGACAAGCCACCAACCTATATGAAGGCTGATGTCTCTCTAAAATTCCCTAAGCATAGTCAAGGGTTCTATCCTTGACAGCCACTCAGGAGTGTATGCCTTGCTCTTCTGGACTTCTACGTACTGGGATATAGACTCACGAAAACATTGCCGCGTAGGTCGGGCGTCCACATCACCGTGGAGCCAGGGCATGTGCGAGCGCCATATGCTATGCAAGGCCACCAACATAACGAGGTCCAAGGGCGCCCCCTACTCGTTTTCGACCGCTAGATAGCGTATGCCATGGGGGCTCAGCGGGAAATCTTTATGAAGGGTCCTCTGGAGGACATCCCACAAAAATACCGCAGCCCAACAATGCAGAAAAACGTGCTCTATCGTTTCTGGTTGTTTACAAATTGAACACTGAGTTCCCCATGGCACAGATATCCCTCTATCCTGCATCCAGGTTCCAACAGACAAGGTGCCTGTGTGTAATTTGAAGAAAAAGGTTTTCACACCAGAGTGAACCTCCATTCTTTTGACGCGCTTTAGCACATTTTGGCCTGGCCCAGTACGGTAATTATACCTATACATAGGGACGGGGAAAACAACATCGCAAATGTCCTTATACAGTTTTTTGCGTGTCACAGAGGACAGGTACTCTCCAGAAAAACGTGCGAATAGAAAACGGGCCGTCATAACTATTTCCTTAAAATACCCATACACGCCACCTGGCATGCACCATGTTGATACTACATATTCCGGCATAGCACGCGCCAGCCGTACTTGCATGACACTCTGCAAGAACGGGTCACGAACATCTCGCCAAAACAAAAACCGGTTTACCAGCTGTCGCACATAAAGGTGCGCCAGCCCCAAGCCACCATCTCGGACTCTCCGAAACAGGTTTGTTCTGCTGCACCTCTCCCATGTTGAGCCCCAAACGAACACCGCAAATACCCGGTGAAGCCTTTGGACGTTGATTCGCGAACAATGCAGTACCTGCATGATATACCAAATCTTCGTTACAAAGAATAAGTTACATGCCGTGGCCCTTGCAAAAATTGACAACCTTGCCCCCTTCCATTTCTCGGCCTTCTCCCTCAACGCCATGTGTCTGGCTACGCCAGTATGGTTCACTATCCCTGTAATATTCCAGTTCAACGCCCAAGTACTTCACTGGAGTGGTGACCCAACTAATATTAGCGAAGGTTGGCGGTGTTGATGACCATTCCCCATGCCAAAATCCTAGGCACTTTGCCCAGTTCACAAAACTACCCGTCACCATGCCAAACTTTTTGACAGTGTCAACTACCAACTGAACGCTTTCTTCGTTCATACAAAAAACGGCCACGTCGTCTGCGTAAGCCAAAAGTTTAACTTCCGACTCATGCAGTCGGAAGCCTTCGATGGCACTATTTCTGATTATACTCATACACAGGGCTTCGATGTATATGCAAAACAATAGGGGGCTGAGGGGGCAGCCCTGGCGCACCGAACGCTGCACTTCAATTGGGGCTCCCAACTTTTTGTTCACGATCAGCCGCGTAGTGCAATTGCGGTACGCCAGGGCGACGCCCTCTTTAATTACAAACCCAACGTTCACATGGTCCAAAATACAAAACAATATCTCGTGTGACACACAATCAAACGCTTTTTCCAAATCAATCTGCAGGACTGCCAATCCCGTGTGCAGGGCGTCGCAGCACTCAAGGACACACCTTGCTTTATGGATATTTGTAAAAATATTGCGACCCTTAATTCCGCACGTCTGATGTGGCCCTACTATTTGTTGGACAACACTTTGAAGCCTTTGTGCCAGAACTTTCATAAAGATTTTGTAGTCGACGTTTGTTAATGATATTGGCCGGTACGACTTGACAAATTTAAGTTTCTCCGCTTCATCTGTCTTAGGAATGAGGACTGTGTGGGACGTGGAATATGATGGGGGCAGTGTTTTAAGATCATACGCTGCATTAAACATCTTCGTTAGCACAGGTACCACTTCATATTTAAACATCTTATAAAAAGCAGCGCTTAACCCATCCGGCCCCGGCGACTTTCCCGGGTTCGGGCTTTCAATAGCACATTTCACTTCGTCTTCCGAAATAGGTCGTTCAAGCCAGTCCTTCATTTCGTCTTCCAAACGAGGCAGCCCGTCTATGAAATCCCGCTTGAAGCTTTCTGCGTCCACCGCCTTAATAGCGAACAGTGCTTGGTAATACTCATAAAAAGCATTATCGATTTCGCTTTTTTCACTCGTTACTTTACCCATGTAAGTTATCTCCTTGATCTGATTGCGTCGTGCATGTGCTTTTTCTATTCCGAGCGCACGCTTTGTGGGCGCCTCACCTACTGCCCATTGCTCTGCTCTCGCGCGTACTAGGGCACCGCGATAGCGTTCTTCGTCAATAAGTTCCAGCTTATGCTTTATCTGTGCTATGTCGTCCTTAAACACCCCGGGCATTCTTCCCTCCTCTAACGTTAATTTTTGTAGGATGTTTCTAAGCATTCTTTCCTTTTTGGTTTCTTCATATTTAATACAGCTACACCGTTGTATGGCTTTTATTTTTATCTCTTGCTTGCTTAACTCCCACAGCGCCCCCATGTCACTATGTGTTCCATCTAGTTCGGCAGTTTTCTTTCTAACAAACGTCGTAAATGTTTCGTCCTCCAAAAGTTTAAGTTTAATTTCCATAGGTCCCATGTAAAGGGGGACTCTTCTTTCTTGCCCCCAATCGTGCACTTAACCAAACAATGATCGGAAAAGGAAACCGCGTGCACATCATAGCTTTGGCATTTCTGTATTAAATCCAGCGAAACGTAAATCCTATCCAGCCTCGCGTGGCTGAAACCTTGAAAGTGGGTGAATCGGACGTCTTTTTCCCCGTCTAGACATTGCCCGACATCAACGAGTCCATAATCCGCAACAATTTCGGATAACAAATTAGTACTAGCATTTCTATACGCGTTGTTACTTGTTTTATCCCGGCCAGAAAGTACGCAGTTGAAATCCCCTGTTATAATGAGCATTCTGTCTGTATCGACGTGTTGCCTGAGAGTCCCAAAAAATTTTTCCCTCTCTATTACAGCATTTGGAGCGTATACACAGACAATTCGAAAGTTCACATTATCAAGGCTGCAATCACACACAACGGAAGGCAGCAGAACTGGATACCGTTCCTCGTCTGATTTCAAAACGAGTTTCTTTAATTAGGTCACTTCTGGTGTGACCGAACTCTCTGTCACTGCCCGCTGCTTACGACTTTGACAAATCATTTGACCGAATATCCTGTGATGGGTATGATGTGCATCACGAGAATATCTGCTAACCCAAAAAGCAAATGCTACACAGTTTGCATCCTCTTCCCCCTCTTTTACAGTGATGTAGTAAGGGCTTCCACGACTTTGGCAGGAAGAGCGTATGAACAAAAAAGAGTGACCTGCGTCGGCCGGGAATCGAACCCGGGCCACCCGCGTGGCAGGCGAGTATTCTACCACTGAACCACCGACGCTAACGGAAGGCAGCAGAACTGGATACCGTTCCTCGTCTGATTTCAAAACGAGTTTCTTTAATTAGGTCACTTCTGGTGTGACCGAACTCTCTGTCGCTGCCCGCTGCTTACGACTTTGGCAAATCATTTGACCGAATATCCTGTGATGGGTATGATGCGCATCACGAAAATATCTGCTAACCCAAAAACCAAATGCTACACAGTTTGCATCCTCTTCCCCCTCTTTTACAGTGATGTAGTAAGGGCTTCCACGACTTTGGCAGGAAGAGCATATGAACAAAAAAGTCAACTGCGTCGGCCGGGAATCGAACCCGGGCCACCCGCGTGGCAGACCACCGACGCCAACGGAAGGCAGCAGAACTGGATACCGTTCCTCGTCTGATTTCAAAACGAGTTTCTTTAATTAGGTCACTTCTGGTGTGACCGAACTCTCTGTCACTGCCCGCTGCTTACGACTTTGACAAATCATTTGACCGAATATCCTGTGATGGGTATGATGCGCATCATGAAAATATCTGCTAACCCAAAAAGCAAATGCTCCACAGTTTGCATCCTCTTCCCCCTCTTTTACAGTGATGTAGTAAGGGCTTCCCCGACTTTGGCAGGAACAAATGCGGGCCACCCGCGTGGCAGGCGAGTATTCTACCACTGAACCACCGACGCCGACGTCCGAGGTTTCAATTCAGCTCTACACAAACAAACAAATTCATCCGCAACCGGTTTCACAACGCCTGTGCATATGTGACCCGCCACAGGTATTGTCCTTTTGTGAGCACACGTAGTATCGGATCCGGTGGCGAAACACTCGTTCAGTGCTTTTCTGCCACTCGCTCTGTTGAGGCGTAGACACGGAAATGCTGACATGACGTGCCCCATTGATAGTTTGCGCAATAATAGACGCCTCACTTCGAGAATCGAACCCGGCTAAAAGATTAAAAAAAAACACGGATAAAAAAAGATTTAAAAAAACACGGAAACGTTTTCAATGGCACGCGTGCGTGTTTAACTGAAGGAAGGGGGTCTAATAGATTTCTGGGAGGCAAAACGAATGACAGAACTGTGTGGCCCGCTTCTTTGGCTTAGAATATGCTGAAATTCGCTCTCCTTCTGTCGTCAATCTCAGTTGCTGAGCGCTGTCAGAGAACTCATTGAGGACTCCGGACCTTGGCTTCCTCTTAACTCAGGAGCTTTACTTGGTAGCGGTTTTTTGAGGATGTTCAAGAAGACCCCCTAGCCCGCCCGTTTTTCAATTTCTTGTTAAGATCTGAAATGCTTTGAGAACGTCGCCAACAACCACATCAAATACCGTCGGCAAATATGACTACTCATCATATAACTCAGGAACTTCTTCGAAACATTTCTCTCCTTTTCTATCTGGGCATTGTTTGCGCGCTCGAAAGACATCACTCAGCTGAATCGCAACTATTCTCTAGCTTGACTTTAGTCGCAGCAATGAACGCTTTCGATACCGACGTTAAAGAAAATCGCAACAGCGGCAACGCAGAAACTGCAAGACGTATCTGCGTCAACGAGCAAATAACTCAGTAAGCGGTAGGTACCTTTAGCCTTTGCAGTACCCCCAGGCGTGAAGGAACGAGTGGGGCCATTTATTGGCAGTGTTGGAGGGTCCCGTTAACATAATAACATTATATCCGTTCTCCCCTTCACCGCTTCTGAGTGAAATGTATTTTTTCTCAATGCCCCTAAGCGTCAAATTGTAGTGGAATATTTTTCTGTAGTGTTGTGGCGAGCTTATTAATAACTTATTAATAACTTATTGATAGCTTATTAATAATACTTATTATAAGCTATTAATAATAACTTATTGCAAGCTTATTAATAAAAATAACACTACATACATACGCGCACGTGGGCACGTGCACACACGCATTCCCGCGCCCCCACGCACACGCACACGCACACGCACACGCAGGCACAGACAAAGACATGGACACACACACACACACACATACACACACACACACACACACGCAACGGCACACGCGCGCGCCCACGCGCACGCACGCAAGCACGCGTGCAGACTAATTTTACGCTGGCAGCCGGGCATAAATAACATTGTCTGATTTAAAATACATCGATGATGACGTTGTAAGGCAGGGCGTCACTTTGCCTGTCTGTCATCATCGCATTTTGAAGCTTTGTTTACACATCGAAGCGCGCTCGGAGCGGCCTCCCCCGTCGGCGCGCATGTAATGCACTCACCGGTCTTGCAGCCCCGCACGGGGCACCTTGAGTAATCTTGGTGACGGTGAGTGGCGACACCGCGTACCCCGAGCCCCCCATACTTAAGCTGTTACCTACCGTGGCGAGAAGTTGAAAGGTGAAGGGTTAGAAGCCGTGAACGGTGGCCGTCGGAGCCCTGGTCAAGCTCCGGCCGATGGGCTCCCTGTCTGTCTATCAGGCTGGGAGCTCCGGGACCTCTTTGACCATCAGGGTAACGTCAAAGAAGAAGTACCCCAGTTTCCCTGCTTATACTATGCCGCATGGTACTTTCGAAAATCCTCTCTTCCAAATGATCGGCCCCCCAAAAAGGGCCCGCACCGATGTAATTTTCAAACCTCTGCCCAACATGAAATTTAACACCCGGACAACTTTCCTCGCTTCTTAGTGATACAATCTAAGAACAAGGAATCTCCAGTTACCTGCAAGTCGGTCTTCTTAATTGCCAAGTTCATTGAGAGTGTAGTTGGCGCGAACTACAAGGCAAAGAAGCTGACATCGGGGACGTGCTTGTAGAACTATCTACTAAAAAACAATCTGATAGTCTCTTGAACCAGACCGACCCTACTTGGCCTTGAAGTAGCTGTAACCGCCACACCGGAGCCTTAACAGCTCGCAGGGCGTCATATCTGAGATGGACCTGCTCAATGAAAGTGAGTCTGACCTCCTCGAGGGCATGCGTGACCAGGGCGTTACTGCGGTAAGAAGAATAATGATCAGACGCGATGGCAAAGAAGTAAAAACGAAACATGTGATCCTAACTTTTGACCGAAGTGTCCTACCGGAGTCTGTCACTGCAGGCTTCCTTCATTGCAACGTACGACCTTACATACCCAACCCACGCCGCTGCTTCAGTGCCAGCGGTATGGGCACAGTACTACCACCTGCCGCGGAAAACTGACATGTGCCAAGTGCGCAGGACATCATGACCCTTCAGAGAACTGTGCTTCTAACGTATTGAAATGTGCGAACTGTGAACAACCCCACGCTGCATACTCTCGGTCATGTGCTAAATTCAAAGCCGAGAAAGAAATCATAAACATGAAGGTCACCCAGAACATTACCTATCAAGAAGCACGACAGAAACACTTGATGTTTTCTCAAACATATGCCGACGCAGCTCCCCGGGGGAACGAGCGGCGTCTTGTCAAGGCGGCCTCCCAGTACTGCGAAGCAGACTTGGTGCCGTCCCAGCCCCCCCAGGTGCTGCCCAAGGCAGCCCAACCATCTGACACGACACCTGTGGCGCCCGCAAGTGTTGTGTTAGCTGCAAGTGTGAGGATCGTGACGGCTCTGCCGTCAATCCTCCTCTTCCGGCTGCCAGACTGCAGGCGGCCATGGACGTAGATGTGGTCGGTCCCACGACCACTTCTGTGTCCAACAACAGTCGGGGACGGCAGGGGCTCCTGCCTCCACTTCGAACATATCTCGAGCGGAGCCCGCAAGGACTCCATCTCGTCACTGTCACACCACTCAGATGATGACATGGAGGTAACACCGTCTCTGGCCAGTGCCAAAGGCGGAAAGAGACAGCGCACCATGGCGGGGCGAGGCAAAAAGCCACCAGCCACCCGTGTCACAGGCCCAAGTCAGAACCGATAGATAGTATACATCCAGCCCGAGTCCTCATCTACACCAGGTAAAATCTCCTCCCTAAACATTTATGGTAGCACAAATAATTACACAGTGGAACTGCCGGGGCCTTATTAAAAACCTAGATGATATATATGAAATCCTACACAAAACGCAATCAGCCATCCTATGTTTACAGGAGACACACTTGAAACCTAAGCACACCAATTTCCTGAACCAATACTCAGTATTTAGGAGAGACAGAGATAGGCTGCACGCACTGCTCTGGTGGCGTAGCTATAGTTACGCAAAAATCTATCCTTGCCAATCTCTTCAATTGCGTACCGCCCTAGAAGCGGTTGCAATCCGGGCAATTATTTTCAACAGATTAACAACAATTTGCTCACTATACATTCCCCTGAATATCGTTTATCTAGCTCAGAATTTGAGTCTCTCATAGATGAGCTGCCGGAACCGTTCCTACTCGTAGGTGACCTGAATGCACACAGCCCACTATGGGGATCTGAAACGCACAGATTCCCGGGGCCGCTTGATAGAAAAATTCCTCTTCTCATCCGGAGCTTGTCTCTTTAACAAAAAGAGCCGACATACTACAACACTACACACAATACATACTCACACATAGACTTGGCGATCGGCTCTTCTGTCCTCTTTCCGGCTGTTGAATGGGAAGTGGACGACAACCCCTATGGGAGCGACCACTTCCCTGTCATCTTGAAAGGCATTGATAAAGCCCGTAACAGTTCCATCTGCCATAAAAAGTTTAAGGAATCTGGTGCTGATTGGTTAAAATTTAAACAATTATCTCAGCTTTCATACACGTCCTTAAGCTATTTGGGCATTGACGAAGCCTGTGAACTGGTGACTGCACACATTCTTCATGCTGCCGAGAGCTCAATTCCGCAAACATCTGGTGCCACACCTAACACTAGGAGGCCGTGGTGGAATGAAGAGTGTAGGCTTGCACGGCAGGCTCAAAATAAGGCGTGGGGTGTCCTTCGCAGGTACCCCACTACGCAAAACTTGATTTCCTTCAAACGTGCAAAAGCACAAGGAAGACGCATTCGCCAGCAAGCAAAAAGAGATAGCTGGCGCTCTTTCGTGACTTCTATCAACTCGTACACAGATGCAGGCAAAGTATGGAACAGAATTAAAAAGTTTAATGGACGGAAAACACACACCCCTACCTTTGGTCAACAGTACAGGCGAATACCCTAGAGGACCAGGCAACACACTTGCGAAATACTTTTTCATATGTATCGAGTTCTGCTCATTACACGAATGCTTTCTTACGACACAAAACATCTATGGAGAAGAAACCGATTCGTGATAACAAAAGATCTGACGAACCATACAACACGGAATTTTCCATAACAGAGCTTTTGGTCGCCTTGGGAACATGTAAGGCTTCAGCGCCTGGGGCAGATAGTATATCATACACAATGATACAACATCTGCACCCAGAAACTCTCCGAACACTCTTGCACTTGTTCAACAAAATATGGGCGGCGGGATACTTTCCGAGAGCTTGGAGAGAAGCAGTTGTAGTTGCCGTATAAAACAGGGGAAAGATGCCTCACTACCTGCCAGTTACCGACCGATAGCTCTGACAAGTTGCTTAGGAAAGGTTTTTGAAAAAATGGTAAATAAGAGGCTAATCCATTTTCTTGAATATAACGGCATCCTGGACAGTTGTCAGGCTGGTTTCCGATCAGGTCGAAGCACAACTGACCAGCTAGTTGCCTTTGAGTCGTATGTCAAAGATGCTTTTATCCACAAACAGCACTGTCTTTCTGTTTTCTTTGACTTAGAAAAAGCATACGATACAACTTGGCGTTACGGCATACTGCTTGATCTCAAGGCATTCGGTGTGTCTGGACATATGCTAAACACTATTGAAAGTTATTTGTCGGAGCGGACATTTAGGGTAAGAGTAGGGACAGTGGTATCAAGAACATAATACAAGAAAATGGGGTTCCCCAGGGTGGAGTATTAAGCTGTACTCTGTTTATAATTAAAATGAATTCACTTGGGAAATCGTTGCCACCCTCAATCTCCTACTCAATGTATGTTGACGACGTCCAAATAAGCTTTAGGTCATGCAATCAGTCCATATGTGAAAGGCAGATACAGTTAGGTGTGAACAGGCTTGCAAAATGGACGGAAGAAAATGGTTTTAAATTGAATCCTCACAAAAGTACATGTGTGTTATTCACAAGACAGCGTGGAATTCGTCGAGAACCCGATGTCACACTGAACGGAGAACGGATTGCTGTCAAGAAAGAACACAAGTTTTTAGGTGTTGTACTTGACGGAAAACTAACGTACGTACAGCACTTAAAGAAACTCAAACAAAAATGCCTAAAAACCATTAACATTTTAAAAGTGTTGTCACATCAGTCTTATGGTGCTGATAAAGACTGCCTTCTACGTCTCTTTGTGAGTTTAGTTAGGTCACGTATAGACTATGGAAGTGTAACATACGGGTCCGCGTCTAAAACTGCCTTAAAAATGTTAGACCCAGTACTACATTTGGGCCTTCGCCTTGCCTCTGGAGCCTTCAGGACAAGTCCAATCCAGAGTCTTTATGTAGAATGCGACCACTGGTGCCTAGAGCACCAGCGTGCTTATACAGCACTCCTCTATGCTATTAGGACAATGTCTATGACGAATCACCCATGCAATTCTATTGTGAATGACATCTCATCCGCCCATTTGTATTTAGCGCGCCCGTCGATCCCTGCCCCTGTAGCCTTGCGTGTCAAAGGCCTTGCAGAGGAGATAGGGTTGTCTTTAGATGATGGCATAAAAACCTGTATCGCCGATATAGTCCCACCTTGGGACATGTCAACTATTCATTGTGACACATCCTTTAAACAAATTGACAAGCGTCGTGCACCCCGCGAATTGATTTTACAGCATTTCTTAAGTTTACAACACAGATATCCATGCGCCTCTTTTTACACAGATGCTTCCAAGTCTTCTTCTTCTGTGTCCTGTGCTGCACATGGCCCGGACTTTGCCAGCACAAGGACATTGAACAGAAATTGTAGCATCTTTACAGCAGAAGCCTATGGTATTCTAATCACAGTGGAACACATTACACAGAACAAAATACAACAATCAGTCATCTACACAGACTCCCTAAGCGTAGTAACTGCATTGGATTCCTTTAAGCCCACAAAAAACGTTATTCTAAACCGCCTTTTTAAAGCTCTTATAACTGCCTATAAGTCAAAGCTAAAAATACTTGTTTGCTGGATCCCTGGACACAGTGGCATTCTGGGCAATGAAATTGCTGACCAGAACGCCACTTTGGCGGCCCTACGTAGTGGTGTTGATGTAGCGCAGGTCCCTCACCTCGATCTGAAACCAGTAATCCGGAGGGGAATCCGTAAATGCTGGCAGCACATGTGGGACACACACACAGACAACAAGCTCCACTCAGTAAAACCAAACCTAGGAAGATACACAACAGAAAAACAAAACAGATTCATTGAATGTATCCATTTGCAGACTGCGAATAGGCCACACTTACGCTACACACGCATATCTTTTGAATGGAACACTCCCACCTGTTTGTAACAAGTGTGGGGAACGGCTCACCGTCCTCCATGTATTAATTGAGTGCACATTCTGCAATGAAGCCAGAAAACGGCATTTCCCGAAAATATATACCTACAACATTCCACTACATCCTTCACTGTTTTTAGGAGATGAACCTATGTTTACAAACAAAAGTCTTTTAAGTTATCTTGCAGACATCAAGTTTTTAAAACTCATCTCGTACAGTGCGTGACCTCAGAGCCTACGAGCAGTGAGTGAGGCCCTCATGCTCCCTTTGTCCGCACGGGAAGCCCACTCACGTCGCATGCTCTTTGGCTCGAGGTGCATCACGTTGCACCCATAATCCATTTCAGCCACCATTATGAACATCTTCATGCTTTAGTGGACGGGCCCTCTACACCCATATATACAGTATTTTAAGATGTATCATACTCATTTCATACATATTTTAAGCACAAACATGACTATTGAAAGACCACGTAACATAGTTCTGGCGCTCTTTGGTCTTAGAAACCCTTGCGCCAATAAACCACAAACATACATACATACATACCGGTCTTGCAGAAGAAGTGCAGGCCCGCAGCGACGACCACAACGACGATGGCCGTGACCAGAATGCAGGTGCCCATGCACAGGAAGCACGGGTTCTGCCGGCCCCGCTTCACCTCCACCTGGTGGGTACTGGTACGGACAACGAGGCGCAGTGGGTGGTTACCGTCGGGCTTATGCTTCCGAAAGAAATAACAATGCTTTACGTGAAGTTTTCCTCCCAGGTTCGACGTTTCTAAACCATGGGTGGGAGGGAAGGTATACCATTGCTTCATTATCTAGAGTTTAACTGCCCATGGTAAGAGAACTATCGATGTTATTTACAATGAAACTCGCTGTATGCTCCGGAGACATTGAAGGTCGTCTAGCGCTAAAATTTTAATGCATCAATACCGAATACGGTGTTAAGTGAAACTATGTGTGCAATGTTATCCGTACCAAGTGACAGCAAAGCAACCATTAGTTACTTTGGTAGCCAAGCGAAAGCGTCAATTGTGCGCCCCTTAAGTCTTCGTTAAAAGTCAGTTCAAGAGAGAGAGAGAGAGAGAGAGAGAGAGAGTGAGAGAGAGAGAGACAGAGACAGAGACAGAGAGAGAGAGAGAGAGACAGACACAGACAGAGACAGAGAGAACTTTATTCCGCAATAATGCGAGAGTGGTTCATCAGTCCAGGAGCCCAGGTGCTGTCCAGGCTGCCGTAGCCCTGGTCACAAGCAGGAGCTGGTCCTCAGGTCGACAGCGGGACAGCAGTATCTCCCACTGCTCAGGGGAAGGATACGGGTTCAGGGGTAGGAAGGTCCGAGTTTTTTGTGCAGTCGAATAATATGTGTGCCAGAGTTCCTGGTTCGTGGCAGAATTTACACTTATCAGAGTACTGTGTAGGAAAGAGTAAATGCATACGGATGGGTGAGGAGAAGTGCCTCCTTGAATTTGTCTGAGTGTAGTTTCTTGGCCTTTGTTCAAAGATGTGTGAGGACTGGGGAATGTCTGCCTCGTGGTTCTGTAGTACTGGGTGATTTCTTGGTAGGTGAGGAAAGGTGCGGAAACATCCCCGGTCTCAGCGGCTCGGTGAGTAAGGTCTCGAGCCTGTTGATGAGCAAAATTGTTGCCCGTCAGTGCAGAGTCACAATGTCTACCCGATGGGCAGGCGGATGTTCATTCAAAAGTCGGCATGTGGCGGAGGAAACCCGTCCCGACAAGAGCCTGCTGCAGGCGGCTTGCGAGTCCGTCAATATAATCTTGGAGGTGGCTTGGGTAAAGGCGAGCGCACTAGCTAACTCTTCAGCGTCCAGGGAGGAAGTTGTCCGAATTGAAGCGGTGGTGATGAGGGCGTTCTTGGATGTTACCACTGCCACCACAGTTTGGTTATCTGGGTAACTGCCCGCATCTGCGTAGATTACGTCGGATCGCCTGCTGTGAAGTTTTTCGTGGGCTTTGCTACGGGCTTTTCTACGACCAGGGTGGATGTCCGGGTGCATATTTCTGGGAATGGGGCGCACAAAAATAGACTGGCACCAAGTGTCGGGGACGTTGACCAGGTGCGTCTGGTCAGGGCATTACCATTGAATATTTCGAAGGACCGCACAGCCTGCTTTGGTTTGGGCAAGTCGAAGGCGTTGACTGGAAAGGTGTCCTTCGATGAGCTACTCTGTGGTATTGTGGAGCCCCATGCTAAGCAGTTTGGCTGTAGACGTGCTCATCGGGAGACCCAAAGCTTGTTTTGTTGCTTTACGAATGAGGCGATGGAGTTTGTCGGTGTCGGTTCGAGTTGGGAGAATATATGGCGCGACGTAAGTGAGGCGGTTCAGGAATACGATAACGCAATCGTAATTCCCGAAAACAATAGAAATATAATGACACGCTCAAAATATGAAAGAATTACTCCTTACGTACCGAACACGTCAGTACTGTATTATTGAAAAATGACGGATGGTATACAGTTGGTCGCTTTTGGGATAGGTATTAAAAATTGTTCCACTGCCTTGTGCGTCCTACAATTCAAGTGTGAGTGGAGTCATACCAATGAAAAAAATTCTGCAGAAATTCAGAGAATTATCTACTAATGTGTAACATTCTTATGACGCCTGTCTTGAGTGCACGTTTTTTCCAGACTAATTTTTGTTTTTTGTTTTTTCTAAATCCTGTCCGACCAATTATCTCCAATCACGCTATTATAACGATTAAAGATGAAACTTCCGCGAAATCTACGTTATTGTGGAAATGCCATGCGGTATACGTTTGACATTTTCCATATTTTTCAATATTCTTGTTATTTTTTAGTTTTTCAAAAATATCTCTCGACCAATTATCTAAATTTTCGTTATTCTAACGATTACATTTGGATCTTTGGCGAAATCTGCAATATTGTGTAAATGCAGGGCGTTACACGGTTCGCCATTTCCGGAATTACTTTATGTCTTTCTTATTTTTTAGTTTTCCAAAATTTTGTTCAACCAACTATCTCCATTTACGCAATTATAACAATTACAGGTGAAACTTTCGCTGAAATCTTCATTATTCTGGAAATACCATGCCGTATACGTTTTGACATTTTCCGTAATTTTTCGTATTTTTGTTATTTTCTAGTTTTTTCAAAATTTCGCTCTACGAATTGTCTCCATTTACGTTATTCTAACGATTACATTTGGAACTTAAATGCAGGGTGTTATACGGTTCGCCACGTTCCGTAATAATTTTATATTTTTCTTATTCTTTTATTTTCAAAATTTCGTTCTACCAATCGTCTCAATTTACGCGATGATAATGATTACATGTGAAACTACCGAGACATCTACATTGATGTGGAAATGCCATGCGGTATACGTCTTGACATTCTCCGTAACCTTTTTATATTTTTGTTATTTTTATAGCAAAATTTTGTTCTGCCAATTATATCTCCCCTTACGCTATTCTAACGATTGCATTTGGAACTTTCGCGCAATCTGCATTTTTGTGGAAATGCAGGGCGTTACACGCTCCTGGCTGGGGGGGTACTCGGCAAAGAATGCAACGCAATAAGATTTTATTCAACCATGAAGATGGCCATAAAGAAACTTCTGAAGAACAATTGTATGCGCTGGCGTCTGACAGTTGCTCAACCGACATCTGCACCAGAAACGAACCGTGCTTTCCGCGACTTCGCACCCACACTCTGTTATCTTTATCTGCAAGCATTCTTTGCTAAGTAGTGCAAAGCAGTGAAAAGGATGCCAATGGCACGGCATGCCATTGTAGATGCCAATGGCATGCCGTGGCGTAGTGAAGGGGGGGGGGGTTCAACCCCCCCCCCCCCCGAAATTTTCACTGAACCCCCCCCCCCCTCCTCACTCCGTAGTTTTTAAGGAACCATATTCTGCCCACGGCGCCACGCATAGTGCCTCCTTTTCACCAAATCGGCGAACTAGGCTCGTAGCAAGAGAAAATTATGAATGGCGGTGATTTTCTTGCGGCTTTCGGGGCCCCCGAAATAAAAAAAAAAGACTGTAAGCAAAGTGCTTCCTTCCGCGGCGCCTTTCGCCCCTCTAGCCCGACTAGTCCACTCGGTACAAGACTTGTTAAGATCGGCCAACACAGGCCTGGGAAAAATTCCTCGCAAGCTCTCTACCAGGGTGTACGTGGATGAGTCACCTGAAGGCACGCGGCGCAGACACGGGTGGGGTGAGGGCTGAGCGGGCTTCAGCCCCCACCCCTCCCCGAAATTTTTCCGGCCCGCGCCGTGCTGCCTGTTAGTACGTCGCCTGTGAACAAAGGCGCATAACCTTCCGACGTGCCACTATTAAAAACATTCCCGACTCAACACCTGTCCTAACGCATTGGTTCTTACACAAAACGAAGCGTCCGCGTCATGAAAATTGCGGAGGGGTGCAGCTCCAAAAGCGATGGCGCCCTCGGGTAAGCTCAGCCCACGGGATGCTTAACGGGTGCGTTGTGTCCCTTTGTGTGTGTCACCACACAGAGAATAATTGGCCGGCTGAGTCGTTCTCAGCAGAGGAGGCCGGGGAAGCAAAGAGTGGTCCGCACTAACTGGAAGCGTAGAAAAAGAAAGACCACCAGCCATTGATGGGTGAAGACTGGTACGATGAAGGCCGGTAAGGGAAAAGATCTTTGTGTGTGTAAGCAGAACCACGTGCAAGCGGCGGTGGCAGACAGTCAACCGGTGGCAAGTTAACCGAAGCAAGCGATGGGTCAGGGTATTGGGCGAAATGTGTGCTTTAGCTGGGTGCGGCAAAGTATGCCCTTCTTCCGTGCGTCCTCCCTTCCTTCTTTCGTTTTTACGTTTCTGTGGAGCCCAGAAGGGTGTTGACGTGGGATAATGGGTCTAGGCCCACTCGTCACAAGTCCACTCGTCATAGGCCAACTCGTCACAGGTAAACTGGTCAGGAATGCCAACTCGTCACAGGGCATTTCGTACGAGGAATTCTCGTATCACCGGAATATTGGTCACACGGAAAACTCGCATTACGAGCTTGTTTTGGAACGTTAAAGCGATGTTTATGCCTGCTATACGTCATCCATTTAAAAATGATGTAGGCGATCGAGTGTGCTTTCAGAGTTTTTGACGTTGGAAGTTAGGTAAATATGCCGTCATACCGAGTTAATTATATTAGAATGGTAATTGCATTCGAATTTGTATTAAACATCATGCAGAAAAAGGAAACAAAGCTCAACGGATATGATGTTTTGCTGTTGAGCCCAAGCAGGCAGGTTCGATTGCAGCGGCCGCTTTTGGGATGGAGGTGAAATGCGAAAACGCCCGTATCTTCGACATTTCGGTGCACGCACATTGAAGATCCCCAGGTGATCAAAATGAATTCGGAGCCCTCCACTACGGCGCGCGTCATCGCCTACGTAGCGTCAGCGTGTTAAACACACAGAATCAATGAAATCATCAAATAAACAATTTCAAACCTAATGCAATGCGTGGTGGTGTGCCCTTCAGTGTTTACATGGAAAAAAATCCTCCAATTTAGCTATGGTTCAATCCTTGCGGGAGTTAGTGCAAGCTACGACAATTGTTATTTTTTTATTCGCAGACTGAAAGCGGGGGTGCGGGTTGTAGCAACGGCAGGTTATACGCACGAAAATACGGGATTAGACCATCTCAAGTGCAGGTCGCGCTGGCCTCTGCCCCGCTCCCCCCTTCCCCACAAAAGAAAAAAAAACAGCTCTTGACGCACACCTGCTAGTCGCACAGACCTCCCAACGCCCTCCTAAACTGCCGTAACGAATTTACAATTGCAGAAAACAGCCTCAGACCGACTTTCAACGCCAATTTCTGGTCAGGGCTTCCAGGTTTTCGTTCACCCGGCCGCGGTGCGACGGAATCCATGCGACGAAAAGGCGCCTTGAACGAGAGTTCCTGTCTCGAGATGGCACTGTACGAAAAGGCCGGTGTGACCAGTTGGCCTATGACGAGTTTTCCGGTGACGAGTGGGCTTGTGACGAGTGGGCTCGTTCAGGGGATAATTCGGGTCTAGGCCAACTCGAGGCAAGTCCACTCGTCATAGGCCAACTCGTCACAGGTAAACTGGTCAGGAATGCCAACTCGTCACATGGCATTTTGTACGAGGAATTCTCGTATCACCGGAATATTCGTCACACGGGAAACTCGCATTACGAACTTGTTTTGGAACGTTAAAGCGATGTTTCCGCCTGCTATATACGTCACCCATTTAAAAAGTGATGTAGGCGAGCGAGTGTGCTTTCAAAGTTTTTGACGTAGGAAGTTAGGTGAATATGCTGTGAATACCGAGTAATTATATCAAAGGATAATTGCATTCAAATTTGCATTAAATAACACGCAGAAAAAGTCAACAAAGCTCAATGGATATGACGTTGTGCTGTTGAGCCCAAGGAGGCGGGTTCAATTCCCGGCCTCGGCGGCCGCTTTTCTGGTGGAGACGAAAAGCGAAAACGCCCGTGTGTTCGACATTTCGGCGCACGCCCACTAAATATTCCCAGGAGGTCAAAATGAATTCGGCGCCCTCCACTACGGAGCGCCGCACCGCCTGCGTTGCGTCGGCGCGTTAAACACCCACAATCAATCAAATAAAAAAAAACTGTGTCCTTCAGTGTTTACATAGAAAAAAAATCCAGCTTAACTATGGTTCAAGCCCTGCGGGAGTTAGTGGAAGCTTCGCCAATTTTTATTTTTTTTTATTATTCCCAGACTTAAAGTGGGTGCGAGTTGTATGCAAGGGCAGGTGATACGCGCGAAAATACGAGAGTACAGGACCTCGAAACCCCTGACCAGCCCTTGAAGTACAGGTCGCACTGACCTCTCCCCCCCCCCCCCCCCCTCTTCCCCTCAAATAAAAAAAAAACACCTTTTTATGCACACTGCTGGTCGCACCAGGAACCATCCCCACAACAACCAACAGTCCCCGGCAGGGGGGGGAATTCACCATTGTAGAAACAGCCCTCTAGCATGAGTTCAACGCCAATTTCCGGTCCAGGCCTTCAGGCTTTTGTTCACCCGGCGGCGTTGTAACGAAATCCATGCGACGAAAAGGCGCCTTGCATGAGAGTTCCTATCTCGAGATGGCACTGTACCAAAAGGCCGGTGTGACGAGTTGGCCTATGACCAGTTTTCCGGTGACGAGCGGGCTTGTGACAAGTGGGCTCGTTCCCGGATAACTCTTTGGTCTGAGCTTGCGCGCACTGCGTGACCCCTTCTGAAAGCGGTGTTGCAGACAGTCATTTTCTGCGGCACACTGCGGCTCGCCGCCCGAGTTCCCGACTTAATCCTCAACGTGAAGGCACGACGGTCACCAGCCCTGCAGACAGCGGTCGCGACAGTAACAAATACCCGATGGCCATCTTCGACCTCGGTCACAACTAAAGCCCCTCCGTTGCGTCCACGGTCGCTTTTTCCCTGGGCGGAGGCTGCCCAGAGCAGTGTATATTCAGGGGCCGGAGTCACAACGGCGATATGGCTTTGCGAAGTGCCAACGCACAACAGAGACCCCAATTGTAAGTCATTTTCTTCCCCTGACCATTGATTTATCCTTGCGTTATCCCTAAAGTCCTTTAATGTTTAAATTATCGCTTCCTAATATTTACACGATGTCACAGTACATTTATGTCTGCGAGCCAAAAAAATTGTATCTCGTTTTATTTAAAATGCAATATTTGCGTTTGAATTGATTGTTGAAAGGAGCGCCCACGATGAAGCGGATAGGTAACTTTGAACGAGGGAAAACGTAAATTCAACTCATATCCACCTGAATATCCATGGTGCACAAAGTTGGCGAGGGTTACTCAGAGCGTATCGGGACAGCATTACGTACATGAAGAGTTACCACTGTCCGGGAAGTGCATGAAGAGTTAAAAATATATTTGTTCTCGCTGCAGTTCTAGTAGTTTGCTTCATTTACAGGCACGCGACTCCATGTAACGTAGCCGCTGTTGCATGGTGTGCCCGTCATCGCGACTTTTGTTGCCCCGTTACATACCGACGCGTGCATCCACTGCTACGCCCAATTTTAAAATCACCATAGCAGTGTGAGCAAGTGAAGGGCTTTCGTACTGCTGGCGAAGAAACGGGAACGAGCCCACTCGTCACAAGCCCACTCGTCACCGGAAAACTCGACATAGGCCAACTCGTCACACCGGCCCTTTGGTACAGTGCCATCTCGAGATGGGAACTCTTGTGCAAGGCGCCGTTTCATCGCATGGATTTCGTTACACCGCGACAGGGTGAACAAAAGCCTGGAAGCCCTGACCGTAAATTGGAGTTGAAAGCTGGTCTGAGGCTGGTTTCTACAATGGTAAATTCGTTACGGCTGTTTAGGAGGGCGTGTGGAGGTCTGTGTGACCAGCAGGTGTGCATAAAGAGCTATTTTTTTTCTTTGGAGGGAGGGGGGGGGGGGGGCGTGGAGAGGTCAGGGCGACCTGCACTTCAAGTGGTGATCGTCAGGGGTGTTGAGGCGGTGTACGTCCGTATTTTCGCGTGTATAACCTGCCCTTGAATACAACCCGCACCCCCACTTTCAGTCTGCGAAAAAAAAAATGGCGAAGCTTGCACTAATTCGCGAAAGTCTTTAACGATAGTTAAACTGGAGGATTGATTTCTATGTAAACACTGAAGGGCACACCACCAGGCATTGCATTAGGTTTGGAATTGTTTATTTGTTGATTTGATTGATTGTGGAGGTTTAACGCGCCGACGCTAAAACAGGTGACGGGGCGCGCCGTAGTGGAGGGCTCGGAATTCATTTTGACCACCTGGGTATGTTTAATGTGAGTGCGTGGAAATCTCAAACACACACAAAAGTTTTCGCTTTTCGCCTCCATCAGGAAAGCGGCCGCCACCGCCCGGAATCGAACCCGCTTCCTTGGGCTTAACGGCACAACGTCATATCCACTGCGCCACCGCGGCGGGTAATTGTTTTTTTTTTTAATAATAATAATCTTTATTTCACTGCACTGAATACATATTCGGGCCAGCCCAAGCCAAAAATGTCTTGTGGGGCCTTTTGTTAACATGCTCCGTTGTCGCTTTTCACGGTGGTAGTAGTAGTCATCGTCGGACAGCACCCCCCACGGCTTGCACGCAAATACCAAGATGTCAACGATCGCATCGCAAGAATCCTGGCTGATCACGACGGCTGAACCCCAGTCAATGCGCTTCGGAATATTGCCCGCAACATCCGCTTCCGATACTGACGAAGTGAACAACGTCGGAACCCAGCGTTGAAGGCGCCTACACAACGAGACAGCGAGACAACAGTGCAATAGTACAAATAGTACAACAGTATAAAGCGAGTGCAATAAACATTTTTTTTATTTCATGTACGACATGTTCACCGCATCATTTATAACAATTTGTTTACTTTTTATGCCTGCCATGTAATACAAATTTGCATTCTATTGTCATTTCAATATAATAACTCGGTATGATGGCATATTTACCTCTTCCTACGTCAAAAACTTTCAAAGAACACTCGCTAGCCTACATCATTTTTAAATGGACGACGTATATATGGCAGGCGGAAACATCGCTTCAACGTTCCAAAACAAGCTCGTAATGCGAGTTTTCCGTGTGACGAATATTCCGGTGATACGAGAATTCCTCGTGCGAAATGCCCTGTGACGAGTTGGCATTCCTGACCAGTTTACCTGTTACGAGTTGGCCTATGACGAGTGGACTTGTGACGAGTGGGCCTAGACCCGAAGAAACGAACGTGTCTTTCTAGTAGAATTTTCCTTGCCTTTTTATGGCCTTTCTTTGAAGTGTTGTGGGCTCAAGAGTATCGCTCCTTCAATGCTCAATCGAGTTGGCATGATGTAGTCATTTTAAAAAACAGGCTACAGACCACAGGCCCTTTCAAGAACACCCGCACACTTCCGCGCTCCCCCCCCCCCCTCCCCCTTCCCCCCCACATACGGGTGCGCCCTGATGTGATTCTGCCTGGATTCTGAGCAACAATCAGCATTACTTAAGTAACCAAAATGACCGAGGAATCATCACCGTAAACACGAATTATCTCCGCAGACTTTGCAATTTTTTCCCAATAAATTATGTCGTAGCCTGAAACCATGCTTCAGTTCGAACATCACGGTCGCTGTCAACCAAGCGAGTGCCTTAACTCTACTATTACTGTCCGTTTCGTGCTGAAACATGGTAGTCTGTAGCATTTATGTACGCGGGGCCATGCCCACTACGCATGTTTTCTTGGTGCACTGCTGGCAACAAAATGCTAACTTGTTTCCAGCATCGACCCACGCCCGAAGGTCATGCTGGCTCTGTACAACTGCCCAATGCTACATTTTCTGGTGGACCAAGGAGCTTCCCAACATAGTTTACATTTCCCGTGCCGCTAAACGAAAACTACAAAAAGTCCTATGCGCCCTATACATTCCCGCCCATGCTGTTTTATTGTTTAGCTTTAAAACCGACAGTATGTACTCGGCTGAACAAAGCCAGCGCACGCGTCCTCTAAACAGTATGTTCTTTCATTATGTTTAAACCAGAATGGTAGGACCTCATTATACTTCTTTCCTCAGATCTCACGACGAAATTTCAAACGCAGCAAGATTTGCTCAACTTTCGTAGAATATGACCAACCGCAAGAGTATGGTCAGACAACGCCGTCTTTGCATTATTATTTGTCTTGCTAAATTTAAAGTTCTATATAGCATTGAATAGTGAAATTTGCAGTGAATTGATCTACCTTATCCAGGAGTGGTACCTACAACTAAAGGGGAATGGCAGCCCCCGAAAAGTTGCTGGATAGCACCCGCCTTCAGGCAGACTATAGGGCATTTATGCACGAAGCATTGAAAATTTGACAGAGAATAATGCAAGCATTTTAAAACACCAAGGGGGAACTCATTACAGCAGAGTCTACATTTGGGCTGTACCGGAATGTTAATCCAGATTGACGTTGTTACAAAGAACCAGCTTCTCATGTCCGCCCGGCGTCTTAGAAGCTACGAGGTGGACAGCGTCACAGAATCAAAACAGAAGCGAAAATTTCAACTGACAAGGCTTGACAATACCGTTGGCTGAATTATTCCGCTTTGCGTGAGGGATAATCCATGTTTGTGCAATCAGACCAGCGCTACACGTAACGTAAGTGCATAGATCGATGTGGGCTGCACAAAATGAGCTCCATTGGCCTTACACTGGAAGCTGCTGTACGGGCGTAAAATACTCATAAGCAAAAAATTTTCTTCTGCATTTTGGACAACAGCAACTGAACAAAAAAAAAACTCATTCTTAAGGCCTAGCCGCTTTATTGCGGATGTCACACTCATCATAACACACACGTTGAAATAAAGCAAGTAATCACATGAAACTATGGTCATTCAATGCAATGTCTGCACAAGGTGCCCGTGCGTGCAGTATAAGACCCATACGTATCACGGGGGCAGATTTGCACCACGTGGTCTGCTGATTTTTTCCCCGTTTACAACTTCACCTGGCACTAAAATACCATCATAATCAACACCAATATCATGAGCGAGACATTACACAGCCCATTTGATGACGACCTTGTTGAATTTGGAAGCACTAGCCTTTGGTGACTCACTCAGCTCCATTCAAGTTACAGAAGATGTCTTTCAACCGAAGCAAGGCAACAAATATAAAAAAATTGCAAATTTCGCGCTGCAGTGACGTAATATCAGCAGCAGGTGATTAGTTTATAGGCCAGCACTAAGACGTAGTTATGAATGTGTTAGCAGCACGTTAAAATTCACAATGATAGGATCAATTGAACTAGAGACCCTTCAACAATCACGCGATCATGTTTGTGGCGGTGGTTTAGGTCGTTGGGCGCCAATCGTACCAACAGGATCCTGTGACGTCATAGAGAAATTGCCAGAAAGTGGGTGGGGATTTGCCACTGCTTCTTAGGTTTTCTGTAATATCTCGACTATTCCTTTGAAGCTTGCGATAAGATTGGTATCATTGCTATCTGGACAAGGGAGTCTATTTAATGAACAAACCATTTATTTTGTCTTGGCCTTTAGGGACGCTTACAAACTACCGCGATTTTTGTACTGTCGAGGGGCGGGGGGGGCTGCTTGAGAACAACTTTAACCCCCCCCCCCCCCGAAAAAAAATCCTGGCTACGTGCCTGATGGCATGCCTTGTAAATGTCCATTGCTACTGCTAATCTAGAAAGATGAAAATACTTTTGCGACGACTGCTAAGCCACAAGAGTAGTTTTTGATATCGTGCAGAGTAAGGTGTCATATAGCACATTCTTCAAGTTGATAAATTGAAGGCGGTGGTGCAGCTCGCGTCCACATCATTGCCAAGCACTGCGGTGACCTACATTTGGCCAGACGCTGGGAAACCGGCTGCGGCGATATTTTCCTTCATTCGAGCGGAGCTCAGTGTTTTGGAGCGGGAAGCGTCGGCGTCGGTGGTTCAGTGGTAGAATACTCGCCTGCCACGCGGGTGGCCCGGGTTCGATTCCCGGCCGACGCATCATTTTTTTTTCCATATGTATCCTAAGTTCTGCTGTGAAGCGAATCCTGCTCCACCTTTGAAATTTCCGTCATTTACAGGGTGAGATTGTGTGGTAAATAATGTTCGTCTAGCGCGACGACGGTATTACAGTTTGTGGAACATTTGTGCCTACGACCAAAATTCACTTCCCCTCGCCCCCATCCCCTTCTTATCACCCGCTCTCCTCTCCGGAAAGCGGGCTGAAATGTATAAAAGAAAGGTCTGACAATTTTTCTAGTGCTCTTTCCTTATGACATGTTTCAAAAGAAATTTGCATTGCCTTGCTTCCCTGTTGTTTCTCCGCTAGGAATTGTACAATCGGTCTAACTTCCCTGCAACAGTCCCGCTCCAGCCTGTCCAACCCGTTGCTCGTAGTACGCTGTAAATAAATAAATAAATAAATAAATAAATAAATAAATAAATAAATAAATAAATAAATAAATAAATAAATAAATAAATAAATAAATAGACTGCTAATGCGCGTTTTTTTAAGAGAAAGAAAGTTAGTTAGAAAGCGCTGTTTACCCCGCACCATTCTCCCCACTGATTTGCCGACGTCGCTGTGATGAAATACTGGCAAACGTGCAGTTCCAAATTGAGTGGATTGCTAGCATATATTTACCCTGTGAAACATTGTGCGTCAACAAAAAAGTCGATGATCACCATAAAATGGCTGAAAATCGGGATTTTAGGCGTTGCGACACCCATAAAATAGATTGTACATTGGTGTGACGTCATTACTGTAGTGCGTTTGGAGGCCGCGAGTGGCGCTCGGCGTTCTCTCTCGTGCTTGCCGTTACAGATAAATGAAAGCTCTAGACATGCGCTAAGTACTAGTAAAATGATTGGTTAGATGAATTCAACTGCACAATGGAGTCACATACAATAGTTGATGAATTCACTCCAGTGCCCCATTGCCCAATGCCCAGTGCCACTTCAGTGACCCATCGAAGTAATGTATGCGACACCCCTGTCACTCGCATAAAGCCTTCGCATAGGTTGGCGCAATCCTGCTCCTTTCTCGTAGTAGGAGCTTCTGTGTCTGCTACCCGAATGTGGTTCTTGCTATCTATCCGGTGATGGTTGTTGCCGTGCCAAAACGTTTATTAGGGGCGAAGCACCTTAGGACCTCGCTTTGTCCGGGGCTTGGCGTCCGTGTACACAGTGTTGCGCATGCGCGAGGTGCATTGGATTGGATTGGATTGAATTGAATTTGGATTGGATTGGATTGAAATGAATTGAAATGGATTGAAATGGAATGGATTGGATTGGATTAAATTGAATTGTATCGGATTGGATTGGATTGGAATTGTATATACCGTACACACGCGTTGTCACTTATTTACATGCGCGAGTGGGCAATGCCACGGGTGATTTACGCTAAGAACGATCCCCAGCTTCGCCCACTCGTTATCATTCACTTCGTGGAAATGCGTGAATATTTTTTTTTCCACCTTTACCTGTGTTTCTAAAATCGAGAAACACCAACAAAAAGCAATAGACGTCACCGCGGACGTCGCCGACAATAGACGTCGCCGACACCGAGGAGACAGTCGCTCCTGTCGCATCGCTCGCTTTTCTCGCTCCAATGGCAAGGGCGGACAGGCCTTTATGAGGCATGGATGTTTCCAATTTGGACCAGTTGTCTTTAAAATGTTTTAACACCCCTCTTATTCCCATAATATCGCACATCTCCACCCTCACGTAAGCAATGACCTTTCTCATACTAAATGGAAGTGATTTGAACTTCGTTTGAGAAGCTTAAGGCGCAAATTTGCTATGACGACAAATTGCGAAGATTCCGTTTTCAAAAACACATTTTACGACACCTTTCGCTGGTGCGTCTGTAATAACTCTTCCCGGTTGGTGCGCATACTTAGAAGTGTGTTGTTTGTGTCACTGTGCTCACTTAGCTTCGAGAGGAAAAAACTAAATATATAAGTAGAATCGGACATTCTCAAACACAGGTGTGGCAAACAACCCCATTGCCGTTGATCTCACAAAAACCCAAACATCTTTCAGTATCTCCCTTTAACCTCACTTAATTTTAAATAAGCTCACGGCCAAACTGGGCGTGACCTCAGCATCAAGCACATAAACCTGTTCAATTGCTATTTTTGTGCGTAAATGTGACGGGGCCCCTGGTGAGAGACGTTTCCCCTTTTTTGACACAGCCAAGTTACAGTGACTTACTAAAGGCATACCAACAATTTCGGTCAAATCTTTTCGTGAGTCTTCCTGAGCACTGTATATATCCGAAAGCATTTTATAACTAGGACAATTATATTGGACAAAGAAAAACATAACGGCGGAGGTCTAAAGATTGCGCAAATAAGCATACAGCGTTCACGGACCCTCCATGCATGATGCCCTTAAATGAATAGTCACAAATACTGGGCTCCAGTATTGAAACCCATGAAACACACTTTTGAAGTGTTTGTCCAAAAATATTGTTGTGATTTCTCAAAGCCCGCATAATTTACCGAGCATCCAGGCTGTAAGATAAGCGTTCTATACGTGGAGCCCATCTTGCCCTCAGCTTGAACTTCAACCTTTCTCAGTCTCAAGCTCGTAAGCTGGTATTGAGGTCAGCACCACCGATCTCAATCACTCTGAAGTTCGCCACCTCAGACCTCACCGCAACCTCACCTAATTCGATACAGGGTCAAGCCGAGGTGAGGTTCGTAGGCTCCGCTGTCACTGAAGACAATGGTGTACAGTCAGTGCGTAGTTCATTAATGGTATAATATTAAAGGTCGTACTAAGAACCCCATAAGGCAATTAAGATCCTGCAGTTGAGCCATGGAAAGAAGGACGTTAGAAGGACCGCTCATGAATAGTCACCCAGTGACAGGGATTACGGAACGACGTCCTGTAGAATTCATTTTAGCTCAAAGTAGAGCACTGCACGGGCCCGGGCAGGCCCGAAAGCCCGGGGCCGCCCCGGCCCGCGGGCCGGGCCGGGCCGCCCGAAATCGATTATTGGCGGGCCCGGGCCGGGCCCGGGCTCAGTGCCACGGGCCCGGGCCGGGCTCGGGCTCGACGCCATGGGCCCGGGCCGGGCTCGGGCTTGAATTCATAGCCCCAGCTATTAATAGTTCCGACGTGAAGTGTAGAAAAGAGCATAAAATTGAATATTCTGAGCTTACTTTTACGCGCTTCTTGATGTTAGTTGTACACATTGTTTTAAAAACATGTTTTGCTAGGTCTGATAGTTACTATGCTGTAATTTTATACAGATTTAATGTACTGCGTACACGTTTTATATTTGGGTGTATAACGTATCAAAGATACGGTTACAAGGAATGCCCTAGCGGGGAAGGAATTAAGACACCCTGGAGCTGTACACCTATGTCTATGTACGTGTGTTTTACGATGTCGAACCAATCTAAATGCGGCTGCCATGGCTGGAAATCAAACTCGCGTGCCAGAAAAGTGCCACCGCTTAACAACCACTGCAGGGAAAATATTTCAACGCACGCACGTACTCGTGGATTCAAATGGAAGCGAGAAAGCTCAGAAATAATTTACCGAGAAAATCCAGGTGTAAGATAAGCGTTCATCAAAGGTGATCTTGCCTCGTTGAATTCAGAGCTTTCTCAGCCGATGTCGTAACTGGTAGAGGTAGCAAACTACGTCATTTCTGAAGCTTTGCCACCTCAGACCTCACCGCAATGCTCCGCCTGTTTCCCCGATAAAAAAGGGCCCAAGCCGATGAGTAACGTACTTTCCTTCACTCTAAGACAATGGTGTACACACAGTGCGTAGTTCCTTAATGGTATAATATAAAGGTCGTACTAAGAACCCCAAAAGGAAACTTAAATCCCGGGGCCGGGCCATGGAAATGAAGGACGTTAGAGGACCGTTTCATGAAAGCAGCCCAGTGACAGGGTTTACGGAACGACGGTCCTGTGCATTCTTTAGCTCAAAGTAGGGGAAAAGGGAAAGCGACGTTCGACCGAACTTGTAACGCGAAGGACTGAAAGCAGGTGATCCGGCTGGGTAACGGGTAAGCGAAGACACAAAATTCCCTGAGAGAGCAAGATGTAAGAATTTAGAGGCGAAGAATGGTTTCGGATGTCGCGGGGATCAACCTGCGGGTAAGGCATGCAGCAAATATCCACAGACTAGTGGCGATGACGGTGCTTACTCATCGTGTTTCTAAACACAAGAAGCGTGACTCATAATCGCCATTATCTTTAGCCTCTGTATTCAGGCTGACATCATTGAGTTAAGCAGAAAAAAAATTGCCAGGGAACAAATTCTGGCCTAATCCGAAAGGAGTGTGAGTTGTACTGCAAGCGTTATTTCCCTTATTCATAGAAGTGCTATGTCCGACAGCGATCACTACGTCAGACGTAGTATTTTAGTGAAACAAGCCTCGCGATTACGAGCGCTTCTACTATATTGTTGACTAAAGATATCGATGTCGACTGCTTGCTTGTTACACAGTCGTGAGGGATCAGAAATTCCATTGGAATGGCTGTGCATAGCAGTTTGTTCGAAATAATCTCTGAGATGGATAACTCCATCGCGCGACAAACTCCGAAGCTATTGATTTGCAATACATTGGTTTACACATCAGTGGAAGAGTCTACAGCGCATCTCAATGGCTCAGCTCCCGAATCGCTAAGGTTGCTTCCTTGAATCATCAGCATAAGCTTCTCCTTCTAGAGTTGCATTGTGGCGTAGCAACTGAAATGTTCAGCTTCTCATGGCTATCGAATTTCTCAAAATGAACATTTGAAGTGTAAGACGTGGCTATTATCGGGAACACCCCAACATAGCTTAGAGCTACAGGGAAGTCGAGTGTAAACCTGAGGCTTATGAAATGCCCACAAGGCGACACGACGCAAGAGAGGCACACTCCACGTTACTTTATCGTAAGGTTAAAGTAATTGTACATTTTCGTCAAGGAATTGTTTCTTGCGCGCAGATCACCGACCATCCAGTGCAGCCTCAATACTTTCACGCCGCCACCTTCACTGGTGACATATACCGCAGTTCGATTCTTCCACCAAAGCTGACGTGCACCATCTCGTTTGGTTTTGCCCCATATGAACTCACATTCGAATTTTCGCCACCCTCCTTAACGATCCCACGATGCCCAAAGTCCCCATTCCGTCGAAGCTCCGGCTTCACCTAACCATACTGTTCCGGACTCTCTTGCCGCCTTGCGACCTCCAAATAACTCTTCCTCCTCCAAGAAGACTCACGACAAGATGAAGACCCTCACAATTCTAGAGCCCTCTTCTCCTTACCCCATCATTTAACCTTAGCTTCCCCCAACATGCCCGCCTTGCCTACATTGAAGTCTTTCCTCTTTCTCTCTTATATCAAGAGGTACTTACTCCTCAGTCGTGTCCGCTGCAAGTGAACAAATGAAATAAGCATGGCCATGAATTAGCACTTAAAACAACGTCGGCATCCAGAGCCGATCGGATCCCTCTTACCTTCGTTCGACGACATCCTTGCCGACTTCTGTAGAGCGCGAGTGCTTGAGGCCTCTTCCTTGTTGTTTAGGAAATGATGATGCTGATGCTGGTCAGGATGATGATGATGATGTACTTGGTAAGCTGGCACGTACCTGCGGACGACTTATAGTCTAATAGTTAGAGCTCGTGAAATTTACCACTATGCACTTCTCTTGCTGTCTGTTCCCCTTTTTTCCTTCTTTTTCGCAGATATTCTTTACCTTCTTTACCGACAGAGCTAAAGGTGGGGTGACTTGTTCCTGAGCGTAGGAATTTGTTTTATTAGATTTACGGTCCCTCTACACACATTAAAAAGTCGAAGAGGGAGCAGCTGTATCGTACACACAATCGAGAAGGAGAGCATCCTCCCGGAGAGTTGGTCCAGATCACAATAGCTACTGTGGATTTCTGAATGACAGAAGAAACAAGTGGTTAAGAAATGGCATAATGAGCTATTATAACGTTATAATTGTAGGCAGCTCGAACATGTATGCACAGTGCAGCACGAAAAACACACAGACAGACAGACAGACAGACAGACAGACAGACAGACAGACAGACAGACAGACAGACAGACAGACAGACAGACAGACACAGACACGGATGGACGGATGGACGGATGGATGGTCGGGTGGATAGAAAGTTTGAGGGAGAAAGGTGTGGGCAGTGGGTGATCATCCTATTCCGCTAGGCCGCGTGCTGTGGGCGCCATCTTCGCCATGGGACGGATCTTTTGCGGGTGGACGGACAAATGTTTCTCCTTGAGGAGTCCCCAGAAACACTACCCCTTTAACAATATGGAAAAAAGAGAATGAACGTGACATAGGCTCATGCGCCGCGACTAGTGCACGCGAACATGGAAAACCAAGGAAATATTCAAAGCCATGCCACGAACACTTCGTGCAGTCAGACCCTGATTACGTGGACAGCGCTAGCAGGCAAGACACACCAGGTGTAGCAGGTTTAAGGGACGGGAGGTGGATGGTATTGGGGATTCCATCCAGCGATCAGAAGGGATCAGTTAAACCCCTCTGGTCGCGGTGTTGTTTCTCCCCATGATGTGCCGATGGTTCCGTGATTTCTGCGGCCGTTTCTGATCGGAGCTATTGAAGTAAGACGTTCTAATGCCGCCACACACCGGTTAGTGTAAAGAAAGCCCAATTTGCGTGGTTGAAGTCGTAAAATAATAAGGTATGTAATGCTGTAACAAGTACCGGGAAGTGGCAGACGGCAGGCCTCCTAGCGCGTTGCTAGCTTGTAACGAACTAGGCCTGTTCAATGCACACACCTCCCATGCATTTTGATAAAAATTCCATAATATTCAATAGCTGCTCAGACATCGCCTGCCCCCAACAAACGCCAGTTTCTAAGCTTTAAGCTGGTCTTCAAGCGCCTACATATGTTTCACTGTATAATCCAGGCACCGGAGTGCATGGCCCATAACCGCAGCATTACCAACAACGATTCCATCCCTTGCACACGTCCTATGTGCCCGGCTTAGCATAGTGCTCGGCATTTGATGCACGGAACACAATTGGGGTGCTGCAAAAGCATTCGCCAGAAACTGTGGTGCGTGCCCGGTGTCACTGCAAATGTTTTCGTGCGTGCGTACGTCATGAAGTTCCTTCGCAAGTAATCTGTTTTCACTGAGGCACAAAGGCCTCTTTCGGATATTTTCAACGAGTTCTGTCGCGGGTTTCTGAATCTTTGCCCCCCCCCCCCCACCCACGTTCCAGTCTTTCTATTTCGTACCTCTGTCAGGTCTTCTGTCTTCTACATTTCCCTTGCCACCACTTGATGGCCCATCCGTAACTGGAGGGTACACTGGTTGCGCGTCATTCGCTTTGCATGACCTGTCCAACCCCAACTTTCCGCTCAATTTGAGGTAGAACACCTTCCCCCTAGGCCTGCTCGCTCATACACGACACGAATTTCCAACGCATGTAGCGACGCCATTATCATGGCCTTCATCGTCGCCACTGTCATCATTATCAACGAGATCGCGCAACAACACAATTGGTTCCAGGCCTGGAGCGGCATCTTCGTCTACATGCTGTGCAATACCAAGCCACCACCACCGCAACCTCAATAAACGTGTGCTCGACCACACTACCTGGTCAGTCGCCTACACGCCAAAAAAAAAAAAGAAGTGGGACGTGTGGTCGAATTTCGTCCTTCGTTCCCTTCCCTCTGAACGTCCAACTTTTGGTCCGGAGGGTTTTCCCTTCCGAGCCAACAATAGCGGCTGTGACATCACATCTGACATCGCTAAACAGAGTTCCTCTGACCCTGGCGAGCGCCGTTACCAAACAGCACGGCCAGTGTCTACCATTGACTCGTGCATGCACGCCCTGTCCAGGCACCCTTTGAGAAGTCAGGCAAGATATTTGGCACTAGCTTGTGCGCCTCACCCGAAGGCGCACAAGCTAGTCTTTCAATTTTGGGTCTTTCACATTCCTACTGGTTACTGGCTTGTACTGGGTGGCCTTGCACACGCTCAGCTGCTCTGCCGAAACAAACCAGTTACCTTGCATTACCGCGGAGGAAGGGGAAGTTTCCCAATGGTCTTGCTAGCAGAAACAGCTGTCTGGAGCGTTATATGTTTACTTGCATGGTGGTGCAGGATGAACGGTACACTCAGAGACCTCCTGCTCTCGTGGCCCGGTTCCTTGATCTGTGAATTTACCCGAGTGGACCCAACGGGCCCATGGGTGAATCCATGAAACACTGGGGCTGGTGCGAGCCAACGTCTATCTATCACCTTCTGGAGAACGCTTAGGAACTCTTGACGGGGCGATGCTACAGAGGTCCGTGATGGGGACGTACCCAGAACGTTCAGCACAAATGTCGCAGGTAAAAGGCGGAGATACCATATTTACTGGGCCAGCAAGACTTACAGACTGCAGCAAATCTGGCGATGAGGACAAACAGCACAAGATGCCGCACTAGCACCTCGAAGATGTTAAGTGGCGGCGGGACAGATGTGACAGGAGCCACGGTATAAGAGTGATAAGCGGTCTAGTACATTAAGTACAAGGCGGCCATGACCCGCTCATGGTACGCGCCAGCTACTCTTTTGTCATCGTGAATGGTGGGATGTAGCGCCATGAGGCATTGTTTACTTCTGTCCAGCGACAATATTACGAGTCCACGTGCACAGGAGCTCCCTTCATTTTTGCGAGAAATTCCCCTGCTGCATAAGAGAAAATTCTTAAAGGTACAACGTCGCACCCGTTTGCAAAGAGAGACCGGTGCTGAGGTCCCCCAGCGCCTAACATTTGGGGGCATCCCATCATGGAGAACTGTGACTCGGAGGCGTTCATTACATCCGTTTCTAAGGGCTGGGCAAGTCCACAACAGGTGTTCAGCGTCTGCTCTTATGACTGAGGAAGCACGAATAAAGAGCAGGTGTCCGCATATGGCGCGTTATAGCGGACAGGCCAGGCGTTCACGGCCACCCCAATCGAAGCCTCCGAAGCAGGACCTCCTTCCAGCGAGCACGCCCACTGTGGATGTCAGTTCCCCTCGGGGGAAGTAGAGCCCGCGTGGGGCGGCGAAGGTTCTCCATTTCCACAAGCAGTTCTTCTATGGTGGACACTGGAACAAGTGGAGATCTCTCCATTGGAGGTCTCTACGGGGGCAGTCGCGATCCGCCGCTGTGTGGGCAGGAAGCGTGTCCTGACGAATCCACAAAACACGGAGAGGGCATAGATAGTGTCCATAATGACGTGAATCACGAATCGCTGCCGTTGAGTTAGTGGAAATTTCCTGCTTCACTCCCCTCTTGTTACTGTCGACGCAAGCGCCTGCAGATCATCCCGAATGGAAGTTATTCCGTAAACAGGGTAGGTAGAGCACGGAGTGCCCCCATACGCAGCTTTGTTTAAGGTACGTTAAAAGAAACACGTCGATGCCGTGATGACGAAGCAGTAGCGTGCCCCAGCGTCCACGAAAGCCTGGACAACCAGTGGTTGCGTCTCAGGCACCTAGTAAGGTACATGAAGGACGGAGTCTGGGGGCTGGGGAAAGGCAGAGTTCGGACATGTAGCTTTGTCAGAGGCTTGTTGCCAGTCGCCTGATGGTATAGCCAGGGTGGCCTAATGGCAAGGCTGGCATTCTAGCCAGCCGCTTGCCCATAGACGCGAGGAAAGTTGCTGCATCAGAAACAAGACCTCGTTTCAGCAGGCGTGCGATACGACGCTGATGAATGATTTCATCTATATATATAGCGTGTTTAGCTGGGCTTCTTTTTGCAGCTGTGGAAAGCTCGTTAGGTGGGGGAGGCCAGTAATGGTGCGCAAAGTGGCCCTGTTAATCATCTCAAGCCGATCCCACTCCGCTTAAATCATTTTATGCTGAACACTTGGTTTTTAAAGACGGTAGTCTTATCAGGCTACCTACACACAAAAATTATTTGGTCTGTCTTTCTGTCTGTCTTCTTTGGTCTGCCAATTTGGTCGCCCGACCAAAATCTGAAATAATTCTTCAACAAGAGGTACATCTAGGCAAGACCATTAAAAAGTACTGCAACAATGTACCTTGCGACGCCATATACGTATGAACATTGCTCAACAAAGAAAATATATTGGAGGCAAAACTTAAGTATATAACTGACTGGCTCCGTTGCTTTAATTAATGTGTGGGGGCAATTTTAGTTAAAGCGTATTAAAACACGGTAAAAACGGGCCTAAAGGAAAACAAGATACAATTAACAAAGAAAGCAAACGTTTCCTCATGGGGTGGCAAGAACAATCGAAAGAAAAAGTCCCAACAGATGGCGTGCATTCTTGGTGGGATAACGAGGGAACGTTGAAGCAAACTAGCGCAGTTCCATTGCATTCGTTTTGAGAAGAGAGAGAAGGGGGAGAACAGCGTGAGAGAGGCGGGAGAGCGGAAGGCTACCTGTATTTCGTCGACGGTTGCAGCTTAGCAAGCACATAAGCGACCATTTTACTGTGCGTGTGTGCGAATGCGTTTGAGGAGTTAAGAGAGTGCATCATCTATAACTTAGCCATAGTTTCTCGTCTTAATTCGTTTGCGTGCTTCATCGCTATCTGGAGGACATCCCTTGATCATAGTTAATGGCGTTGACAGCTTCAGCAGAAAAACAGCCAAATTCGACACCGACAGCTGTCGATACGAATGAATGAGTGGATGGATGAATGAATAGAACTTTAATTAAGAATCTGCATTAGAGAAAAAAAAACAAAATGGGAGTGACATCGTAGAATGAAACGAAAACAATTTTTTTCCTGGCCTAGCTACACTACGTTAAAAAAATTTGCTACCCCTTCCTAAAGAAATTTGAGAAAAGCGCAAAAGCTTTCTCCCATCCAAACTGCGTCAAAAGTGCTTCAAAACATTCGCTGAAAGTGTAGAGACACGCCCGGGTGGCGCGGACGCCGCTAGCCGGGCCGAATGTGGGCGTAAAGCCCGCGAAGAATGACCCAACAAGGCGCAGTTCACGAACAGCAAAAAGCCCCGTTTAATCCCCACCCATGCCTTTATACAGAGTGGGGCGCCACCTCTCAGTTACTCCAGTCAACAGGTGGCGTCGTCTACATCCCTCCTTCCGGAGCTCTCAAACACAAGTGCTACAAAAGAGCACCACCAAGAAACAGTCCTTGCAGCAGTCTCACAAATCCAGTCTCCGAGGTGGCACCACGCGCTGGCCGTATCGTGTGTAACGGTGGCCTGGCGATCCTGCAGCAGGTGCAGGAGCTGGAGGGTCCGTTGCGTCACCGGTTGCTGCCCGCTGTGGTCCGGGAGACGGCGCAGATGTCGGGGCCGCAGGGTTGGGGCTTCCCGTGTCATCTGAGGGGGCTGACTGAGGATTGCTGCAGGGGACGAGGTGTCTGCGGTTTCTCACTAGTATGCACTGGGCGTCTGGACGATGTACTAGCGTGGTCTCTGAGCTGGGCTTAGGACCGTCGCCCTTGACCGCGTGTCGCGTACCCATACTTCCTCCCCATCGTCGAGAGCACTAAGGTCATGCGCTGCGTGTCGGTTATTGTAGTCTCTCTGCTGTCTTCGTCTCTGGCCGGCATCCCTGTCATTGAATCTTTCACCTGGGGCTAATCTAGAACAAGGCTTTGAGCCGTGGCTGGCACACGAGTTTGCAGAGAGCGTCCCATGAGCAGTTGAGCCGGGCTGTAGCCAGACACACCGGGAGTGTTACGGTATGCCAGCAGAGCCAGAAATTGGTCTGTGGCCTTCAGAAACAACTCCTTGATTGTGCGAACCATGCGCTCTGCTTCGCCGTTGGACTGCGGGTAGCGTGGACTGCTCGTGACATGTGTGAAACCATAAATCTTCCCAAAGTCCTCGAAAGCTTTACAGGAAAACTGTGGCCCATTGTCGCTGACGACAGTCACCGGGATGCCGTGTCGGGCAAACGTGCTCTTGATTGCAGAAATAACGGCGTCCGCAGAAGTGGACCGGAGTGTGATGACCTCTGGGTAGCGAGAACGGTAGTCTACAACCACAAGGAAATCTTGATTAGCAAAATGAAACAAGTCTATGGCCACCCTCTCCCACGGAGCTGATGGTGTCTCGGTCGGAATCATGGGCTCACAGCGTTGGACACGTGTAGAAGCACATGCTGGGCAGTTCTCTACGGCTGCTTTAACCTGGCCGTTGAGACCGGGCCACCACACAGAGTCTCGGGCCACCGCCAAGTATCGATTGACGCCTTGATGACCATCATACAGCAGGTTCACGATGTCTCTGCGTAGTGCTTCGGGCACAACTAGACGTCCACCCATGAACAGCAGCTCCTCGCATACGGTGAAGTCCCCACGGTGCTCCCAGTAACGCATCATGTTGAGCGGCAGCTGGTCTCGTCGAGGCCACCCCTTCATTCTGTATGCTTTCAGCATTGAGCGCTCGCCGTCTGAAGTTTGGTGAGACCTGAAGTCTTCAAGACGTAGGGCCAGGGTTGAAGGAAGGGCTGCCACGACCAGAGACACAAAAATTTCTGTGCTGTCCACTTTGGACGTAGAAGAGCCTTCAGGATCCCTAGAGAGGGTGTCTGCAGTGGCCAGGTACTTCCCTGGAACATACTTGACGGTGAACTGATATCGCATGAGCCTTATGCGAAATCTCTGGATGCGAGGGGGCATGAGGTCAAGAGCGGCGGAGCCAAGCAACCTGACGAGCGGCTGATGGTCCGTTTCAACGACAAAGCTGAGTCCGCGCAGGAATTCCTCAAACTTCTCGATGGCCCAAGAGACACCAAGCGCTTCCTTCTCAATCTGACTGTACCGCTGCTCAGCGGTAGTCAGTGCTCTTGACGCGAACGCGACAGCCCGTCGCTCTCCCGTCTGTTGCTCCTGCAAGAGAACCGCGCCTAGCCCGAACGAACTGGCATCTGCCGACACAAGGGTGGGTAGCTCCGGATTGTAGCTGGCCATACAAGCATTAGATGCCACCATTCTCTTAAATGTCTCGAAAGAGGTTGCTTATATACGCTTGGTCCCAGGTCCAGACCGCATCCTTGTTCAAAAGGAGCCGAATCGGTGTAGTGACGGCAGACAGGTTCGGCAAAAACCTTCCAATGTGGTTCAGCATGCCCAGGAAACGACGGACGCCTTGCGTATCTGTCGGCGGTTTCATGTTCACAATAGCAGATACCTTGTTGGGGTCAGCCGAGATGTCACTGGCGCTTACCACTACACCAAGGAACTTGACGGAAGATACCCCGAAGGAGCATTTCGAGGCATTCAACGCAATGCCCGCTTGTTCTAATTTGCGAAGGACTGCTTGGAGTCTGCTATCGTGCTCGGAACGGTCCCTGCCGAATAATAGAATGTCATCTACCATGTTCACACATCCTTCCAGGCCCTCTAGAACCCGAGACATCTGGCGCTGAAACACTTCGGGAGCGGAGGTGATGCCGAAGGGCAGGCGGCGGTAACAGTAGCGACCAAACGGGGTTATGAAGATAGTCAGTTCCTGACAGCTTTCAGATAGCCTTACTTGATGAAACCCCGATTTTGCATCAAGTTTCGAGAAGACTGCGGCATTTCCAAGACGCCCAAGTACCTGGTCCACCGTGGGCATAAGGTGTCTCTCCCGAAGAACTACTTGGTTCAACTTCGTGAGGTCGACACAAATTCTGTATTCTCCACCCGTATTGGGTACCAGCACAATACCAGCACACCACGGGGTTGGCACTGTGACTCGCCGGATGACCCCGTCCCTTTCCATCGCGTCTAAGTCCTTCTTGACTACGCCTTCGGGGGGAATAGGGATGCGCCTAGGAACGCTGAGAGAAAATGGTACCGCTCCAGGCTTGATGCGAATGTGGTATTCTTCAGGAATCTCGCCAAGGTCTGAGAACAGCGAAGCTGCGGCCTTGTCGGACGTTGGGGGCCTGTTCGGAGCTTCCGCGTCTTCCACGGTGTCAACAAACTGGACGACTCCCAGGTCCAGTACCGCCGAGTACCCCAGCAAAGGGGAGTCAATGTCTGCTACGACGTACAATTTTTTGCATACCGTCCGGCCTCGCCACGACAGGGTAGCAGGAAACGTCCCGAGCAACTTTAGGCGGCAGCGGCCCGGCCCTATCAACTGTTCATTATTGGGTTTGTCTAGGTCTACTGGGCACCCCGCGAAGCTCGGAGGTACGACCGAAACGTCCGACCCAGTATCCACCTTGAATTGAAGGGGGTGTCCGTTGACATGAACAACAACGTGCCGGCGTTCTGTTTGCGCTGCATCCACGGCGCAGGGCTGGATTTGGCTTAAGCGCCTAGTACTATTCGAGCGGCAAAACCGTCGCGAAGTGTCCGTTCTTGCGACAGTGGTTGCATGTGGCCCACCGTGCTGGGCACTCAGACCGCGGATGAGGGGCGTGGCCGCAAAAATCTCATGCCGACTTCGGGCCGGCGTGGTACTCGGGAGGCCGACATACGTTACTTCGTGCAGTTTCGCACGCTGGGGCGGCGACCATTCGGTACTGCTTATTCGCAACGGCGTCGACGTTCAGTGCGTCTGGTGCGAAGCCTGTCCCCTGACGCCGCCTTTTCTCATTTGCAGCGTCTTTGGATGAGCGCCTCGTCCAGTGTAAGCTTTGGATTGCGGCAGAGCTGGTCGGTCAAGCGAGAGTCAAGCAAACCTACGATAAATCTGTCCCGAACCAGCCGGTCGTCAATTTCCCGAGAGGCGTAGTTGCATTTCTTCACGAGATTTCAGAGCGCCGTGAAAAACGCGTCGACTGACTCGCCTACCTCTTGCGTGCGCCTGTGGAACCTGCTCGATTCGTATACCTCGTTGACGGGGTGTACAAAATATCCCGAAAGACTCGTTGTCACGCCGGAGTACGAGCGATAGGCCTCGGCGTCTGACATGAGAGACGAAAGCACCTCGTGACCTTGGGGACCCATACAGTAGAGGAGCGTGCGTACCTTGGTTTCTTGGGGGGCGGAGGGCAGCCCTGAGGCGAAGGAGTAATCCTCGAATTGTTGTAGCCACGCGGTCCATTGGGCTGGGTTGTCGAAAGTGAACTGCGGCGGAGTTCGCAACGTGAAGCTGGCGGTCACGGCGGAGGCGGCGGCTGGGTTATCCTGCATGTTGCGCGGTTGTCGCAAGATCCCACCTCTGAAACCATGCAGAGACGCGCCCGGGTGGCGCGGACGCCGCTAGCCGGGTCGAAGGGCGTGAACCCCGCGAAGAATAACCCAACAACGCGCAGTTCACGAACAGCAAAAATCCCTGTTTAATCCCCACCAATGCCTTTATACAGAGTGAGGGCGCCACCTCAAAAAGTGCCTCCAACCTTGGTGAAAGTGCGTCCAATTGATCTTCAAACCTTCGAAGACACAAATGCAAACGAAGAACGAACCCATGCAACGATTATCCGGGCACAAAGACAACGCATCTACAAACGAACTGAATGTATACCGATACGTGGTTTATGAGAAGAAGGTATACTATTGTACTCCTCCTTCATGATCGATGCGTGTATTGTCTTGTGCAGAACCGTTGCTTTTTCGCGATTTCAAAGTAACCGTTTTCACACAGTGGAAGCCCGGTTTGAATCTCGCGCCGTGTGTCCAGAGATCTTATCAGAGCGTTTCGGCCGACCAACCGGTCTACGGAGAAATGCATTAGTTTTTTGTCAGGTCGCCATATCGGTCCCACTAAGAATGCTGTCGATTTGAAAACTTAAAATGCGAAGATAAGCCCGCACGGCAACACCCAGTATGACATAAGTTGTATCGCGGAATCTGTTGGGGGAGAAATCTTTAATGTACTCTCTCCCTATCTATATGGGTAACGAAGACGACTCACGTTTATCCAGGCGAAATTTTATTTTTGTGCAGCATGGCATCGCGTGTTCTGAAAGCACTGCAACTTGCCAGTGTTTTTAAAGCACTCAAGGCCTGTGCCCAAAGATAAAAATTAAAAAAAAAACACAGAGGACGCAAGTGGCGCCATGTATACACCACCACTTTTTCCTTGGAATCTTGCTGCCTATGGTAGCTGTGGAAACCGGCGGAGGGCAGCTATAGTTTCGTTGTCGTACTTCGCGTGGGTACAGGGCCCAGGCGGAGGGGTGGTGCGCGGATTCCACAAGTGGTAGTTGATACATACAGGAATAAATATAAATTAGTACTGTGTTTATGTTTAAATACATTTTGTGTGTACATGCACGGTGTTCACAGTGAAAAGCTAAAAAATTAAATAAGAAATACGGATGAATCCACCCCCGCTAGTGCTTCTAGTGCGCTTGTCCTCCTATGGTAAGGATTCGAAGGAATAATGGAAAGTATGAAAGTAAGCCTTGCACGTCTACGCCAATTAAATTATGCAGCAAGGTTTTAGCTCCAATAAAATTTTAAGGGAACAGGTAGAGGCCACTCTAAAGTAACCTCAACTGATAATGACATTTTGGGGAGTCTGGAAGGGAAACAAGGATCAGCATCGCCAGGAGGGGGGGAAGGAGGGGGGGGAAGAGCCCTCTCTAGCGATGTTTCCCCCGGGAAACACCAGAAGAGGCTCAGGCTCCCGAGCCCTCACCGTTGTCGGCGCAAGTGCCTACGCTTTCCTCAATAAACTTCAACGGAGTGCACTATGACATGCAGTTTGAAATTCCCGCGCTTTTGGTTCTTGCGTAAACATGCGTCACTCAGCCTCTCTCGTGAATATAACAATAAAGAGGCTACAAAAAGCATAAAAAAGAGCCTACATCTGTCTATCGACTCGTATGCTTCGACATTTCATTCGGCCATTCACGTATTTGTCCACAGGCGGCGTTAGCTTGTCAAGCGACACACAACCACACAACTTGATTTGATTGTGTTGAACGTCTTCGCGATGTTGTGCATATGTTATTGAACTTTATGAGTGCTCGTGCCCGCTCTTGGCGTCCCCTTCGCGCCATCTGTTCCGCTTTTTGCAGAGGTTTCGAATATACTTCCCTTTAATTAGAAGCCTGGGGTTCTGGCGCTACAGCGTGCGAAGTCTAATCTCGCCTATAGGCCGACTATCGTATCGGCGTATCACTGGTATCCCTCTATCTTTTCGACAGTAATCTATCGTTCGGCGCGATAAATGTCCGGATCGGCGGACCGCCGTTAAAGGTGGTAACGTGACTCATCCCGCATACAGCAGTACGGAGTCCCGAGCTCTGACTACTCCCACAAATCCCAGCTGATCGCCGCCACTCGAAGATCGCTAGAGACGAGATCGAAGCAAGACAGCAGGCGTGTCTCGTCGCCAGCGGAAACCGTGCGCTCTCGTCGGCGGCACCGACAGCTGTTGCAGCGCTGGGCGTGCTGTGTTGCACGACCGTGACATTGTTTTCGCGTTTTGTGGAACTGCGGATGAACGGAGACACCGCGGCTGCTGGTACTACTGCTGAGAGGCGGCGATACCAGTAGATCAGTCACTTTTGCGAGGGAGGTGCCATTGGTGTGTGTAGTAGCCTCGAACAATAATGTCTCTCTGGAACAGCCCAGCCGGGGGCCGAGGCTCCCAGAACTATGGAAGCACGGACCAAGGTTACGGTGCTACGGGCACAGCGTCGCGAACGCCCGGTGAGCGGTGCATAGTATTGCTTCGTTGTATGCGTTCGCCGACGCTCGAAGTCGCAGTTCGGCAGAACCGCGCAGTGGTTTTGAAAGCGAAAAAAGCTGCGTGAATTATTTCCTATGCTGTTTCACGAAGTTGTGTCAGATTTCTTTATGTCGAGTGAATTGAGATGTCACTTATTCAGATGAATCTGAAGTACGCCTTGAAATGCTGGATGAACTATTCGTGGAGCTTAAGTAAACATTTAATGTAATTAGACAGGTAGCAGGTCGCATCTCTGTCACGTGCAAAAACATCTTATCTCTGTCCGAAGATTAAATAACAGCAATAACTAATCCAGCTGTGTAACATTGTATTCATGCCGACATGTGTTGAGTGCACGTGTACATTTACCTCTGTTGAAATGGCAGCAAAGTGGCTGAATCCTTTAGGTGTTTGCAGAAAAAAATATTCAGGGCAAACTATTATGCTCAAGTTACCAAAATCGCCAAAACAGCATGCTCAAATTACTCCCACAACTCATGTCTGCGTTGCGGGAGAAGTAAATGGCTGGTGCGAAACCTTCGTGTCGTACCAGTTGTGCTGGTGTCGTCGTGAGGTGGTTTTAGCTGCAGTGAGCGTCTGCTTTTTTGCTCGTCATACGGCGTTTTTGTGTTCTCTTGCGCCGTCTTCTGAGACAACTGTAGGGTACCAAGTTTCAAATCTTCCGCAGGTATAGTCGCTTCAGAGTCCATCGCAGTAGACAGCACTGACATACAGAAACCTGTCCAGTAGTGCGATTATCACCATTATCCTCTTACGATCGCATCGTTTTCTTCTCTGTGTTACTTTGACTGAATTTGGAGGTCACCCCGAATTCATAACGCATTACCTCTGTAATTAGCAGGCTTAAATTACTAAAGTAGGCCTCAAGTGGTGGAATTATGTATCCATATTACCATCAGTATGATCCTTTTGCCTTTGCACTGTTTCCTCCCTCTCTGTTACTACAACTGAACGGTTGGCCAATTGCCTCAGTTATCCCTGCATATACGCTCTTAGCGTAAACACACTTTGCTATTTCCGTAATTAGCCTGCTCAAAATTTATAACGATGTGCCTACCTTCTGTTTCCTTCTTTTCTCTCCGCCAGATACGCAGCAGCGGTACCACCAACTATGCGACAACATTAGTTCCAGCCTTTTTTCGATCAACACTGCAAGTGAGTAACATGGCCTGCCATTTCCACTATTGCTGGCCAACATTTGCACCCAGTGGCCTACGATGGTCTTGGGTGACTGCACTGAAACTGCAGTCACCCAAGTTCATTCGCAAGACCTGATTGTATTTTTTCTCATGCTTTATTTGGGTGGTCACTCTGATACTCTGACTCGGAGTTTGCTGATGCGCTGCTTCCCCCAATCCGAGCAAGAGTCACCGACGCCCAACCTAACGCGTACCCGATCTTGGAGCAGCACGCAACCGTGGCGCCGCGGCGCGGCCAACACGGCAACTGCAAACAGCCAGGCCGGCCAAGGTGTTTCAACAAATGGCGGCATCCAGATTGGATGCGTTAGCTCCAAGCCGAAGTTGCGAACGTATTCGGGCACTTCGAACACAGGAAGCGGTGCGGCGAACCGTTCGGCGAACCGTTCGGCGAACCTTGTCGCATAAACGTGCGAGTCGTCGTCTGAGCTGCCGTACTCTTCGGCGTCGATTTCGAGCTGCAGAAGCAGCGGAGACGGTTCCCCTACACTAAATAGGCATCTCTGTTTCGACATGATGCGGAGATGCCTTCAGTAATAGCACGAGAAGCAAAAACGTCGAAACACTCCCACAACAAACCTCAGTGAACGCCACAGGCTAGGCAGGCGAGTATGGGTGAGCGGGGCGAGCCGCGGCGGCCGGGGTCACGTGACCCGATCGCCTCCAGATTTTGGCGGCGCTCCCACTTCGGAGTCAGAGCAGTCGGAGGCGCTTGGAGCGGAGGCCAACCCTCTGAGACAACCAACCGAACATACGTCGAGCGCTCGATTTCGACCACCCGAACACAGAGTCGCTTTCTGGAGTGCTCCGGAGCGCTCTAAAACGACCACCCGAATACAGCATCAGTTTCACAATGCTCATGCTGCCTGACGTTTGAGAAGAAGGGCTTTCGTTTATTCTAGTGAGTCGCGGGTTGCAAGTTCGGTTTCTCACTCAGTCATCTTTTGTTTCATTACAGCAGCCTAGTGTGGAAAATGTCCGTGCAGGAACATTAGGCTGCTAAAACAGATCATTGCTTTTTGCACTTACACCTTATGTAATCTCTGTGCTTTTGCAAATTCGGCATATCGTTTGTTAAGCTTGGTCACACCTTGTCTTTTTTTTCTTTCTGCACTTCTTGAAGCAAGTGACCCATCTTTGTTATGGCTGATTTCTTTTGTAGCTATGCTAATTTGAGTAAGTTCTTGTGGGCTGTTTTTTGACTCCCAAAAGGCAGTAGTGCCTGAGAACCGTTGAGGAGAAGTAAATGTGTTACATGTTCTCACGCACAGATACTGATGGGAATTTGTTGAACTTTTCCTTGTGGCTCCATTCAACTTGTGCGAGGTGTTGTTAAGCAGTTTACGTGAAGCTTATATCTAGAGCAGAGTACAAAAGGGAAGATGTGCATCCTTTGTGATGGCCTTGTAGACTAATGAAGTGACGAGTTCGCAGCAGGTTTGAGGCTCGCAGTCTTCTGGATTTTAGTGAATCTGTAAGATTTTTTGGAAGTGGGCCAGAAATGAAACAGTGACTACAGATTGGTGTCTTGAAAAAATGGGGGGAAAACCTGGAAGTTAGGTTCCGCACACTAACGTGACTTGGCGTCATTATGACCATTCACCTCGGTGTTCACAATAAAGTGAGGGCCTTTAGTTCTATTATAGCCGCATTGCAGCGGCTGAAGATGTAAACGTCACCATTTTGTGCACACAACCTGTTTGATCTGCAGCTTCACATGTGGGCACAGGAAGTCACTACTGAACACAAGATATGTTCTATTCTTCTCTCACTGCTCTGTTCTTGGAATCTGGGGTTGAAATTTACCACTGCTTTGGCAAATAGTACAAGAAAAATTGATACATCAAGTTACTCTGTGTATGAAGTCTTTTTTATACTTCAGCAATACTTCCAATACTACCAATACTTTTTATACTTCCAATACTCACAGCAAAAATAAATAGTGGAAATGCCGCTGCCCAAGGTATCTATTCTGCTACAATTCGTAATGCTCAAAACACCATAGGCTACAGATTAAAATTTACACTGTCCATCCGTGATTGTGCTTGAGTCTGTTACTAATTGCCAGGGCAATGAAGTCGCATTCCTAATTCCACTACTAATGTTATGTGATGCTGCTCTCTTCTGTGAAGGAAAGGGTAAAATGCCTCCCTCACAACAAATTAGCATGTTATAAGCAGAATAAAATCGATTAGAGTTAGTTCTGAAAACATTAGTTTGTTTTAGATCGTGGCAGAAAATGTTTTGTGGATGGTTGAAAAAAAGACAAAAAAACATTGCAGTATTGAGGGTGGTGTCTGCTGCCCTAGCTCTGCAGAGTTGTCGTCCCAAGTTTTTTCACCTTGCAGCCGGAACACTGGAGCGAGCCTCAAAGCAGCTTGGGACGCAAGCGGACACGGACGCCTTCAGAGAAAAGCTGTGAGTACGGCTTGCCTGGGACTTGGGTTGTGAGTGACTGGGTAACTGGCAAGTCGAGGGAAAAACGGCGACTGTTGGCGCTTGTCTCTGGGCAAAACCGTAACGGTGTTGATGGTGGGCAGTGTGGGCTGTTACGCTTCCCAACATCCAAGTGGGTTTGTTTGTCTGCGGCTGTCGGTCTTTATGTCAAGTAGTGTGACCTGAAAATGAAGAAATAATTAGTGCACCTTATTTTGATTTTGCAGGTTGCATGCCATGCGTACCTGAAAGGTCCCCACTGGAATTATTTTGCGTGAGGTTTTTTCCAAGAGATTTGCGAGGGAAAGTTCATAAATGCAAGAACACTGTGGCTGGCAGGATTTACTATGCATTATGTGTGCCTTTTTATGTTCGCAGGTATTTTCCTGTAATACTGAAATCAGTGACGAGTTGTTATCAGCATGTGTCTTCCTGTTTTGCTTAGCTGTATAGCTGGCTACTTCCCGTGTTGCGGCTGTCCAGAGCCAGCCGTGCGCACGCTTTGAAACATCGAAACAAACGAAGCGGCAAGCACATTTGATCTGCAACACTTATTGCTCCACAATAAACATCCAAGGACATGCAGGCTACTTGGTGGATAGTGAGGATTTATTTCCTCGCCCAGGCAATTTAGAGGAGCTGAAGCATTTGACTCACAAGGGTCCGATCCAGGACATTGCTGTGTGCTAACGTTCCCTCGCTCATGGCCAGTGGTTTTCCTGGCCGCCGTGGCCGCTTTTCTGATGGAGGCGAAAAGCAAAAACGTCCGTGTGTACGAGATTTTGGCACACATTAAAGATACCCCGGTGCTCAAAAAATTAATCCGGAGCCGTCCACTATGGCGCGCCCCATCGCCTGCGCTGCGTCGGCGCGTAAAACCCTACAATCAGAATCAAAATCAGCCATTCTCATCTTTGCACAGCTTCCAAAGAAGGTGGTCTCCTGAAATGTCCTCCCGCCTCGCTACCCAAAAGGCGCTCTTTACAACCCTAACTGTTCAAAGTACAAGGCATGGTGATGCAAGTAACACTAAATGTGGGCACGTTTGCTACTCTAACAGAAAGTCTTACACATTTTTTTGTGTGTATTTTTGCAATCCCACTAAGTATGGAAAGGATTCAAGCTAATTTAAATGCATGCCTAAACAAGAAAGTGGGACCAAGTAAGTCGTACCAATGTTTTGAAAGATGTGTCTAAGTGGGTCATTACATTCAGAAGAATGTTATAGCCCACTCAGACACACCTTTCAGTAGACCATTGTTTATGCTAATTTCAGGATGCAGGAAAGACGAAGGTGCGACCCAGGAAAACAAAATATACCTCAACAAATACCAGACTTAGAAAATGCTACTTGGAGGTTGATCTTTCAATGTTTAAGTGCCGGAAAAATGCATTAACGGAGAGGGCACCAATGTATTAACGTGTGTTGCTTACAGCTGGACTGTGATGAACACTGAGTCACTAAATGCACTCAAAATCGTATTTGGAGCAAAAACGAAGCTTCATTGAATATACATTGGACGTGTGCGGGATCGCCATATTTGTCCCGTCGTAGAGAGAAGTGCTTTGGGATTGTTCAAGGGGGTGCTGCAAGGTTTGTTACTGTCGCCAGCCTTTTTCTTTTTTACCTTGCGAGTAAAGGGATAAAGGGAGCGCATTCAGCAATGGTGTGTGATCTCTTGCACAGGCACATGACCCAACAGAATGCCAACCTGACCATCAATAGCACCTCAGATGCACTCAAGGAGCTGTCAGCACTGGTGACACATGGCGACAAGGTGAGATCATCACTGCCATTTTTCACAATATGCTGAGGCTGCATCAACTTCAGACTACTGGAAGCTGTTTTTTAGCATGCTCACAGTGCTTTCCAATGCTGAATCAACTAGCTTAATGTGTTCCCGCTTGCTCAGGGCAATAAATCCTTGAACAGGGCAAAATAATTCAATTCATTTGCCTAGACCAGGCTCCAGCAACAGTTTTGCATAAAGCATGTGCCCACATTAGGACTAAAGTTGCTCATTTGGCAATGACACGTGGGAGATGGCCTGTAAAAAGAAGTGTTGGAAAGGACCTAAGCTATTAGAAACAACCCTACTTGCCCAAAGAGTTGAATTGGGCTCTAATGCATAAATGCGGCATAGTTTGTACTTCACCTTTTCAACATAGTTCACAACAGGGTATTGTTCATTTTCGTACGTGTGTTGCTTTACAAAAAAGAAAAATTTGGAAAGGTAATAATGTACTTATGAGCAACACGGCTTCTCAATGCTGGATGTGCAGCATTTTGGTAGGGAATGAATAATATTCTTTAGTGAAGAGGAGAAGCAAGTTGTACGAGCTGATGTGTGTTTGTGACAAGTTCAAGGACAAAGGACAGTGAATTACTGGTGCATGCACAGCCCCAGCGTCCACACCTTTTAGTTACTGTAGGCTTCCGCAAGGCCTTTGACACTTTATCCCATTAAGTGGTGCTAGAAGCCCTCTTGGAAGCTTACTCGACCAAGAAAATGTGAAACTTTCTGCGGGTATTCCTGACTGACTGTACATCCGAGATGCATACTCCGCCGACCATCTTAGTACATTCCATCCCAGAGGTTTGCATTTGGGCCCACGCTGATGCCGTAGCAATTTGAAGGGAGTGGAAAACCTGGTGTGGCTGTACAGCTCTTGCAGAAGACCTTAGACACCTTCACAGCACTCCTCCTACCTGCCAGCATGTTGGTGTAGTCAGGACTTAGCTATCTGTGGCAGTAACGCAAACAACACTTGCATTAAATTACCATTTCTGCAAGACTGTAATGCCGTTTTTTTTTTTTTTTTTTTTTTAATTTTGTGCATTAATATTTTACTCGCGTGTTAGTGGGAGCATATTCAGAATATAATGCAATTTTCCTTGACTGTAAATGTTGTTACATGGCCACATACCTTAGCACAAAATTAAAAAAAAAAGTAATTTGCTTGCTCTAACAGTACCACGAATCTGACCGTGGAACACTCAAAAACATTTAGCGTGAACAGCATAGGTGCTGCCACCTTGCTTACGTTTATCACTTACCACAGAAACTTTTAATACGAGGTCTTTCTTTAAGTTTTACTGTTTTAAATTCCTGCCTTGTGCAGATCCCAAAGTTTTGCAAATCCCAAAGTTTTCAACCCCAAATTTGCATGCCCTGTTCCTTTGTTACTTTGCGCTATTATCATCATGGCTTGCAACGGAGGAAGCATTGCGCTGCGGTAGTATCAATAGGCTGCTTCTTGTTTCAACCTTCTTCGCTTTAGCCGTACCAACTTCGCGATACACTTGTATCAGCAATTGGCGTGTTTGCCAAAAGTGTATCTCGCAGTGTCTCGGTATTGCACCACAGAATGGCAGTTTGGCACCACCAATGGCTGCGTTTGCAGCTGGAGGAAGCGAAAGGAGGCAGGTTATTTTTGTGGGGCAGGCTCAAAAGGCATCGTTGTGGACTGTTGCAGCAAAAATGTGGTTCAAAAGTACCAAATCGAATCAGGCCGAGAAAGCACCAACTCTGAGCTCTGCGCTGTTCACCAAGGCCTGGTGTGCGGCATCAGGATCACACACAGTGCGATTACTGCTGTGCCCAGGCTTGTGCAAAAGTCCACAACTTTGAGCGTGCCGATTTGCCTGTCCACCAGACCTGTGGGACTCCCTCACGACTGCAGTGCGGAAATTGGTCGTTGGGCAGTGGCAAGATGACAGGGCAGATTTGGGATTCAGGCTGATTACCCTAAGTAGTACAGCAACCAATCACTCATGCCCTATTCGGTCAATTTGGCCAGGACCCTCCTGTAGATGCCAAAACAGTTTGTGAGCGGCAGGGTTTCCCCACGTGCAACACTGCCACCTGTGCAGTGTTGTGGGGCCAGACTCGTATCCCAGACATCCGTCATCTCGCTTGGCAACTTTCTGCGGCACCTCTGTAAGGAACGTTCTTACTGCACGTGACCATTGAAGAAAACTGAAAAGAAAGAAAAAGTCAAGAAGAGAAAAACAATTCAGATGTCGAGGTCTCAACAGCAGCACCGTGTATTTATTAACCATAGAATTTTATACTAGAGCATACTGGAGAGAATTCTAGCGCGAGTGTCTAGACAAGCCGCACCTCAAAGAGTGTAGCATCATGGAGTGCTGGGAAGTGTTCTATTCTTACTTGGCGTGGCTCGCAAACAAGCTTAAGAGTCGCATGCGGCTGCAAAAACCGTTATTTTATTGTTAAAACAGTATTGAAAGGTTTTTCTTGTTGAAAGGGGTAGTTCATATTCTCAAACAAGAACATTTTAAACATCTCATGCAACAAAATAAAAAAAAAACGGTGTTGTCCCTGTTGCTTTTGTTGTCTGTTTCTTTATCTGCCATCTCACTGTTTGCCTCGTCAGAGCAGCGGCGTCTGCTGTGGTCGCAGAGCTGTTACGATGCCCCATAATTTGGCTTACCTTTTCCTGAATGTCCTTATTCATTTTCACAACTAAATATGCGGACCTAAAAAATGCAGCATATTTCCCAACAAGCAAGCAATTGCTCCATTCACATGAATGTAGCACCATGTTCCAAGAACATCTGCGCCACTAGTTAGCCACACGCACGCAGAATGTCAGTCACAAGCCACAAGAAGCCATGTTGCAAGCCAGACGAAGGAAGAATGGAACACTTCCCAGTTGTTATGGCAGTGGCTATGATTCCACGGAGCTGCAGCGACATTGTTCTGTCTGGTCTATTGTGCCATGAAACTATATTGTACTAATGCCCAGGGTTGATAGCTTTGGGCCTATGAAGGTAGAAGGCAAGCTCCTGAGCTCTCTAGAGCTTCCAGCACGGGTTGATGGGATCACACACTCGAAGGAATGTGGAAAATTGTCTTCGCAATTAATGTTTGTACGGTGGCATCCTCATTTGCCCGCAATACTGGTCAGATTTTTGTAATTTTTGGGTTAATTTGAAGTGTTTGTATTTGCTGGTGCAATAAATTTGCAAAAATGTAATATTTATTGATGCAGGAATAAAATATTGTCTGGGGTATTTCACCAAAGCATTGATATTCTGGGGTATGATAATTTTTCAGGTTGTAGCTTTTGCTAAGACAAAGGTAAAATAACTGCTGTGGTATACAGTAAAACCTCGTTACAAGAGAGACTGTTACAAGAGACACTTAGTTATAAGAGACACTTGAATGAAAGTGGTTTGGTTGGTTTTCCAATGTTTGCCATGTTAGCAACACCGCATACAAGAGACCTGGGTTACAAGAGACATGATTTAGCGTCTCGAGTGGGGCCAGTTAGTTCATTCTGAACATACAAAACAGCGCAAAAAACGAGGACTAAGAAAGAAGGGCACAGACGAGTGCTTTCTTTCTTAGTCCTCGTTTTTTGCGCTGTTTTGAATATTCAAAACGACATGATTCTTGGGTCCCTTGAGTGCCTCTTGTAACGAGGTTTTACTGTAGTTTCACTGTGTGGTGCTGCTTCAATCCAGAGACTTATAACATGTGCAGCTACATAACGAACAGACTATCGAATTGCAGCCACACAGGAAGGGCATAGGCGGAATATGTAAATATTAAGAACACGGGTTGAAAAACAGCAGAAATGGCCTCAAGGGCAAATGCCACCGCTCTCACACGTGCCTTCTGTTCTCTTCTGCTTGCAGCAACAAAAGCTGCAGTCAAGTCGCTTCTGCAGCGAGTTCCAGGAAGTACTCAAGCGGTACAGCACCCTGCAGAAGGTATGGGCTGTTTGTCTTGCTTCTCTTTTCTTATCCTGTCACAGTTTGTTTTGGTGAGAATTTCGCTATACAACATTCCATATTTTTTCGAAATCTTTCTGGTTAAAAAATATCAGCAGCCGGTATACACAGCCCAACGCACGATAAGTTTTACATTGCTTGAAACTTCGCTAGGCTGAACATTGAGGTAAACAGTGTTTAATACAGTGGGAACTGATTGATTTGGGTCTCTGTGGAGAGAAATAATTGTACAAATTATCTGATTGTTGAATTATTGAATGAACGACAAAAACAGCACATTCCCCATCATTTTATGCGTACCTTTTACTCTGCAAAGAAGTCGGTGGTGCTATACTTTGTCTTTTGGCAGTTAGCTGGGCAGAAAGGACAGGTTATCGGATGTGCAACAATTCGTGCCGAGCAAGAATATTGCACAGCAGGCTGTCATAGCAGAATTCTTCCAAAACAGCGAGAGCACCTGCAGCTTCTTCTGCAGTATGACCCATTGCAGCTGTTTACTGGCCACAGTGTACACTCGCGTCCTCTTTACTGCTAGGGGGGTGCACAGAGCAGGTGGGTAAAGGTTGGCACGTTGCCGCTCGCGTTTCGAGAAGGCATTGTTCCGAATTAAGCGTGCACACGTAAATGTGCACCGAAATAAGGAAGGTCCATGGCCATAGGGCTGTGTACGTTTCTTAATTATCTGATTTCCGAATTAACATGGTTTCACTGTATAGGCATAACAACGTATTGAGTCAGGGGGATTGGGCAGTGATGATTACAGAAATGGGCAGTATCGCGATACTAGGATATCACGACAGTATCTCAGAGATACTTTTGAGTATCTGTATTTCAGTATAGAAATACACTTGAAAAATGTACTTGTATCTCAGTAGTGAAACACTTTTTTTATGGTGTATCGAGTATATCGTGATACTGTGGCATGCATGAGTATCTCGTTACTTTTATTTTCATGGCACAGAAGGCGTCCACTTTTTTTTATATTCAGCTGGAGCCGTACTGCCTGCTTCCCCACACTCTTTCCCAGTTTTACATGTCTGGGCTTCCTTCTGTGGACGGCAGCGTTAGCTTGAAATACCGGACGTGACACCGATGAGTCAGCCGGGTAGATAACTGACACCAAAAGGCACGTGAGCGCTCTGGCTCTTCTTGGTTTGGGCAGTTAATCAAAGGACGTCGCGGGGTTCGGCCCACTGGAGCGCCGATGGGACGCATGTCGGTCGGGCACAACATGGGGACGATCAATGGCTTGGTGTGCAAGCCTTAATGTATGTTACACGCACACGCTCGCTCCATTGTACCATTTGAATGAAGGGGAGCAGCAAGTTAGATGTATAAAGAGCTTCGTCACCTGCTCATTTCAGTTTCACTGAGTGCGGAATTGCAGGCGATAGCATGTTTACGTGTCAAAAAAAATACTGCACCCTTTCTAGCTCGTTTGTCGGCGCCAATAGTGAATGTGACATACATAATGCTTCATAAAAATGTATTTCAGGACACGTGGTCACCGAAATAGAAAAACTATTTCAGTAGGTGTATCTGTATCTTTTCAATGAATTACAGAACTACTTTCTTTCTGTTTGTGCAAAAGTATCTCTGAAATACCTTGTTCAGTCAAACTTGAATGTATCTTACTATCTGTATTTTGGGTTTCGAATGCATGTATCGGGATATTTGTATTTCGGAATAAATTTTGAGGTATCTCTGCCCAGCCCTGAATGATTATAGCTGCCGCCAAAAGCTTACAGCTGCTTCACCAATCCTCATTTGGCCACGACATCTGCAAACTCACCTAAAATTCTCTCATACCCACCCAAGGGGATTGGCCAGGGATGGTAACAGCTGTCATCAGAAGCTCACAGCCAGTTCATCAATTCCTATTTGGCTGTGCCGTCAACATAGCAAATTGAAATCACCTCATGCCTCCTCAAGGGTATTGGACAGTGATGGTGACAGCAGCCGTGAGAGGCTCATGTCCTATTCACCAATTCCCGCCTACTTTGACGTCAGAGTATCGAGTTAAAGGAGCACTCAGCATCGTTTTATTCTACAATAATGCTTTCACATTCACAACTCATCAAAAGTGCTTAGGAGTCCTCGAATTTTTTTTTTTTTTTTTTCAGGCTTTAACAATCAATGTTCCTCTGTACAGGGCAGCTAACTAACTCTGAAATCATGGTGACAGTACTTATTCTTGTGTTGATTTGTTCATGATTAGAGACAATATAACAGCACTAAAGTGGCAATGGCCAAGGGCAGGCATACGGCAACTGAGACAGGTGCTGACGTTCAACTCTTTATTAAAATGTGGGGACCTTTTTTGAACACTGTCAACGAAAAATTTGGTCAGCCTAAAGAGCCAGGAAAAGGGTAATGATGGGTGTCATGCTTAGGGCGACGAAGACATCCCAACTCAAAAGAAAGTTGGACTCAACTGTGGCACAGAGGACAGACATGGGAAGAGTACCCGAGTAGCACAATGAAATGGCTACCGAGGCATGGGGGAATGGTAGGGAAAACAGAAAACTGGTAAAGGGATCAGATGAGGGAGGAGGGGAGAGGGGGGAATTGGGCCGATGCAGGATAGAAACAGTTGGAATTCAATGGGAGAGGCCTTTGGAGGCCTGTAGTGGAATGCCACCAGTCTGGTGACAGCAGTGACGACAACCGATGCAGACAGCCAATTGATTTCCTCTACTTAGACAACAGATGGTGAGTACATGATCAAAATATTTAAACAAGTTAAGGCTAAAATGGCTGAAATATGCTCTGTGTATTCACTTTCTCCTACCCTCCAGCCTTTACCCCCCACCTCTGCCGATATACTCTCCCACTACCGTCAGTCCTGCCGCTACTACCCACCACCTCACCCCTCCCTTCCCACCGCGGACGCTCGGATGTGGCGGCGCCTACAGACCAACACTTTCTATAACCACCAACATCTACACCACATATCCCCAACCACCTACTCCCTAAACTGCACACACTGCAACTCCCCATTGACAACACTCCACTTGGTGTGGCAGTGCCCTACTATCCCTTCACCCCCCACCCACCCAACCTACGAGCAGTGGGAGTGCGTGCTGCGGAGCGGCCAGCTCAAGGACCAGGCTGCACTGGTCGAACGGGCTAGGTCAGCGGCCGTGGCACGTGGCCTACCGGACTAGGATGGCCGCCCTTGCCCGTCTTCTTTTAACACCCTTTTTACCCTCACCCAATTTTCAGAAATAAATGTTTACTCTCTCTCTCTCTCTCTCTATTCACTTTCTCAGTAGATGGTTTGCAGAGTGACTCAGTACACATAAGTTAGAGAACTCTCCATAGGCCCCATGCATAACAAAGCCCCGTGTATAAAAAAGCGGCCCGTGTTTGGCTCCCTGCCCAGGGAGTAAACAAGGGCAAGCATGGGACACGGAGATTAGCCTGCCATCTATCAAGAGCAAGTTAGAATAGTACTCAAGTGCTTGTGGCTGTTGCTGTAAGCCATGTAAGAAAACCATGAAAACATAAGTAAACCTTATTCATAACTTTGAAAAGCAAGCTTTGTTTATTAGGTTGTACTATTACTAAGTATAAATATTTAGCAAAGTTCGGTTTTTGTCCCCTAGTTGCTGTGTCAGCACACTTGCCCTTCAGCTGCGACAGTTGTAGCAGGGCTGCTCACACGGCCTGGTTTGGAAGCAGAGTTTTGAACTGCTGTACATTGAAGAGATCTGAATGGTTTGCTGTGGAATTTGAAAGGGTTTCATTACGTCGGCAGAAAGGCGAGTATGGTTTAATCCCTCTGCTTGTTCTCGTTCTCGCATGAGCAGCAAGTGGCCACGCGGCAGAAATACACGATGAACTTGCGTCCCGGGTCGAGAAAGCCGTCGGGGGGCGGCGGTGTTCAGACCGGCGGCTGGCTGGAGGGCCAGCGTCCGCGTGGTGGCGATGAGGCGACCTCGCTGCTGGCAGACGTCGACAGCCCCCAGTCGCCCACTTCGCCCCAGCAGCAGCAGCAACAGCAGCAGTGGAAGGAGGACCTGGACTATGAACAGGTGGGTCACGTGAGCAACTGAATGGGGACATGAGGGGGCAGGAAGCTGGGGCCATTACTGGAAAACAGCGCAAATGAACGAGGCGTCATGTTTGTGTCTTCTTTCCTCTTGTGTATTCATCCATTTGAAGTTTCCCAGTTGAAGGGACCCTGCAACACTCTTTGAGCAGTGCAAGTAAACCTGCGCGACGTTTATATTACACTGCCAGGAATACCCGAGCCAAATATTACACGTGCACGTGAAGCGGTGAGCGGTCAAATCGCTGTGAAAGACGCGGAAAAACCCACCGCGCTCTCTTCGATTTTCCTCATTATGCACCCCTGGCATGGCCTAAACGACGTCATTGAGGCCATGGCTGTCCTATTGGCTGTTGCCGGTCAACTTCACGGCTCATTTCTCACATTTCCTGTGACGATCCACCGTCGTCGGCGTTGTGTACCAACCTATTCTATGCCTGAACCTGTGCGCGCAGTTTTGATGTTTCTCTTGTGTTTTGAGTGCGCACAGAGTTTGAGCGACCAACTCAATACTACTCCTTTTTCAACAAGGCCACTCAAGAACATTTATTGCTCCAAAAACGCCCTACCAGCCTGAGCGCGCGTGCTTGCGAGCAGGCAGCCGTGCCTGCTTTTTTGTGGCACTAGACTGGAAATAGACCCCCAAACGTTGCGGAGAAAAGGAGAAAACTGCCCGGCCTGTGATATATCGAAGGCCGCTGAATAGGACGCCTTGAGCCGCTCCCCTCTCCTGGAGAGAGCGCGCAGCTTTCGTCGCATTGTCTACGGTCGAGTTGAGAGGGAACAGTTATGTGCGATTTCTCATCACGTGCAGTTTCAATGATAGTGAACGGATTTTCATAATTCTTGCGGGAGGAGATTTCTGAGACAATAGACTTTACCCCAAAAAACATTTTGAGTAGTCGGTGTTACGTGCCGCAGGGTCCCTTTTAAGAGCGCGGATGGTGAGAACTTGGATGAAGAGAAGCAGAGGCATAGCTGGAGGAGAGAGCACCTGAGTGGTAGAAAATGGACTATTTCGCTGAATGGGGTTTCTGTGTGGCCCATGGTGTGCGGGTAGTTTTTACCATTCCATAGGTGGGGGTGGCCAGGTAACAGCTTTGTGTGAGCCACTAGTTTAGGACTGTTGCGACCAGCCTGGGATATTGACGCTTTATACTATTGTTGCTTTCGGTATACTCTGAAGGCTGGTATAGACTCGACAGGCTTTGCATCAGTGGGGGCTTGGTGCAAGCAACCCGCTGCGGTGGCTTAGTGGCTAAGGCATTTTGCTGCTGAGCCCAAGGACGCAGCTACGATCCCCAGCGGCGGTGGCTGCTTTTGAGATGGAGGCAAAAAGCGAAAACGGCTGTGTGTCGAGATTTTGGTGCACGTAACAGATCTCCAGGTGTTCAAAGTTAATCTGGAGCCCTCCATTATGGCGCGCCTCACAGCCCAGGTGTAGCTTCGTTGCGTGAAAGTCCTAAAATTTGAAGAAAAAAAATTGAGAAATTGGATCGAGTGAAGCAGAGGCCTGGCTGAGAATAAGAGCACTCGACAGGCAGAAAGTGTACCAATTTCACTGGGTGGGCATGACTGTGTTTTCTGTGTGCGCTACAGTGTATGGGTAGTTTTAAGCCGAAGGTCATAAATAGCCTATTGAGCAAAAAAAGAGAAAGAAAAAAAAGAAATGACGGTGTCCTGAATCCGTAGCAGAAAAACGGCTTTTTCGGAGGTGCTCCATTGCTTGAGGCATTCTGATCACGGGGTGTTCTGTGGCATGAGCATGAAAAAGCTAGTGTCGGGCATCAGCACCCACATGGAAGAAACCGAAGCTTACGGAGAGGCCATGATGTCACCTCTACTGAAGCCAGAAAGGCCATTTTCGGAGGTTGCCCTTTTTTCCTTGTATTTTGAGCACATACGCCACCTCCTTCGCCCGCTCCCCTGTCCTGTGCTTCGTCTCCACCTGCCAACCATTGGCTACTGGCTTGGCCGCGTAGTGACAGAGGGCCTCGGTGGGCCGACCTTTGGCGCCATTGCTAAGACACTGACTGGCAGTGGCCTCGATGAGTGTGAAAAAGCCACGCAATCTCCTTCACACTTCTCCCAATGCGCCGGTGGCCACTGAGGCCTCTCCTAAGCTTTCTTTCCTCCATGGGCATCTCTAATAGAAAAACGACCCCTTCAGGAATGGTTCCACGGCCCTAGAGAGGGTTCCAAAGGTTGTGATTTTACGGCGCAATCGCTGGAGTATTATCCAAGGAACGTCCTCCCGCAAAAATGGTTTAAAAGTACCGTATAATGCGGAATATAGGTCGACCCCCTTACCTTGTAGCCGAAAAATGCAAAAAAAAAAATAATAATTAGGTACCAACCATTGTTGTATTGAGACTATAACTTGTTTCGTCTCAGATTACTCATTTAAAACTGTCTGAAGTATCGTCGGACGACTGCTTCTGGCTCGTTGTCGCCCACACAGCAGGTCCTCGGTGCAGTCCAGGGAATTGCTTATGCAGCACTTCTTAAACACTCGCAAGACCATGTCATCGTGAAGCGAGCGCAAAGCATGGGACACTCGTGTGGAGACCAGAGCGACAGCCAGTCTGTGCAGGCGGTCAGCAAACATCTTGGGCTATTCATTCGTAGAGACATCGCACGACGCTAGCGGACAAAATTTGCCCCTTTGTACAGCAGCACAGGTGCACAGAGCAGCGCCCATGAAACGAGGCCTTCCAAGTGTTGCATACCGAGAGCTGCCCCTTCAGCTAACGCCGCTAGCAACACTTCTTTTGGTGATACCGAACTGGCGTAAGGCGGACACGTCATTGGCCTTGAAAAACCCCCAACTTTTCTTTTAAATGCTGCTGTAAACTGGCACCAAGTGCCTAAACTCATTTTGAGCAACGCGAAAATTGCACGCACACAATCGCTGGCAGCGAGAGAAGCAACAAAACAAAGATGGCGTCGCGTCCGATTGATGTTGGTGCCGATGGTGCCTTTGGGGTTTGGATGGGCTCGATGGGCTGCCCGGTCGCCAGATGACAACTGCCAGTGACTGCAATATAGGTCGAGGGGTGACTTTTAGGCAAATTTTTCTGTAAAAAATCTCGACCTATATTCCGCATTATACGGTATTAGCCGAGTTATCGTTCATTAAAAAGAGCCAGCAATAAGGCCCGGAGCTTTCACCCTCTCCTCGCGCCTCCAAAGCACTGTGGAAGCTACGAGTTCAACGACCCGGCGCAAGACTAACTAGAGAAACAGGACTAGGTCGTTGCCACTTCGAGATACGCGCAGCCATTTGCTCTGATCGGCGGTACATCATGCTTATTTTTTTTTTAGCAGCAAACACACGTGCTCTGCCCACAACTGGCTGTGCCAGCCCAGCACCCGCTCACATTGCTGGGCAGCCAGGTCTTATTGAGTTGGCCTTGCTTGCCATGACGTTTCTAGAATAGGGGAAACGAGCCTTTGAAGGCCAGATAGGGGGGCCCCAAACACAACAGGCTCACTCACGACAATAATTGAAGATTTTCACTCACAACTGGCGGCCCACTAGCGTGTCTTGCATGCGGCGCTGTCGCGGCGAAGAGGTCGCTCCGAGGCCAGGTTGCGCAGAAAAGGCTTAGCATCGCTGCAGTTATTCGGTCACCGCTTTATGATGCCGCGCCAACGACGATCCCCAGCGCAATTTTCCACCGCACTATCACCTTCTTTCACGCATTTCTGAACTGATTGTCAGCAATAGTGCTGCTCTGGTGGGCAGTGACAAGTTTTAGCGGCTGCAGTGTGTGCCGAGTCGTGCATACACCGCATAGCGGGTTCCTTATCCGCCGTGCAGGCAGATGCCATGTTGCAGTGTTTCCACCTGCAGAGATGCTAGCGCAGATGAAGGGGGATAAAAAATAAATAGCTAAATTCACCATCATTGTCAACTCTGAGCGGTGACATAATGTGTAAAACATATAAAAGCCATTTGAAAGCGCTAAGCCATATCACAAAGCAAAGTGTCTCCAGCAGCAAGATTGCAAAGCGCTTCAACTACGCAAGGCAAAACAAGGTTGTTAGGTCGGCAGACTCACTCACGAGTGTGCTCACACCCTTCCCACTCACGACTCACTCATGAGTGGTGAGTGAGCCTCGCCATCGTTTTGGACTGGCGACTGTGAGTTCGGGTGAGTGTGAGCCCCATGCCCAGTGAGCCCCGCTCACCACTCACGATTGCGAGAGCAACTCGCGGGGAGCACCGCTCACCACCCGCGAGTGCACTCGCGCTACTCCTGCCATTTTGCGGGGCTTACCGCGGTGAGCGCCACCATTGCGGTTGTACTCACTGTTGGCCATTCGTCGCAGAATCCGCTCACTGTGATGGTTGTTAATGGTGGGATTGCTTTTAGCTTCAGAAACATGTCATCACTGGGATCCTGCTATGGGGCACCCCAGAAATAATTCTCTGGTTGCATGCTGATTTAGGAATGTGATTTGGATGGCCTTCTGACGCCATGATTGCACTAATACTGTTCGGTTTCATAATTCATGGAGGGTCTGCTGCACACACTCGCGTGTGAGGGGTGACGACGAGTTGTGAGTGCGAGTGGTGAGTGTGAGCGCGAGTGGGTGCGAGTGGGTGCGAGTGGTGGAGGGCTCATAGTGAGCATGAGTGCGAGTGAGCGTGAGTGGTGAGGGCGAATGGTGAGCGTGAGTGTGAGTGAGTGCGTGAGGGAAAATATATTTTTCTATCCGAGTGTGAGGGAGTGGCACCCAGTTTTGCCGAGGTATGCAACTTCATGATTTCGTATTCATAACCCATAAGAAGTGCTTAGTTGTCTCTGAGGATGCAGGTCAAACCATTAGGCACCCCGCAGTCTGATGCAACTGTTATGTGTCGTCCCTTGCTTGCTCGTATTTGATAGGAATGCCAGCCAGTAAGGCGTGTCAAGTCTCTGACGCACCGGAGACCATACATCTAGGGTTACCAACTTTTCAATGAAGCAAGTCGGGACGGGGGGGGGGAAAAGTGTACGCCAGCGAAATCAGTTTTCTTTGTTGTGGTATCTTCTTGACAAGTCCATTGTTTCTTTATTGTTGCGGCCTCTTGAAGTTGTATATCGGCTAGCTGTGCGCTGCTCGCAACACTTCCTCTTGCTGGAGAATGTATTCGTAAAAGATGTCGCCTTCACAAAGGGGGGTTTATACATTACAAACCATGATGGTGACTACAGGCGCTGCCCGCCGTGGCCATGGCACCAGTCCAGCGGCACCAGTGTCACCCCTATTTCTGGCTTGCAATGGCTCGCAAGCTAAAACGGCTAAAGCCCCTCGCAGCCACCGCCAACCACCGCAACATTGCTTTGTTGCAGTGCTGACTTTGTGCTAACTTTGTGTTCTGTAGCGTGACGCGCTGTCACCCGCTTCCTTAAATTAGGGTGCACTGCCAGAAGATATGGGGAGTCGACTCAAGAGAGCCAACAAACCCCACCGAATCTACAGGGCACAGGTGACAAAGGGGGTGGCTGTCTGATGTGCGGCTTTCGCCGACTAGAGCGGCAAGAATGAGCAAGAGCCCTGAACGAACAAACAACACAAAGACTTATATTTAGACAGGCAAGTTACATACACAAGCACGAGGTAACGGATCGATAATTACAGGCAACTTAGATGGAATTCAAATACAAGAAACAGTCCAATTCGACAAAATGATACAAACAGGAGCGTTAACAAATGAATATTACGAATCGGAGCAGTTAACTAAAAAGAAACGAACAGTTCGATGCATATGAGAGACAGAGTCCCAGCATATTCACCGACCGGGGGCCCGGGCGATGCACCGCTGTCGGAGGCGAGTCGGCTACCTGGGAAGCGTTTGGGTTCGCTGTAGGCCAGGCCGTCCGAGACGATCACGGTGATTCGAGGCCCGGGAGACGTTGGAGTCCTCCAGGGCGCGGGTCGCCGATGGTGTGATGTACAAACTGGCAGGTGCAGTTGTCAATCACGACGTCCAAACGTAGCTGGTGGGTTTAGGTGTGGCTTCTCTTTTTATAGCCGTGCCGGCGCGGAGGGGGAGAGCACAACACACAGCGCGCCCGCCGCCGTCAGCGAATAACTTCACTCTTCTCCCTTCTAGAATCATCGGGCCCCTCTTTAGCACTGGCAAGGCCACGCGCACCTCCTCGAAAGTATGGAAGCTTCGACGAAACCCGAGCGGCGGAGGTTATTTTTGTTGTTTTCTTGCCGGCGAGCCGGCGGGTGATCATGTTACCGTCTCTTCGTTCGAGAAGCCTCCAGCCTTGTCTCGGGCGAATAGAACCGAGTGTAAAAAGAATTAGGCGCTGTACAATAAAATGGAATATTTATACGGTACTTTTAGACGTCGTACGCTCGAGTTTGTGACACGCGCGCTTTCGGGTATGCGTTGGATCACATCAAAATTTCTAACTGGACGGTCTAGAACGAATTCGGAAAATATAGCTGTCCCTACAGGGATGGCGCGGAACTCAGGGCGGTGTTTCAAAAGTCGGGACAGTCCCGCGAGATCTAGGATGGTTGGTAATCCTACATACACCACGTTCTATGCGAGTGCGTACCTTTTTTTTTCGGAGAGAAGCCAGCTCTCCTCAACTCTGTGGAAGCTAGATTCTCGGTGGCTGTTCTCTGAGGAGAAAATCTCAGGCCACTGGCCTTTTCCGTCATCTGGTACACCATCGTCATCATCATCACCACCAGCCTACCCACGCCCACTGCAGGGCAAAAGCCTCTCCCACGGATCTCCATTTATCCCGGTCCTGTGCTAACTGTGACCAATTTATGCCCGCAAGCTTCTTGATCTCGTCTGCCCATCTAACTTTCTGCCGCCCCCTGCCACGCTTGCCTTCTCTAGGGATCCACTCTGTTACCCTTAATGACCAACGGATGTCGTACGTACAAGGTGACAAAAGTGCTCCTGTGCTTCCTCAAAACAATGGGCTTCTACAAAAGAGTGTGCACTCAAACTTTAACGTCTATAACATCCTAAAGCTGGGCAGTCCTTTTTGCACTCGGTTGACGTACCTTTCCCCTTCTTTTTGTTTCCTTCTTTTTTTCCCGCTTCCCCCCTTTCCCGCGTGTAAGACAGCAAACTAGGCCATAGCCTGGTTAACGTTCCTGCTTTTGTTTTACCTTTTCTCCTTCCTTCCTTGAGTGTCTCTGGACTTTTTTTTCTTTTTGTCATTCCCAGGTTAGGTGTGGCCAGATAACAACTTTGCGGGAGCCACTGGTTGTGACTGTTGTAGCTAGCCTGGGGTGTTGCTGCTTCGTGCCATTGTTGCTTTTGGTATACACTAAAGACTGGTAGACCTTACAGTCTTTGCATGACCGATAGAGGGTGTAAGCAGCCGTAAAACCGGTCAGTCGATTATGGCACTGACATTGAATGGGAGTGGTCTAAAGTGATTGGAAAAGAACGACCAGTTGATGGTGGTGGTGATTATTATGATGATGGTGGTGATATGGAAACATGCAGTGGAGGTCAATTGCACTATGGCATCATTGTCAGCTTAGTTTATTCATGAAAGAAGCATTGGTGGTGTGTAGTGTTAATTATACCAGTAGGTTGGCTGCTAAGCTTCATGAATTGGGTAAGCAGCGGGTCTGTAAAAAAAGAATTCAAGGGACCAGAAGTACATAGGGGAAATCCACGTGCACTTTGTTGGGGACTTTTAGCTTGCTGTGCTCAAGACCTGCGAATGTTACATGACGGCTTGCTTTAGCTGCCTCAACATAGATGTTGCCTCAACAAAGTAAGCATGGCTGGAATATTAAATTGCCTCTTAAGTTGGGGAATATCTGAGAAAGGTATGTTCAAATGGGACAGTATATTTGTATGTTGATAGCAGTAGAAGTCAGGGAGTGCTGGTGAATGTGTTGAAAAACTGTAGGTGGTCATCAGGCATGCGTTTCCTTTGATGATTGTTTTGTAAACAAACCAGAATTTAAAGCAGAATTTAAAGTATCACAAAATGCAGTTATACAGAAATTACCTAACTAAAACTTCCTTGTTGCAAACATGAACACACTTGTGGTTTTTTTTTTTACACAAACTGAGGAACTTTAATTTGTAGTTAAAAGAGATGGTGATTAATGGAGCAGAAATCTTTCTCACTCCTTTGGGACCCATTTTGATGGAATGTGAACCTGCTGGACTGAGTTAACACCATTGCGCCATGTTGTAATCTCAAACTTTTTTTCTTTGAAAAGATGGAAAAGGGACTTTGCCCTGCTTTTTTAGCAGGAACAATTTCAGAAGAATGTTTATTGTGCTGATAAAGGCCAGGAAGAACAGGATTTGCCGATTAGTCTTAACCAGTGAGTACAACGTCCAGTTGTGCATCGTAGCTAGTTCAGAAAAGACCGCGGTCCACAGTTTATGGCTTTACATCCTAAAGGGCATCCCTATCTGTACAGTTCCTAGTGTGGTTTCTCATACATAACCAAACCTTATGTTTTCGCGCTGCTTCCTGGTGTACCCTGCATGCCTGCCCTTTGTTCCATTGGTAAGAGCACAGCAGAAGACGAGTGACGTTGCCCCCTTGCTTGCACAGGCAATGCTGGTGGAACGTGACCGGCGCGTGCGGCAGATTGAGGCGGACATGCTGGACTGCAACCAGATCTTTAAAGACTTGGCCTCCATGGTGCACGCGCAGGGGGAGGTCATCGGTAAGAGCGACAAACGCTTGTTTGTGCGTTTCCAACTGTTGTGCCCGCTGTGGCAAGAGACAAGACGAGGACCCTTCAAGATTGGTTATTTTTCCCTTTGTACGATGGTGCATGCACTGTCGCAACCACCAGATAAAAGCACTAGCTTAAAGGGCCATGCAGACGACAAAGCACAAGTTTAGTTCATTCGAAAGATCGCTTCGTTTGAATCATACTGACAACACTTTTAACGCACACTTCGATCAACTAAGCTATATAATTAGGAAAAAAGGAAATGGCCATGCAATCCACGAGCTCATTTCCCGCAACAGAACCCATGATGTCATATGCCCAGCTGTGCAATTGACTGAGGCCGGCAAAGGCAAACGCAGGTTAGGCAGGGCTTAAAAGCTTGCTGAATGAGGTATTCGCACTTAAATGTAATGTATACTCATCTAACAGCCGTAAGAATGGTGAGTACACAATGAAAGTTGCGAAAATATGCGTAAACATAGAAGTACTGATGTGCACTGCTATTGGTACTGGGCGCACTCCGCTTGTTTTAGCTGCACAGCAGTCTGCCACTTTGGAGTTGTCTTTCATGACACTGGCTGATTGGCGTAGGTGACGTCGCCTTACATTACCCTGTTTGTTGAGCAGACCCCATGTTTTACAAAACAGTTACTTTCTACCGTAACAAAAACAAGCAAGGTGCAAATGTGGTCAAAAATAAAGCAATGGCGGACAAAGGTCCGCAGCTTCGTATGGTAGCGCCATCTGGGAGGATTGACGGTAAGCAAGGCTGCAGAGCCTAATGATGCACTGGAAGTTCATTTGAATACCCGCCACTTAGAAACTATTGACCAAATGCCCCACACCATGTTCGGATTTCTCCCGCACCTATCCACGCAACACATCCTACTTCAACTGAAAGCCGACATCTTCGAAGCAGCCAGTAGGACCACACCGAAGGCCATCCTCACATTAGTCCTCAAGGGGGCCTTCGACAATGTGGCTCACAGCGCCATTATGAAGAACCTCAACGACCTCGGCTGCGGTGAAAGAATGTACGAATACGTCCGTTGTTTTCTCACAGACCACAAAGCTATCATCAAAATGGGAGACCTACAATCCGACATTTTCTCATGCGGAAGTGGGGGTACGCCGCAAGGCGCGGTTCTGTCCCCAATACGGTTCAACATCGCCTTGATTAACCTCCCAAAAGAACTGAACAAAACTCCGGACATAAAGCACGGCACTTACGCCGACGATATAACGAGGCGCACCTGAACGCCCAGAAAGCGCGACTAAGCACTACCCCGACAGGCCGGCAAGTACTTATGAACCTGGGATACTCCCCTTTAATGGAAATGGAGACTGCCAAAGACATTCCACCGGAAATTAGGTCGAAGCTAAAAATTGCTTCCCTGCCAAGAAATATGACCCCTCAGAACCATGAAGGCAGAAGAACAGCCAGGGCACAAACCCTTGAAAGGCTGTACTGTCACTCAAAAACAACAGTATTCACAGACGCAGCAGACTAAGCACGTGCAAATACTAAAACAGCGGTTGTTGCTACCCCCACTGATCTTATTACTAGTGTCACCCTTTGCCAGGCTACCATCCTCGAAGCGGAAGAAGCAACGCTCGCATTAGCAATAACCCAGACCAAAGCCAAGATTATTATTACAGACTCGCAAGTGGCGTGTCGGAAGTACATAGCCGGAAGGATTTCCACGAAAGCTCTACACATCCTAGTCCAAAACCCTCCTGAAAGAACAGTCAAAATCATTTGGACGCCTGCCCACTCATCCCTTCGCGGCAATGCAGCGGCTCACGCTCACGCCCGAGATCTTGCTCGCCGGGCACCGCAAGAGGACGATGAGAGGACCAGACACTCACTTATTACATACAACGACATCACCCAACACTACATGCTCACACGATGCACTTCCCGCCACCGGCAGAAAAATTAACAAAAGAACAAGTCACCCTCCAACAACTTCAAACAAACACATTTCCACATCCCACACGGTTACACGCCATTCACCCCACAATATACTACCCCCTGTTCAGGCACTGCGGCAACCCAGCAACGCTCTTCCATATGGTTTGGGCATGCCCTTCAAACCCAGACCTTGCACCAATTCCCAGTCCTACATACGAGCAGTGGGAGAGTGAACTTGCCAGCTCGGACCCAAGTAAGCAGCTTTGGCTCGCTTAGAAGGCGCAGACGGCAGGTCCGTCGGCAGGCCGCACCAACGGAGTCCTGGACTGAGGACCCCGCCCACTTACAAGCTCGATCTACCTGTTTAATAAAGTTTTCTCCTCCTCCTCCTCTGTGACTTCATGGCAGATGTCACGAAAACAGACAATTTGGCGGGGGATTCAAAATTTTAACGTAAATTGATTAGTTTCTCAGTGAATGCGGCATCGTTTGCCGCAGGACAAGCGCTGGGAACACTATAAAATACGAAATCTTTCGAATAAAACAAACATGTGCTTAGTCTGCATGGCCCCTTTAAGCCGTGAATACAAAGTACAACTTGATTCAGTATGAAAGAACGAGCCTTTAGTAACCTGCTGAGCTCTGCTGTTCCAGCCACGAAATACACATTTATACCCGAAAAAAACCCCAGAAACATTGAATGATTTTCAGATTTACACTTCATTAACGTGTTATGATCAGGAGTGACACACAGTAGAGGCCAGCACTGAAAACATAGTTATCAGTGCATTTGCTGCACTGAAGTGGCACCATCAAACGAACTGGCAGCCTCACTACGAGCGCCCAGTCATGTGTCTTGGTGATGGCGTAGGTCAACGGCCGCAATCGCAGGAACAAGCGTCTGTGACGTCATTGAGACTTCGCCAGAGAGTGGCAGGGTATTTGGCACTGCTTCGTTTTTCTTTAATCTCTAGATTATTCTTTCGAAGTTTGCGATAAAATTGGAATGACTGTTATCAGAACAAAGCAGTGTTTTTAATTTAGAAAACTTGTATTTTGTCTTCATGGCCCATTTAACTCTTTTATTACCACGCCTGTTCAAAATCGTTCGATGTGAACGATAACTTAGGAGCTCCTTTTGTAGGGTTCCAGGCATTTATAGAACAAGTAGAAGAACAAGCTATTGCTGAATCTTAAAAAATGCCCTTTCAAAATTGACGTTGTTTTTATTGTCGCAACAGAAACATGATTTTTGGCATGCACTGCATCACCCGAGTGTGCAAACTGGGTGTGGTCATCGCACGCCACTGCTAGTGAAGAAGAAGGTAATTGGGAGAAGGTAATGCTCGTTATTACTCTGCATCAGTGTTTGGTTTTGGTTATCATGGGACCAATGGTGAATCAGAACATGATTTTCGATTGGCAGATTGATAATTGTTGAGAGAGAGAGAGAGAGAGAGAGAGAGAGAGAGAGAGAGAGAGAGAGAGAGAGAGAGGAGAGAGAGAGAAGAGAGAGAGAGAGAGAGAGAGAGAGGAGAGAGAGAGAGAGAAGAGAATTCAACAACAGGCCCATATTTTGAGGTAGATTGGCTGGGGTGCTGCGTTTGGAAGGCGGGGGGGGGGGCAATCAAGGGGGGGGCATGCTAGTGGGTGAATGTGCTAGCCTCACAAGGTTTGGGGAAGCATTTGCTTGCAGGAGGTGTCAGACGTTAGTTTATTGTCCGCCGGAGGATAGACCTTGGCGGGAGAGGTGGTAATGTGATCTGATCTTATTGTAAGACACTAGTCTGTCCCTGGTTACAGATCTGGCTCCGTGATTTTCATATAGGCTGGCTCCTGCCCGGATGGTGAGGCCTTGGGCCATTTCGTGAGCTACCCCGTTTCTGTCGAAGAGCGTGCCGGTGTCCAAACCAGTTGTACCAGGGTGTAATGAATGGGCCCAGTGTTGGTGTAAAAGTGACGAGTTAGTGACCAGTGCATGCGTGCGTAAGGATTGCTTTATGCATGAAAAGGCAGATGGATTGTGGAAACAAGCAAGAACATGGAACTAAAGATAGAAACGTTAAGAGGCAGCTAGCTAATACGAAAACGTTCGCGATAGAGAAAAAGGAAACATCCTACGGAGGTTTGTCCGCAGCCCGTCGGCGGGCCGATTTGCGGACATGGACACAGACTGCGGACACAGACTACGGACTGCGCCGTGACGTGTCCGTCGGCCCGTTGACGGACACGTCACGGCGCGGCTGGCTTGATGAACAGCTCTGCACCATGTCGGATCCAGGCTCCCGGGACATCGGGCTGGCATCGAAGACATTGAACATGGGTAATGGCTCTATGGTGTAGCAACGGATGGGAGCCAAGAGTTCCACCTCCAACTCCAGGCACAGGACATCCCACAGGTTGTCGGGATCAGCGGTGGACGGCCCTTGGGAACGGCAGTGGTTACAATCCGGGTTCTACTGACGAGCGATCACAGGGTTGTGCTGCCCAGCGCATTTGAGGCATCCACTGATTGGCCTCCCGATTCGATTTTGTGCACGCTCTGGCTGCACACTTGATGTCTTCTTCTTCGTCATCCACCAGCACCTCATCACACAAAGATGCAGGGGGATTTCAGTTCCAAATTTTGACTGCTGCTTTGAAGATTAACCTGGCAGTGAAATTTTGAACTGCGGGTTTAGAGTACGAGATCACTGTGGTTGGGGTGGGAAGCAGTGAGGGTTCTTGGGCTCATGCTGCCGCTTTCACCATCTCTGGGCTAAGGGCCTTGGTTGTTGTGGTATCTAGTCACTACTGTAGGATGTTCCTCACATGGGTGAGGTGGAAAAGGGTGGGAGCACCATTACACTTCTTCTTTTGAAAATGGAGTGGCAGATATGTAGACAGGCAGAGCCTACAGGCTGTATTCACAGGCGATGCACACACGTAGGCAACCATGTGAGTGCGCTGTCACTGGTTAAGTAGGGCTCCACGGGATGGCGGTACTTGTCCGTGCTAGCACATGAAGTCTGTTGGACGTTCCAAACTCTGCCTACCGAACGCAAAGTAATGCCTCGACTGCAATTTGAATGCGATTAATCACATCTGTGTTGACACCACCGTCGAGAATCAGGTTGAAATGGAGCAGACGACGCACTGCGTGCGGGCACAGTGGCACAAGCCGTGCCATGTCTGTGGCCATTTCCAGTGTTGCCAGGCGAAGAAATTGACAGCTAAACTTTTCAGTGAATATTATCTATAGAGTATATTGGTGCGTTTTTGTCCCTGTTGGAGAGCAAGATTGTGCCTGCTCCTTCCTGATCAACGTACAGATGACACATTGCTGTTATCATCAAGAGGAGTCAGTTGCGCATTTCTTTCTTCCCTATTTGCAGATACCATTGAAGGCAACATTGAGGGTGCTCAGCAGAACACGGCTCAGGGAGTGGAGCAGTTACGCAGCGCTGCAAACTACCAGGTACTGATGCTAATATTGGGGATAGAGTTTAAAGACGATAGTGCTTTCTTGGGCTAAGTTACCCTAAAATTTTGGTCTGTCCATCTGTTCCTCGATTCAGCCGTCTGGCCAAAAGTTACAAAAATTTTGAAATGCGAAGTTTACTGAGGGAAAACCTTTCTAAACCGCTAAATATGGTACCATACTTGATACTTGTCAACATTGTTCAGCAAAAAGGAAACATCAAGCATATTTGAGGCAAAAGATCAATACATCACTGGTTCTAGGCAGTGTTTTTTAATTAAAAACCAAACATGGCTGCTTTATTTTTGCAATAGCAATTAAAAATATGCATTGAAAACATTGTTCTGGCGAAAAAATACAAAAAGTGCTCGCACCCTGCCCTAGACCTTAAGGTGGCATTGCGAGAAGTCCCTCAGTATTGAAAAGGTCCAGTAGATGGCGTGTAAGCAAGGGAATGTGGTCAAATTGAATTGGCGTGAGCAAACCCCCACTGTTTTTATTCTCAGAGGAGTGAAACGAGAGAAAATGAATGAAAACAGTGGGAAGGAAAGAGGAGTGAAGCATTTGCATGGTCGAAGCGACAGAGGACAATTTTTTTGTTTTTGTTTTAACGCATTGCCTTCTTTTGTACAGTGTGTGGTGCCGCACCCCGCTCTGTTTATTCAGTGTATTGCTGGGGTGTAGTCCCATTACATCCTATGTCGATGCTCTCTTCTGAAACATTGCTGCTGGAATGCTGCCACTCACCTTGACTAGTGGAAATGCAGCGTCCAGTAAGCACATTGTCGGCAGAAGTCGCACCGCTGTGAGTGTGACCGCTTTTGTATCCCCGTTCCTGTTGGTGGGGAGGCATTCAGAGGGGCCGGGAAGACAAAATACGATCTGGGTTCATTAAAAACTCGCTTTGTCCCAGTAACAGTGATACCAGTTTTATCGCACACCTCGAACAAATAATCGAGATATTAAAGAAAGCTGATGGAGCAGTGGCGAGTCCCCAGCCTCTTTGTGGCGACATCTCGACGATGTCGCGGAATCTTGTTTGTGCAATCAGTGGCCGCTACTACAGTGTACTAAAAGGTAAGGTGTGCCGTGCGAGGGAACAACCAATGGAGAGCGATGAAAAAAAATTGTATGGAGCACACACAGTTGCCAGTGAACTCCTGTTGCAGCCAGCGCCACCTATATAAGTTTTTAAATCAAACTAAACAGTTTTTTGATGGGTTTTATAAAACTTTATTTCATGAAATAAAGATATAAGACTATTTAGGGCAATAAATAAGAATTAATTTAACAAACAAAACTTATAAAACCAACTGGTAAGCAGCTGCCTCCAGGAGCACTGCTTACAACAGGAGTTCCTCAGCAGAAATTTTCATCACAAATGGGACCCCCCCCCAATCGGCCCCGAACGACACACCTCTCTCTTCGAGTACACTGTACCGCTTGTGTCACTACATAAAGTTACGGAGTATCGGCACTCTTTTCTCCTATTGTTGCCGTGCCACCGCCGTGATGATTGGTTATAGTTTGCATCACTTGACATTTGTTTACGCTACGACGGTTCACGAGCAGTACCATATTGTTGTTTTATGCGTTCTCTATCGGTAAACTGTGGTCGTTCCGAATGTGAATCAAAGATAACGCGCTTCGCAGCATTTCAGCTGCAGAAGTGTGTCTGAAAATGCCGTGTTGCTGCGTTTTTGCAGTGTTGTTTACAAATTCCCCCACCAAAGTTAGTGGTGAGGCCGCGGAAGTGGCAATCTGGCAACACTGATGAACACCAAAATGGCCGCCGTTGCTCACTTGCGTGCCTCAGCGACAGTACTCTGTATCTTATCTAGTGACACTACTGGCCGCCACCCTAAGCCATCGCAAAGCAGTATAACCAGGCGATTGTAGTGGGGCTTCCAGTTCCATTTGATCATATCACTCGAATGCGTATGTGCAGTTAACACACTGATAACGGTTTGTTTTTTGAATGTTCCACGGATATTGTCACATTAGTGCAAAATTTTGAAAGCTTTTTAAATATTTCTTGCATGTTTCCATTAAGAAAAACGTTTTTTTGCGGCTCGAATAAAGCTGAGTGGGTCACCAAAGGCTGGTTCTTTCAGACTGAACAAATTTGTAATTTGTCTTCATGGCCCCTTTAAAGAGGGGGGGGGGGGGAGAGTGGAAAAAGCAGGATGAGAAAGGGCATAAGTTTTTTTTCAGGTACAGTGAAATGGTTAAGAAGGGTAAAAGGTGCTTTCTAAGTCAACACTGATTTAGTATAAAGAAAAATGAAAATAAAAAGTGCCCTCTGTCGGTTGTGAAACTCACTTTTGTGACACCTTCCATTGCTGTTTTTTATACAGTAATAGCTTAGTGATGTGGGTACAGTCAGGCTACTAATGCTATCGAATGCATGGACGTTATTTGCGTGCCCAATTTTGCAAACACAGTTTTGCTCTCGCATATTTGTTACGGAAAGTGCATGACTATTATACTGGGTAACATGGTAGCGTACTGTGAAAGTGCGTTTGTGGAAAAATATTGAAAACACGTATCGTATTGTTTTTTTTTTTTTTTTATTGTGCTTCCCCATGCAATCAACTCTCTTTTCAATTACCTTAAAACTCTATAGAAAAAAATACCAGCACACTGTATTCAGAATAGGTTGGATCTAGACATCGGATAAAAAAAATTTTGCAAGTCAACTTCGTGGATCGTTATTTCTTATAATTGAGGAAAATAAAATATAAAGAAAATTTCGATTGTCTTTGTGAACTGCAGCAAATTTTCGTAAAAGTAATTTTGTGGCTGTAAGGTATATAACCTTTGGCTTCCCCAGTGGGCTCAGCGATAAGTTTAACTTTTACCTTTTGCTTTGTTGGAAATTCATAGCTTCACTACTACCTTGGTATGATCCACGCTTTGAAGTCGGCTTTTACACTTGCTGCAATGCCTTGTAGGCTGCCCCAGGTAGACTCAGCAGAGCTCGTGAAGCCATCAAGAGGTTTTTCATAGTGGTGTTAGTTCCGTTAACGGGGCATACTGGTCTTAAACCTAAATAGTTTATTTTTACAGTTATGACGGTGAATATTGGGGGACGTATGTAGTTTTCATTCTAATTGTAGATATAAAATTTGTTTTTTGCCTTAAATGAATATCTTCAAATTTATTCGGATTTTTATCTGATTTTTTGACAGCTTTTGTAAAAAAAAAAACTGCTGGAGGGATACAGCTGAACATGGTATCAGTGAACTCTGCCCAAATTAAAGAGTGCAATAAGGCTAAAATTATCGTACTATCTCGCCTGTAGCAGAAGTTGCGACCGTTTGAAGTTCGGGCCTGGAAGGCAAAACCGGTTTTTCTAGTTCCCACGTTCCAGTCCCAAACTTCAAATGGTCGTAACTTCTGCTACAGGCCAGATAGTACGATAATTTGAATATTTGAACACATTCGTTTTGCACGCAAACAAATTTTATATCTACAACCAGAATGAAGAACTACCGTATTTGCACGATTATAACGCGCCACCGATTTTAACGCGCACGTAGGTTCGCGCAGTAAAATTAAAAAAAATTTGACACCAGGTCTTCTGTGTAGATGTAAATGACTGGACACCACGTATCTGTAAGAAGGAGATTTTATTTTGCGCATGCAACTGTGGCAGCCAAAAGTAAATTGTGCTTCATAAACTTGATTATCCAGCTCCTGCAGTAAATAAAAATATAGCGGGGAATATTGAAGCTGTTTGCGATTTCAAGTGTCTCGAACTTCATAATTCTACGTGTGACGGGCTAATTGCAGTAGTAGAAAAACGTTTAACCGCTGACCAAGGTGTGTCATTCAGGAATTAGTGCGCTGGAATTCATTCACGTGGTTTGACAGATTTTTTTATTAGATTGAGTCGGATTTTCGGAGGACCTCGTGTCTAAGGCAATGCTGCTGGCCGATTTAAAGCCTGTTTTGGTTTTGAGCCCGATAGTAATGCGCACACAAATTTTAAGGCTACTTTTTAGCAAAAGAAGGTGCACGCTAGAATCATACAAATACGGTACATGCGTTCCCCAATTTTTATCGCCACAACTGTAAAAATAAAGTTTTTTGGTCGAAGACCCATGTGCACTTTGAGGGAAAGGGACATAATGTGTGCATTTAATTATCTAGCAGCAAGCAGCATTGATAAAACAAACAGAAAAAGAACTGTAGTAGCTCTCAGTCTTGGTGAGGGTTGTTTACGACTGCAAGCTGCAGTATGAACAGTGTTGCTGAGCTGATCACATTTTTTTTTTTTAAGCCAGATGAACTATAATTGCATCCCTGGTGCCACAAATTATGTTGTAGGCCTCGCCTCAACGAAATTGAATTTTAGAAGTTTGGTGCATGTAACTTGTCTGCAAACAGTCATTAAAAATTAAGTAGGCCTTCCAGGAGTCAGCAGAAATTCCTATTCATATTGCGCAAGCAAGTTCATCTTAACACTTAATCAAAGCTTTTGTGCATAAAGTTTTGCCTGGTGACTTGCATTATTTGCAAGTATGGTGCTGAATATTGTGCTGAATAATGTGGTGAATATTGTGCTTTTTTGTTTGTTTGTTTATTGTCTTCCATCTTGTTTGATCCCTGCTTGTACCGAATGCCCACTCCTGCCTAAGGCCTTGTAACAAAGCTGGTAGTACTTGTAAAATAATAAAATAAAATATGGCTTTTAAACAAGCCAGACATTGCAGACAATGCCGACTTATGTAGCTACAACTGTACAAGAATCCTTGCTTTCCCGGCCAGCCAAGGCAAATGCTGCTATGGTACGGTCCCAACCGAGTCCCCGGTCTTTCTTTCTTCTTTCTAACAGAGGAAGTACCGGCGAAAGACCTGCATCCTGCTCGTGCTAGTGGTCGTTGTTGCAGCAGTGGTGGCCCTGGTGATCTATTTCTCCATCAAGTAGACGACGCACCCGCTTGCACTCTCTCCCCCCCCCGTGCCACAACTCCCACTAGTCCCTCAAAGTCGCCGGTGCAAGAAGCAAGATGCCCATGGAGAACGTCTGTGCTTGCATCGTGCGACAGCCAAACAGCCCCGACAGAGACCGCACCAAAGACGAAAGCATGCGTATTGCACAGAGGGGCTTTGCAGCTGGCACCGCGAATTCCGATAGGACCACACTTTGCAAACTAGTTTGCTGCCGGATTCTGTCGGACTTTTGGCTACTTACGCCTATCCTAACCCGTTCTGAAGGCCTGGAGTACACTGCAAACGCAGCTAACGAACTTTCTCGCAGTGTCAAAGTGGTTGCAGCAGAGCTTAGAAGTTTGGAAAGATAATGCTTGCCACTTTATCGCTTTTCAGTGTAGTTCACAACACTTCCTGATGGCCACACGAGGGCATTGAGATTTCCCATTGCGTTTTGAACAGTGGGTGGACTTGTGTTAATAGTACTCTACACTTTCCTGTTCTGTGTGGACTACCGCACGGTCACTAACAATTGAAGAGTCATGTTAACTTGCACACCGGTTGCAACTTTGTTTCTTGTGACCACTTTTGGAGTAGCGATTAAGATGTTGGTAGTTAAGAAACACCTGGGGGTTGTTTTACGCATGCGTACAGCTCGAAGATCAAGCCAACAAGGTCTAGTTTGGGAGAAGCGGTGGTCACTAACGTTTGAAGAGTCATGCTAACTTGCACACCGGCGGCGAGTTTCTGTTTCTTGCTGACCACTTTTGGAGTAGAGATTGAGATGTTGGTTGTTAAGAAACACCTGGGTGTTGTTTTATGCGTGCGTACAGCTCAAAGATCAAGTCTAGTTTGGGAAAAGCGGTGGCTGTTTTGTTTGTCTGGGGTGTTTAACAGTGTTAAGCTCCTCATTGAAGTGTGCCATTTCTGTCTCGGAAAGGCCCAGTGGTAGGTCACACGGTGTGGTCGCCACATCTCATCCTTGCGCCCAAGCTTCTACTGCACTGCACAGAACTGCGTGTTGCTTGGGTGGCCTACGTATTGAGGGAATTGGGAAAATTTACTCAAAGTTGCATTCTTTGATATCGGGTCAACTTCAAGTCTGATTGCTTAAAAATCGAGCACTCTGCTTTCCTAGTTGATACCATCGTTGATCAATTTTAAGCCTGAATAAAGGCTAGGTGGGCAGCAACAGTGAATGAGTACATGTGTATGAAATGACCCTGACATGTAGGTTAAAGCAGTGTAGTTTTTTAAAAAGACTAGTCTCGTTGGGGGGTAGCTCCTTTTTTTTTTTTTTTGTAGCAAGGAGTGAATGAAGCAGGCTGAGAAGCAAGGCCTAGGGGGCAAGAACAAAGTACTATTTTAAAGCCATGATTACTCGCTGCCATCTCTGCCTAAGCACCGTTCTCTGTGCATTTCTTCCTGTCAAAGGTTGAGGTGGTTGGACCACAAATTTAAACTGTCAAGTTTTATCACCCTGTCACTTTCTTTTTACCTGCATCCACTGCTGCATTCAACTTCTGTTGCGTCGCGCAATGCTAACTCAGGATTGAGGAGTGCTTGTGTTTTAATTAAAATGTAGCTGGTAAACAACCATGAACACTTTCCTGCAGCGCCGTCCTTGCTTGGTATTGATACAGATCCATTCCAACGAAACTGTACCCTGTGCTGGGACTCTTTAAGGGCCCGTTGGCTGTTTAAATTAACTGCTGCTGCCAGTGTATTTTTCGAACGTACCAATCCTGGAGACACATGCAGCTGTGCTCACTTCAAATGTTTGTCTTAACCTCTTAACCTCTACTTGCTAAAGATATTATTTTGTATACGTTTAGTTTGTAGTTTGTATGCTGTATAATAAAGAGACGCTTGTATGTTGTGTTTAACTACCAAGACCCTCTGGGCTTTTGTGTTTGATTGTTTGAAGAACACTTGCGTCACAGTTGTAATTTGATTTTGCCGGCTTCTGGATTCACTGTGCTGCGTATCACAAAATGGCTTTCACACACTTTTGGGCAAAACTGTATGAACTCTGCCGTAGCATAACACTGCCATTGCCGTAGCATTTTATCATATGAAAGCGGGCATTAAAGGTTTGGAAAACTATTGTAGAAGACATTCTAGCTCAACTTGAAGGAGAAAAAAGGATTTGGGCTGTGCATAGGATATGGAGTTCAGGTATAGGGACCACAGGAGTAACCAAATGGCTGCCAAAACCAGTCATGGGTACGTTACCAGCAAAAAGTAATAGTGTTAGTTACATTTACCAAATCCAAAAACGTAACTCTGTTACAGTTACAGAATTTTTAAAGGTAACTTGTTCCAGTTACAGTTACTGTTGAAAAGTAACGTCGTTACTTTCCCAATACTGTACAAAACTACGGAATAGATCGCGAGAAAAATGATAGTTTATTTAGTATTGACGTATGAAGGGGTGCGGGTAGTCAAAAGTGCATGTACTAGTAAAAGCTCAGACGAAGGGAACCTAAAAGGGGCGCACTCAAGCCCAACAGCAAGAATCGTTCTGCGCGCCTCGTTTTGTTGCATCAACCTCTTTGGCTTATGCACCCTTGGTGTCGGGGAATGATTTTGCTAAACTCACTCTAACTTGGGATGAGTTCTTCCTCAAAGTTGGCAGCGAGAGTTTCCCTCTTTCTTTTCCCTTTTTTTTTTCTTGTGTTTGCTCGCTCAAGACGAAGGAATAGTTTTAGACATCCCCCCTAAGACCTACCTCCGACCCCAATCTTCTGCAGGAAAGGTAATCCATCCTTGTAGCGACCTTCTTAGTTGAACTGTGAAAGCTGCCGTGTTACGGAAAAGTGAAAGGTGAAGATAAAAAAAGTCAGAAAAAGGAGCAAGCGCAATACGTCGGCCTTTAATGTGTGTACCTAATGGATAGTTTTCTATAAAAAAAATTTACTTTAGCGGTATTTCCTGTTATAGTTACTCTTTAAAAAAGTAACAGTATTACAGTTACAAATTGCTCTAACTTAAAAATAACTAGTTACAGTTAAAAGTTAATTAAAAAAGTAACTAGTTACCAGTAACGCATTACTAGTAACTACCCAAGACTGGCCAAACTACAAATGGGTTCAATAAAACAACTCTCACTGCTGGCTTGTGACAGAGGAGACAGTGCAATGGTAAGCCAGAACCAGAAATTACCTGCCAAAACCAGGAGGAGCACTAAAGATTTGGTGGTGACAAAGGCTTAGAAGTGTTTTGAAGGTCGGGGCTCAAGAAATGCAGTGGCTCGCGCGGTGTGGATAAATAGAGTGCGCAAGAAAGAGGCACACAACAAGCGGCCTCCCACTGAATGTGTATGGGCGACATTACACAAGCCACAGCACATGCACATCAAAAATCCTGATGAATGTAGAACCAGAGCTTCAGGCATTAGATTCATGAAATTTCGCAGCGGAGAAATTGTCCCTAACTGATGGTCACTCGTCAAGATGTACTCAAAGCAGCAGCGTGTAACCAGGGGAAATGTTGATAACAACATGCGCTGCAGATCTGAACACGCATGATTGTACTCCCTGTTACAGCAGAACAGTGGCAAAGCCCTGCTCGTCAACTGACCAGAGTGTGACCGTAACGAGTTATGAAAAAAACAGTTACATGAATGGGGATTGAAATAACGATTAGCATTGGTAGACTTTATGTGTGTTCCGGCAAACAGCTAAGTCGTGAGTTTCACGTGTTGGACTTCTCCAGCCAGTTGTCTTTTTCGGTTTTGAGAGCATGACTTATCAAATTTTGTCAAGGCCATAAGGGGCTGAGCTCCCCACCCCTTTCAAAGCCCCTGGGTGATGACAAATCTAAGGCATATGTTCAGACTACCGACGCAAAAGCCATTGTGATCTACGGATGAAAAAAGGCATGTCACACAGTTCAATTGGCTGAGACTGTGAAATCTGCGTATTCTTTAAAGTTACTAAGCCCTTCGGCCACAGTCCCACCTGGCCCAACTCAAGTGCAAGGAAGCATAGATGGGAGACCTTAGGTCGCACCCCTCCGATCCAGCTCGCGCTGGCGACCAGGGGCCAGGAGCTGCTGGCCGTATATGGGTCCCGAAACCAGGGAACCACCCCGTCCGACGTCTGAGAAGACGCCGTCATTTTATTTGAGCTCAATAAATGTTTTCTACTACTACTACTACAGTAACTACCCAAGACTGGCAAACTACAAACCGGTTCAATAAAACAACTCTCACTGCTGGCTTGTGACAGAGGAGACAGTGCAATGGTAAGCCAGAACCAGAAATTACCTGCCAAAACCAGGAGGAGCACTAAAGATTTGGTGGTGACAAAGGCTTTGGAAGTGTTTTGAAGGTGGGGGCTCAAGAAATCGCTAGTGCTGCTGCTGCTGCTGCTGATGATGATGATGATGAAATAGAGTGCATTTTTTTTGGCATTGAATTAAGAGGTTTTTCACAGCCAAAAGCTTTGGCTTTTCCCACTAAATGTGTAATCGGTCAACATTTATTATAAGCAACAGCATTCTATGCACATCAAAAATCCTGCTGAATGTAAAAATTAAGGCTATTAGTATTTGTTTCGCTAGGGCGGAGAAATTGTACCCTACACTTGGCACTGAAGATGTACTCACAAGTGCCTTCAGATGTTGCATAATCAACATCGTGAGATCTGAAACAGCATCATTTACTCCCTGTTACAGGAACAGCAAAACTCTAATAATAAGAGTGTGACCGTAACGAGTTATGAAAAAAACAGTTACATGAATGGGGATTGAAATAACGATTAGCATTGGTAGACTTTATGTGTGTTCCGGCAAACAGCTAAGTCGTGAGTTTCACGTGTTGGACTTCTCCAGCCAGTTGTCTTTTTTGGTTTTGAAGTCATGACTTATCAAATTTTGTATAGGCCATAAGGGGCTGAGCTCCCCACCCCTTTCAAAGCCCCTGGGTGATGACAGGTATCTAAGGCTACTATGTTCAGACTACCGACGCAAAAGCCATTGTGATCTACGGATGTAAAAAAACGGCATGTCACACAGTTCAGTTGGCTGAGATGTGAAATGTCGTCATTCTTTAAAGTTACTACGACAGTTTGGCGACAGTCTGAACCTGGCCTAACAGTGCAAGTGCAAGAGGGAAGCATAGAAGCTGCTTAAAGGGATTCTGCAACACTTCCGATAAACACTGTCATTCCTTCCTTCGCATCTGGAAGCATTGTCAAAGCTGTAGTTATCGCCGGCACAGAGTGGCATTGCGTGATGTGCTCGTCGCAGCAAATATGCCTTCCGTTTCTGCTTTGCTTTTGTGGCTTTTTTTTTATAGTGGCTATCGAATGCGTTCATTGCTGCAACGGAAGGAAAGCCAGCCAATAGCCGCCACACCGCTGTAATGGCATAATTCCAGCAGTCGAAGAGCACGAAGACTGCGTAAAAGAGAAAAATCTTTCGAGCAAGTTCATAAGTTATTTGATGAGCATAGAGCAGTAATTTTTGGCTGATCTACTTTGTAACCCCGTAATCTAAGTCCATACTGTACGTGTTTTGGGAAAAAAGAGTTGAAAAGTGGTGCAGGGTCCCTTTAAAAACATTAACCTTATTGTACAGGATTTTTAACAGGGCCGTTGAGTGGTTCACATATGTGTACGTCCTTGACTAAGCCGTCGCTGCATGATTTGGTAGTAAGCGCACTCCTGTCCTCTTTTTAAGTACCTTTGCCACAGCTTGCGCATCGTTTCCTTGATGCAAGCGGAAGGAGGAACTCTAGTAGCTACATTGGCTCCAAGTTCACTTGGGCAACGAAGAGCTAAGTATATCGCATGGCTGCAGTGTATCGCCTCATGGGTGGAGTTGGACATTTCTTTGTATTTTGATTGTGTGTGACTGGACATTGAGTAAATGAGACAAAAGAATACAAATCAAATGTCTCGACTAGTACCTCATGAAGTACAACCAGTTTAAACCCAATCGTAAAATAAATGAACCAGCCACATGACAAGTGGAATTTTGACTACCCGAGGGTGGAGATGAAATAAAGGGGGGAAAACTGCTCAGTGACCCATAGCCAGGAGTACGGGCTTAAGGAGACCCCCCGATCTCCCCTCTAGGATGTAGCAAAACTGGTTGGGTTAAGGGGAAAGGGACAAGGGTATGGGGGCAGCGGGTTTTTGATCTGATCCAAGATGCCTCACTCCTTTTCAGGCCTGAGCTCACACCTGAGAGAGGGAATCAAACAGTGTCGACTCACACATTTTTATAGCTCCTGCAACGGGGTTACCCCCCCCCCCCCCCCAGGGTCTGCTTGCAGGGCTCTGATCGTCGGAGACAGAGAAAACCTATCTGGGGGTGTGTTGTGTTCGTGCTCCCCAGCGGAAACGCAGTTCTGCGTCGGCGCTAGCAACGTCGTCTGCTAGCTTGCAGAATGGAACCAGCTGCTGACAGTTGAAAAGCGTCTTCGCGCTTCCGGCGGCCCGCGGAAAAGGAGAAATTCCTCAAAGCGAAAAAATACAAAACAAATGTGACACTTGGGCTCCCCGAGAAAAATACAAATAACCAGCTCTTGCTTCCGGCAGCCCGGGGAGGGGGGGAGCCGAGTGGCAAAACGAAGAAGCCCATATCGTGTGCACACGTTATTCGTGATGCATTTCCGCGTGTATAAAGCTACACTCGTTTACGACGTTCCTGGGCGATTGTAGTTTACGCTATACTGACGATATGGCGCCAAGGAAGCTGCAGGAGGCGGACAAACGTGCTGTGTGCTCGGTTGGGACAACAATACGCTACGAGACCGGCATGTTTCATTGCACAAGTTTCCGAAGGACAAGAAATTAAAAAGGATTAAATGTGTTCGCCGGATAAATCGCCAGGGTCGTGATGGCCGATTCGCTTTGTGGGAGCCGTCCGAGCATCACAGGATATGTGGAGCCCATTTCAACGCGAGCAGACACAACTGTTACATGGACCGTACGCGACCATATTTCCACACCGGGTCTTCACCGGGAGGTGTCCTCCGGTAAAGACAGCTAAGCCCAGCATTATAACGTAAATTATGCTTTTTATTTTTTTTTTTTGTTTCCTAGCTGCCGCGAAGTGAACGAAACGCCGCCCTACTAAGCGCCCGTACCGCTTCCAGGCATCCAAGACGAACTAGTGATATGCAGCACTGACGAGATACTCCTGTCAGCTCAGAGTAATCAACGCCCGTTTTGTAATATATTTTAGCACAAAGGGCGTAACAAGGCCATAAAGCAATGCTTTCGCTCCAGCAGACAACGATGAGGTTTCTCCAATGACAGCGACTGCCTGCAGCCCATTTCCTGCGGCATTGGAGGAACGGGGTTTCTGCTGTTGTGAGTTCAGCATTTCGACTATTTCTTTTCGGTCGCTCATTGTGGAATTATTTCCCAGTTTTAAGGTGTGGTGTGCTTTTTGTGTGAAAACAAAGGAGGCAGCTCGCCATAGCTGACCCAGGATTCTTGATCGAAGATGAGCTGTGGGAACCTGCGTTAAATATCCCCATGTAAAATGGTCGGCGTCAACTGACGGTAGCGGAGCAAACACGCACACGGCAGATCGCCAACCTGAGGAGACACGTTGAGCGAGTTATTCGACAAGTGAAGAACTTGGGAATACTACATGTGGTATGATTTACCAAATGCGATGGCTGAGAAGCCAAACCAGATATGGAAAATTTGTTGCTACCTGAACAACTTCCTATATGAACCACTTCTCAATCGATAAGTAAGCAAAATGTCAACTATGCGTGTTTTGTATTAGCGCCCTCTGAAAAGTTTTACCTTTTAGTCGGTATTGGTTAGTTTTGCTAATGGAATAAAAGTGTACGTGTCTTTTATTGCAATGATACCATACCAGCTGCCTCGTCTTTTTTTCGACTGAAATAAACATGTCTATTTTCATATTTACACACAGCCGAAAACAGAAAAAGAGCTCAGGATAAGACTTGCCACCTCTTAGGCAACAGTACTTGAAACAAATACATAGTGTAGCATGAATCCATGGGATACACACTGCAACTCCCCAAAATGCAGCAGTTTGTTGAAGAAATGCGGGCTGTGGTAAGAATGCTGAAGTTTGAAAAAGAAGCCAGTTAATAAAACAGCTGTCCAGGATATATATATAAAACAGCTGTCCAGGATCCAGGATGTTCTAACTTCTGCATGCATCACACAATGTTAAACGCCGAAGCTGCACCGTCAAAAAATGCTGCTTCCACAGGCGCTGTCGCGCACGGCACGGTTTGGCACGGCAGAACTACATGAAGAGCGGCGCGTGCGGCAGCGGCGGCGGCTGCTGCGGCGCTCACAGTTCCCAGGCTGCTTTGCGGCCGCCGTTTGGGGGCGCGCGCAACTTTCCGGAAAGGTCTATTAGTGTCCCCCGCGAAGGGGCCCTTTCCCTCGCCGACGCCGCCCCCGACACCGCGGGGCGATGGACAATGCACGGGGAGACGCTTTGGCACCTTGCTGCAGAGCAGTCGCAAAAAGCCGTGTTCTTCTTTGGGTGAATAAACCGCATATTCAAGTGTTCCCGTGCGTCAGCTTGTCACTGACCGCGCGGACATAACAGGGTGGCAGCACTAGCCCCTCCCGTGACACTCGGTTCCACAGGCTGTGTGCTTCTGGCGGGTCCCGACCAGCGGTACCAACGATTAGTTTTAAAGCAAAGCTTTACTGCTTCCGTCCAGCGATTTTGCGGAGGGTGCGCTAGGTGACCTTTTGACCGGAGCCCGGCAACACACCCCCCGAAGCGCATCGCATGATTCGCCGGGCCCGCAGCCGGCGCTGCGCACGGCCAGTTTTTCAGTGGTTCTGCGCAGAACGAGCAGCGGTCGCCGTTGCGGCCGAGGCAGCGACCACTCCCGCAACGTTACTCGTGTCGCGCCGGCGAAGAGAAACGGTGCGTTCGCCCTGAATGACCGCCGCGTTCGCCCGGCCTCCTTCTGTGAGCGTTGCACGGAACCGAACGGCTTTGAGACGTGGGTGGCAATACAGCTAAGTCAAAGGTTAACCAAGTGAAACCAAGACTCAATCAGACTAAGCCGAGCATTTGCTTTGCATATCCAAGGTTAGCTGAGCTAAGCCGCAGCCATTTTTTCACTAATCTGGATACTTGCAACTCCTGCTTTTCGCGGTCTCCAGATACCGGTAGTTAAACTGTCTGCCGAGTCCATGGAGTGGTGGAGTCGCCGCGGTCTTTTATATGCTCCGTAACCTTTTTTGGTGTCATCCGCGAGCCCACTCTTTCGCTCACAGGAACAAGAATCTTTAGGCTGCTCTGGGAGATCAGTCCAGGCCTACTAGCTGGTACTCAGCAAGGAGAGTTTCGCCGTTCGGTGTACTAATCCCCTCTTTCATCGCTTTCCTCAGAGCGTGGAGACAACGTTTTCCGCAGCGACCTTTGCGCCCCAAGTGGCAGTTCATGGCCTGGCCACCATGAGCCCCCCGCGTAAGACCTGATTCTCCGGACCAGGAACCCCCGCGTCGGCAGACAGGCACATGTTCCCCGTGCAGGAGGGTGCGGCTTTTTGGAATTTTATGACGAATTTTTCACCGAAATTTTGATCTAATGACCATTCCAAGACCAGCCTCGGTAGCCACCCAGAGTGTCCGGGCCTGCGTCCGCATACCGCATCGGTCTCTTGGAACGTACTTGTCCTTGGGAGTTGCTGAAGCTCCCATGGGGCGTTAAATACCGCGAGAGCGGGTCCTGTCACCCACCCATCGCTGTCATTGCGACTGACCAAAGCTAAGCAGCAGAAACCGCCACCGCCCAGCTCGCCGGCAGGGGGAGCCACGTCCAGTCTGACAGTTGGATTTCCTCCCCTGCGTGACTGTACAGTGGGAACGTACAGTTATGACTGGCACTAAAAGATGCTTGGTGCTGGGATGATCACAAAAGCACCATTAGATATGCATCTGGCCATACACGTTCACCCTGATGTTATGGGCATATGCATGCTTGTTAAACAGATGCGTATACAGTAAACCCCCGTTAATTACAGCGAAATTGGTTTATTAAAAAGAAGCTTTATTGTCCTCCCTGATGCCGTTGTACACCAATACGCCCTGCAGGAAAGCCAATTTTCACTGACGATGATGATGAATGATCGTGGGCGAAGTGAAAGAAAAGACCGCTCCACGCACCGGAAGTGAATCTCGGCCCTTCGTGTTATGAAGCCGGTGTCTATCTGCTTGCACCATTTCGACATGGTCGCAGTTTGGAAAACTCAGACGACAACCAAAGAATCGATCCTGGGAAGAATGGTGTTGCTCTGCATGTCACCATTCCGTTAGCCACAAGACGTTAGGCCTAACTTCCCGTTTTGAGGTTTTGGACGTTAGGCCCCCCAGATGAAAATGGACGGCATATTCTTGCTGGAAATGAGGATTTCCAGCCACATTTCTAGCATAATTTTCCAGTGCCAGCTGTGAATATCAACTTCCCACTGGAAACGTAACCTTCACAGCGAGAAATATTGATTTCCAGCCAGAACACAATTTTTTTCTCTCTGGAAATTGGTGACCCGGCCGGAAAGGTTTCCAGCTGGAGGCGGAATTCTTAATTCTGGGTGGAAAAGATATTTCCAGCCCCAGCCGGAGGTGCTCCTGGAAATGAACGTTGTACCACTTTTCGCTTTTAAAATGCATAACAACATAAAAAGTGTGCTAATCGCTTTAATACGTAAGTAAAACACTTCCACAATAAGCGATCCCAAACTAAAAAGCAACAACCTCTTCAAAATTGTTTTAATTGTGCACGGACTAAATTTTCACGCGCCTGTGCCCGGCGCCATTTCACACACCTAAAACGTGTTCGACCGCTCCATGTTGGCGTACGTGCAGAGGCCCGCACGTGGTTGCAGCGTGTTTTACGTCCTCTTTTGGGCTAAACTTTTGACAGTGTATTCAATTATTTTATCTACAGCGGTTTTGTGCGTGCTTGTGCTGTTCGTGGAAGACGGTCAGGATCGCTCTCGCGTTATTCTTGTCGCTTGTCGATAACAAAGTGAAATGCCCAAAAAACGATGTGGTGCAACAATGGACTGCGTACCGTTCAACAAGTATACTACCAAATATAGGTAAGTGCACATTCATATTGATTTGCTCAAATCTATGAGCTTGTAGATTTCTTCAGTGTGGGAAGCGGAATCAAAATGGGTGCACGCTTATAGCCCTAACGCAGTCTTGATCATTTCAGCGACTTAGTACCGTGTGTGGTGCTCTCGTAAAAACACTGCATTGGGCCTCGCTAAAATTCGACTGCGTCATTCGTTATGATATTCCGGTGGCATGTGTACAGTGAGAGAGTAGCTGTCGAAGGTCTTAGTGTGTTTCAGACGTCGGCGTGTATTTTAATAAACACGGCGTAATTAATGCATGAGCGGTGTGGCGCCGTCAACTATTGAAGGGCAGCAGACAGTCACATGTGATATTATGTTACAAGGTGAACCAATTTATAATAAATCGCTTTTTCTTCTGTTTTTTTTTTTGTGTGAGGGAACGTCTACGTTGCAGAATGTGGTACACGAGGCTTGCAACCTAGAAGACTGCGGGTGGAAGGACCAAGAAGTGGCATCGAGAACTCTGGTAAGCACATAAAAAGATGGAAATGGTTTGATTGGCAGTTGTGCAAAGGTCACAAAATCACTTGACATCGCGGTTTCTCATGATGCTTTATTTTTCATAGGCTACCTGAACCACTGGGAGGACCATTTACCCAAAGAAGGTGGAGATTCCGGCCCCTGCGGATGTTCTGGGTACACAAGTGACAAGGCTGAAAATGTGTAATATACGGAACGACAATACAGTTTTAAATTTTTTATCTGGCCTCTGTGTTACTGCTTCGGGCACAAAAGCCCACACAGAAGAGTTCTTTTATTCGGAAATGCTGAAAGTGTTTTGGTGTCTGTACAAAGGACTTCAGGTGAGAATGCTGTTCACAAAAATAATTTGGTATGTGTTACTGCAAAACGTGGCAAAAAAGTGATTTCTGGCTGGGAATAGAGAAGAATCCAGCATGAAAGAAGGTATTTCTCGCTGGAAAGTGGGGCAGAATCCAGCCAGAAAAAAACATTTCTGGCTGGGAAGTGGTGCGCTATCCAGCAAGAAAACAATCAATTTCCAGCCAGAAAGGTTGTAGAACCAGCAAGAATAAAGCAATTTCCAGCTGGTAAGCTACACCATTCTTGCTGGAAGTAATGGTATTTCCAGAAAGAAAAGGGTGATTTCCAGTTAGAAGTGGAATTTTTCCTGCTGGGAATGGTGCGATTTCCAGCTAGCAGACGTGACATTTCTGGCTGGAGACGAGCCTGGAAATTTTGATTTCCAGCCAGTGGTGCCAGCTCCAGTCCAGGCTGGAAACAATTTCAGGCTGGAAGACTGTTTCATAACACAGCCGGGAAGTTGGCCGGCCAACTTCACATATTGGGGTTTAATAGCGGCACCCATTGAAAAAATTGTTCCGTCAATGCCAAGCAGCAGGTACCAATTCGTGCCATACGCACAAACCCCAGACGTTAGGCCTGCGGAGCGCACACACAAGAGTTGCTGTCGGTATTCTAGAAAAGTGGTGCGTGCTTCCAAATTAGCAGATGCTCGCAGTGCAGGATTGCCCAACCACAGAATCCATCACGAGAAAGCTTCGTGTTCAACCATCATCGTCGTTAGACGGAAGGGTGCATGATTTTTACCAAATCTCACTTTATTCAAAGTGTTTCGTAGTACCCACTGCAATGCATTCAAAGCAGATCACCTGCGTTTTTTTAGTGAAGTACGCTTATAACAAAGCCAGTTATCTGATATGATGTCTCCTTTACATAAATGTGTCAGTATATCAACGGGTGGAATTCGTAACGATGCTTGGCCCCATAGCTCCATTGGCCCAGTTAGGTGTTGTTTGGGACAATTCCTTGGAATTGCTTTGGAGATATATAATGACAAATGTTCCATAAATGAGCAAAAAGCAGTTTGATATCTGGATGAGAGTACTTGATAATCAAGGGTATCCAAAAGAAACGTTTCAGCCGTGTTTACGCGCTTAAGGTTTGTTACATTGGCGAAGGCATCCCCGTACCGATCTCCGTTGCCTCCGTCATGTAGTGGTAGCGTGGGGAACGAGTGGGGAGCAGAAGAGCTGCCTCGGTGTCTACTACAAAGAGCCTACGGTGTCTACTACAATTTTACTGCTTTACTGCATGGCAAGAGATGAACAGCGACAATACAGGAGCAGTAACCCTTGCGGGGGAGCTTGCAGCTTGACTCCGACAGAGCAGCGCTCCTTACCGATGTAGTCTTACATCGGTCACTGAAAGTGCTGCATTTATGCACAGAAGCGTCAACGGCTCCGCCGCCTTTGCACACGGCCCGAAAAAGTACAGACACGCAAGAACAATTTTTTCTTGTCTCGTGATAGCCGACGCACATTGAGTCTGAGAGAGGGGGGGAAAGAGATCTCCACAGGCGACGTCCGCGCGCAAAGTCCAGTCTTAACACGACCGGACAGTTTGCGAGATATTTGAGTGGCGCCCCCTGGCTCCTGGCGTCAGCTTTGGGACAAGCGCCGCGGTCGTCTGCTACACTCCGCTGGTTAGGGGAGCAGTGCCTGTGCTATAAATCGCCCGTTTTGATGCCTTAGTGCACCAGAAAGCTTATTTTCAGTAATGCAGTTAGTTTGTCAGCTTCCTCTGAATAAGTTCAAGCTGTATTACGCACAAGTTTTGATCGCATGAGGAGAGAGAGAACAACTATGGCAAGAGAACAAAAACATCGGTTAGAAGGATCGTGCGTAACTATAGTTCTTTCTAGCTTATTTGCGACGTTCAGTGCTTAAAGCCCCTCGATAAGTATTCAGAATGCCTAGGCTTCCCTTAAGTCTTTTTGAGATGCTCTTATGAAGACTTACGTAATGCTGCGCAACAAGTAGTAACAAAGACATGGTAAGAGCTTTTGTGGCCCGTGAAGCACGTTTGGGACATGCTCACGAACATAAGACGCCCTTCAGTCGAATGTTTCCGGAAAGCGGCAGTCCCAAAGACACTGTGAGGAACACTCTTGGCGCACTAAACAAAGCGCATTCACAGAGCGGGTGCTGCAGGTTTTCACGCACATCGCAGTGCGTGCACAGTGGCGACCGTTTCAACTTAAATAGGAAGTTTTGCGTGTATGCGACATTCTGCCGCATGTGAGGTAGTATTGCTTCTTCCCGCTTGGAGAGTCCAGATGGCATCTTGAATTTGCAGTTTGTATCAATAGGATATAGCGGCGCGTAACGATGTAATACGCCAGCCCATGTCGAACGCTGCATGTTACATGCCACGCTGGATCCTGGAGAATGGTAGGGATATTTCCGGTGCTCGATGGTCATGCGCGATGAATGCGGCAATGTCTGCCTTCACATTGCCACTTATCCCGCAATGGGCAAGAATCCACTAGTACCGCTATGTGATGGTGCCTTTGTATAGCTTGGAGATGCAGGGCATGTATGTCAAACACAAGCTGGTGTCTTGAAAATGCCGCTAGACATTAAAGTGCAACCCTGGACGGTCCGGGAAGATAGCCCACTCTCGTGCGGGCTGCTTGATGATGTGAGCGAAAGCCACCCTCAGAGCTGCAAGTTCTGCAGCCGTAGTTGACGTTCTGTGGCTGTGGCACTGATCGGGGTGCGTGCACGGTATCCCCACCCCGACGATGGATCATGGGGAACACACGGGAAGTTTTCGTGTACGACTTTTGCCGTGTGGTTTTTGCTTTTGTTGGAAAAAGTCCATAGGCTTTTAATTTGCAGTTGCAAGGAAAACCCGGCGTGTAACGATGTAATCGCCACCCCATCATCAACGCCATTTTGGGCCAGCTGGACCGGAAATGGTCGGCATACCGGCTCATGCATCGGGAACGGAAACTCTCCGTTCACTTCCCCTTATTCCGCCATGGGAAAGCCAAAGCCGCAACCGAAATAAACTTGGGCTCGGGCATGTCATGTCAAACAAAATGCTGTTTTTCCGTAAATTGGCCCCTGGAGGGCCGGGTGGTCGACTGGTCGTGGGGCTGTTTATGGGGGGAAAACCCCCCCAGGGCTGCGTTCTCAGCCAGGAGCTGGGCTGTTGATGGGGCTGACGGAAACCCCCCCAAGGACGGGCACCCCCTTCTTTTCGAGTTTTTTTGTCGTAAATAGATGGAAAACCGGGGGGCCTGTTTTGGGCCACCATCCATCAGACCGCGGCAGGGAACAATTCGGCACCCGGAACCCCCGGGAAGGCCGCCTCGTTCAGTCGCTTTCCAAAGGGTAGCCAGTTGCCCGTAAAAACGTCTGGCAAACCCGCCATCGGCCCGACAGCTTTTTTCCGTAATGTGGAAAAGTGGTCGAGGTTGACTTTGGGGCATCATCCAGGGCTTAAAAGGGAGATTGATGGAGCGGGTAACAAGACGCACACTTCTTTTACCGAGCTTGTCGCAAAAAGGAGGGCCAGCTTTTGCACCATTTGCCTCGACTTCCGGGAAAATGTAAAAATCTAGGTAATAGCAATTTGTGGGCCCATTTGCATTAGTTTTTATTTAAACACACACACACACACACACACACACACACACACACACACACAACAAACACACACAAACACATATATATATATATATATATATATATATATATATATATATATATATATATATATATATATATATATATATATATATATATATATATAAATTCGTATCAGACTCATACAAACTAATAGCTCTGAAGTTTATTGGCGCTCTACCAGGTCCAGGTCTATTAGTATTATATACTACTATAGGTTATTTTGTAGTTATTTTGTACTAGACTAATACGTCTAATACAAAAAAAAACTTGTAAAAGTGATACAAGTTTGTATAAGCCTAATACATGTCTTCTACGCCCAATAAAAAATGTATGACTAATGCCAGTTTCTAATACAATTTTTGCTACGGATATGACATTATGACACACATAGTATCAGAGTTAATTCTCTCCTTCGCTGACATCTCAAGCACGGGCATACAACGAGCGCTGTTTTTTTTTTTTTGTTGTTGTTGTTGACAGCGGCGACACCGTCAAAAAACCAACGTTAGCGCGAGAGCGAAGGCGTGCGCTGGCTTCGGAGAAAAAATGAGGGTTCTCGTTTGAATGATTTTTGCCCCTCTCAGCTAGAGCGACTGAAGCTAATTCAACAGGAAGGACAACTTTTAGAAAACTCGGATATACGCCGTCACCAATGCAGGACCACAAGGCGCGTATTTTATTACAAATTCGACAGCACATTCGAGTACTACCAATTTCACGCACTCTGTAGGCACGCCTCATCGCAAGAGCTAAGACCACGAACGCCAAGTATGGAAAAAAGCAAACAACAAGACACAGAAACGCAGCCTCATATCACAATCAGCAAGCGCATGCCGTCTGCGTTGTTAACGCGGCAGGTCCGAAAATGACAGCTCGGACTGTGCACACAACGTCAACAAAAGCTACAGAGGAAGTTTGGATTTCCTTGGCTGCCACGGTCAGCCAGCTGACCCAATCACAATACTGACTGCCTCGCAGGCGACATGCGGAAGTTGTCAACGAGGACGCATCACAAATCAGCATTGAACATACTTAACCATCGAAGAGCTAGCTACCCGAGATGCAGATCATCTGGATTCCTGGGCAGGAATCCCTCGACGGTATTGAGGCGGTTCACGCTGCGCTTCGCACTTTCATACAAGGGGCCTTTAGCCATTACCCGGAAAGGACAGTCTACGCCCTCCGCTACCACCAGTAACGGAACCACTGCCCTTCGGACGTTCTCGCACACTAGAGACATTGGAGAAGAAAATTCTTGCCATCTCGTCCTCTGTTAACCAGAAACCACTCCCAGGAGACTACAGACAAGTTCTTTCTCCCATACGTGGTACCTGCCCCGCTCAATATCTCTCCCTTGTCCCACGTCCCGTACCCTATTACCATGGTATGGGGGTGCCAACAAACTCCAGACCTTCCACCCATCCCCTCCACCTCTTATGCGCAGGGGAAGGCTCGTCTGACCGATACAGACCTTGGACACCAGCAAGACGTGGTGACGGGGGCCTCGACGGCAAGCCACAGCCTGGGTATACCGGAATAGTGGGGCCCTTTAATGGGCGAGTGCCAACTGCAGAGCAGCACTTACGCTCTCTTTTTCTCTGTGGCTGCGTCGCCAGCAGGCCTTCAAACATTTTCAGCGGAACTTGGTCATCAAAAACGCCGTTTACCCCCCCCCCCCCCCCCTCCCCTCCTCCCTCCGAGCGTCACCAACAAGTTGCATTTACTGAAGCAAGGAGATTCAATGAGTGCGGGCTCTTTGAATGTCCTTGTTTCAGATGTCACCGAAGGAGTGAATGGGGACAACAAATACATATACACATACCCGTAAGCAAATACAGAAGACTAGATCACCAAATAATGCACGGGGAAAATGCCTGGCTCTTTTTGCGAATGACTATAGAAATTTTGAAAGATTGGAAAAGAAACTGGGGGAAAAAACATTACGCTCAGAGGGAATTCCAAGCCCACAACCTTCGGGTTGCGCGCCTGATGCCTTACCTATTCAGCTACCGGCGCGGCTGCGTTGTCATCCACTTTACGGTGTATTTATGTGCATTAAAATTTATTCTGAGCTTGATGGTGGCAGTCAGAGCAGCGAAAAAGCAGGAAAATGCGCATTATTGAAGCTTCTTATATCTACAGAATGTTCTTACTTCCTCTTTATGTAAACAAGCATTTTACGCTGCACTTTTGCTCCACTTTATGTATTCCACACTCGCTAAAACGATTTAGGCGAGCCATTTATGAAGACAATACAAATTCGTTCTCTTCGTATAATTCCCACCGGTGGCGTACGCCGGATCTCATTTCGGGGGTAAGGGGGAGAGGACAAAAAGAGAAAGGGAAAAGGAGGGGAGGAAAAAGTAAAAACAACACGACAAGAAAAAGAAAATTTCAATGTATGGAAGTTATTTGAACTAAAAATTAAAAGAAAGCGTCAAGAGCATGCCGTAATCTTCACAACGTTGAAATCGTTTTGCTTATACCTCCCCCCCCCCCTTCCCCAGGTGAAATTTCAAAATGACTGATCGTTGTGTTAAGAACATTCATCGCTCCTGGGCGCCCATAATTGGTGCGCAGCTTCTGCCACAAGAATAATTAGAGGTAGTCATCATTTAATGTCCTGGCCCCTTCCCACCTAGGTGCTCCATCGATTCCCACAATGGCACACGGTTGTAGCGTCAGTGTCCTTTCTAGAAGATATTTATAAGAAACCACATGGGTGCCATGTTGTCCTCTTCGCCTTATTCGTTCCTATTTTGCGCGATGCCCCACCACGGTGAACTGGTAAGAACTAGCCCAAATGCCCGTTTTGCTGCACTTACACTTTACTTCATTCGGCACTACCCAAAAGAGCACCAAAAGAAAAGAAAAACGTTAATTGGGTATTCACGGGCGCCCATCATACGAATGTCACATGAAAAATTGGTATTAATGTTTTAATGCTCCCGCTTGGAGTGAATGTATGAAAACTTTATTAAGGAGCTTCGTTTATTGGGTCCTTCAGGTAAGATATGCAGGTGGTTCGGAAAATCCGGGAAAGTCTTGCGCACAGTCCACCTATACCTTCCATTTTTGCTGAACACTGTCAACCTATCCTTTTTGCTGCTGCTGTTGCGGAAGAATTCCGTTCACCGACTGCTGCATGGATCCCGAACCAAAAGTACCAAGCCTGAACGGCGACTTGATGGCGACCTGGCTGCTCTGCTGTTGCTGGGCGCTTTGCAGGCTTTGGCCGATGACGTTCCGGGCTTGCTGTTGTGGCCCAATTTTAATGGATTGTTGTGGAGAGGCTTTCAGCTGCGCCTGCACCTGTAGGGCTTGCAACGGAAGCTTCTGCTGGGCTTGGCCAACCGCTCGCTGGACTTGTTGCAGAGGATCAATGCGTACCGTCTGTTGTGGTGCTGCCTTCTGCTGAATATTCAGGCCTCCCAGAGAGATCTTCTGCTGGCTCTGACCAACCGCTGTCTGGACTTGTTGCAGCGGAGCACTCTTCATTATCGGTCGGGGAACTGCTGCACTTTGCTGTTGCTGCACCCTGAGGCTTTGACCACTTGCTTGCTGAATTCGCAGCTGCGGAGCACTTTTGATTGTTTGCTGTGACGTCGCCACTTTTGTCTTGAAGCCGTCAAAACTAATCTTCTGCTGGCCTAGTTGCTGCTGCTGTTGCTTTGCGGAGAAGAGTGTGGCGCCCCCTCCTGACTGCTGTTGCTGGTAACCAGCCAATAAGCCCTTCGACATGCTCGAACCCTGCTTGCTGCCCCACATTTGAGCTGAGAACGACTGCTGCTGACCACCTTTCTGCTGACCAAGGGGTGATTGATAGGGCGCGCCTTTCACAACTTGCTTTGCCTTGAACGAGCCAAAGTTCCCTTGGTGGCCATAAAACGAGTGCTGCCTGTGTTGCGTTCTACTGGAAACGCTACCATAGTGCGAGGCACTGTGTCGGTATGCGTACCTGCCATTGCCATTTAGAAAACTTGTGCTACTCAAAGACTGCTGTGCTCCGCCACCGATGCCAAAGCCTCCACCATTGACGAATTGTCCCTTAATTCCGCCAGACTGCTGTCCGATTCGGAGAAGTCCTAAAGAATTTCCCTTGGTGCCTTGTGATTTTAACCCCCCTTGACTCTGGACAAGGTTGCCGAAGGCACTGCCTTTGATGAGTCCTTTTGTTCCGTCTTGACTTGCGAAAGTTCCCTTAACTCCGCTGCTCCACGGTGCACCTAAAGGTGCCGAATTACCCTGTCCTAGTTTGGACGCCTACCAAAGAAGGTCCATTAGACCAGGAGGTCCTTACTTCGCTCACTTTGACACCACCGTTGCCAACAACACCTTTAGCTCCGAATAATTGTGGAACCTGGTTTGAGTAACTTACGCCAGCGCCTTTGACAAAACCTTTGGTCAACTGGCTCTGGCCGCCTTTCAGCCAGCTACTGTCTTTGACGCCCTTCATTCCAGTGTACGGCTGAAACTGCCCTGAACCGAAACCGCCCTTGACGAAGCCCTTAGTCAACTGACTTTCCTGAACTCCTTTCAAGCCAATTCCAGCCCCGATGTTTTTCTGCCCTGAGAACTGGTAAGTCTGGCTGAGACTGCCAAAGGCTCCTCCACTTTTCAAGGAACCTTGTTGCTGGCTGTAGTCGGGAACCTTCAGACCTTGCAGAGCGGAGGACTGTTGCACACCAAGACCTTTGGTTCCCGAACGAGGAAAAGCTTCCTTTCGTCAAGGCGACCCCTCCTTTGGTCCCACCTGAAAAGGCCTGTGCTGAGAATGAGCCTTTGGAGCCGCTTCCGTCAGAAAATCCGTTGCTGCCCAGGGCTCCCTTGTAAAAAAGTGCGCTCCCACTTTCGCCGCCTTTCACGGATCCTTTGACACTTCCTCCCTTGATGAACTGTGCACCTGCACGCAAGCAGAGTCATCGCCTTCAGTTTAAGGGATTATCAAAGCAACCTAGTGCAATAAAACGTATAGAAACGTATAAATGTGAGAAAGCTGCTCTACATCTTCCGAAAGAAAAAGAAAATTGAGACAAACAAACACACCGAGGCTTTTTCACGCTTCCTTCTACACCTGAAAAGTAAGCAGGTCTGAGTAAATCGTCAGTAGGAAATACGTATACAAATGAATGCTCCGGCTCACACGTGTAAACTCAACGCACAAGGTTATACTACGTACGCCACCTTTTTTGGCGCCATGTGCCCCTTCACGGATTAGCACACGATGTAGCTGGCCCCCTACCTGGTGGTATCACAGCTCCTCTGTGCCTGCTGTGAATCTCAAAAACAACATGCGATAAATTTAAAAATGCACTCCATACAGACGGTTAGCCAGCGAAGCTGCAAAGTGCGGCGGGTGTTTTACGTATGATGGGTGGCCTAGCCATTTTGAAATAACGTGCGGCTGGTGCCACGTTCACGCTGGTTCGCTCGCACCACCATCGATCCTGCCACCGTTGTTGCTTGAGCAGTGCTTCACGTAGTTGTTCGCTACGTGTGCGCTGTTCTGAGATAAAAACAGCTAATCTCGCTCCCCTTACCTGCAACTCCTCTCTAACGTGTTTTTTTTTTTCTGCGTACATGTGACCACCGGCCTTTTCATTCACCCAGCCACATAAAGCTTGGCTTCAAAGAATGGTGAATTGTCGAAGGCCACACCTTAAACGGTTTTTTGTTCATGTCATGTTTTCAAGTAAATGACTGCGAGTAGATTATTACGCTACAAGCAAATACGCAGCGTATTAACTTAGTAAAAATGCACAAACAAAATGCAGGTTATAGGCAGACTGGAAGAAATATAATATAACCTTCAAAACTCGAGTCTTGTTTTTAAGAAATTTGTTTTCAGGTATGATAATTTAGGTTTGATTTCGATACGGTCATTAAAAATTGCGGAAAGGTCACATGATCAAAAATCCCGGACCATCTCCACTAACGTGAAACCTGGGGAGGGGCGAAGCATTCAGTATGCGCCGGTGCTTCCCACTGCAAAATCGATGCAAACTCGCTATTTTAGCTTAAATTAGTTTAGATCATGCTAGTTTATTTTGAACGCGCTTTATCCAATATCAATTTGTTTTTGACCTCCGTCTGCCAACTTCATTTACCGTGACGACAGGAGACACCGGCAGCCCGAGCCCCTAATGTGCGTCACCCCTAAAACGACAAATGTGCATAGGTCAGCGTACTCACTCGTGAGTACACTAATTTGTCTCATGTGTACTCAAACTCACGAGTGCAGTCGCTTGTAAGTACACTAATTTGACTAATTTGTACTCAAACTCACGAGTGAGTACGATGATGAGTGAGTAAAGACCCAGAAAAAATGGAGTACGAGGACGAGTGACTACAAACGTGAGTACATGTACTCCCGAGTGCAGAACTCGTGAGGACATGTACTCGTGAATGTAGTACTCGCGGGTACTGCATTCATGAGTGCTTTTGAGACTACAGTACTCGCTAGTACAGTTCTCGTGTGTACAGTGCTCGCGGGTACTGTATTCATGAGTACAGCACTCGCGAATACTGTACTCACGAGTACATGCACTCGCGAGTACTACTCATAACTACTGTACTCGCCAGTACAAACCTGTGAGTTTGATCACGCACTCGAGTTACGACGTGTGTGCACGAGTCTCACGCATGAGGTAAAATGCGGAAACGTATTCTGGTTTATCTAACCAATGACTTAATGGCCTGCTTCCGCATGGTTCAAAGCCTGCTCTGCCTAACGTAAATCGATTCTTGTTTTAATCTTGTACCCCGCCCTCAACACGGAGGTGCCTTATCGGTCCTTCCGTCTTCCCCAGGAAAATTTAGCTTATGAAATTCGACTGAGTAAACAGATTCCATCTGAAAATAGTTACAAATATGATGTAAATAAATTCAGGCGGTCTGCCCTAATAAATCGCATAATAACCTTCGCTGATGTGAATGTCCGCCGCCCCTAGGGGAGGTCAGGTCAGATCAGGTAAGCTTTATTGTCCGTTAATGTCTAAAAAGGGTTGATTCCCTTTCTGGGAGAGTGATATCAGCCCCTTCTCGTCAGACGTCAGCCAGGAGTCCGTGGGCCCTGGCGGCTTGCTCCGCCAGCTTGATGACTTATTCTTGTAGGGGGACTTGATAGCTGAGCAAAACAGCTTCCCATCGCTCAGTGATAGTGATAACTATGCGCACGGTTAATATGGAAGGTTTTCGAGGAAAAGCCCACGCCATGAACGTTAGAGAAGATGGGAAATTCCGCACCATTCACATGCTCCTGAGAAGAGGATGCACAAGGTAGGACAGAGGAGGCGCTGGGCGTAAAGTAAAATAATTTGTTGCCAAGTCCTCCAGTTCAATATAAATGTATTGTCAGTATGCTCTCTGTACTCCACCGCTTTCTCGTTTGGCTTTCTTCGGCGGCGACGAGATGCGTTTATCGGAAATTGGACATTCGGTGGAATGGCGCGTTACACAGCTCAAAGAAATAACACTCTGGCCCGAAGCAAGCAGAGATGACCGCCTTCTTTGAGGCGGATCGCAGGAGTGAGTTGAAACGGAAATTGGTATCCAGAGGAAGAGAGCCAGTAGAAAGAGGATTTATCACAGGATGCTGCTCGAAGGTGACTCCTTCTACAAAGAGTTTCGTCTGATCTTTACCGCCAGCGCCTTCACAACCAAACACCGATATCTGGGGTTCATGGGGTTTAATCACGATGTTCGTGCAAAGGGCACGTAGGTGCAAGTAACGGTATTAGTGCGTGTTCGAATAATTGGGCTAATAATGCGCGCATGTGTGAGTACAGCCGCAGCGGAGACCAAGATGGCAGTAGTTCAGCATCGTTGTTTTTCTCTTAGTTTATCGGTGTTTTTTTTTTACTGCTACACAGAGTTATAGGTAATAAGGGAACAATCTCATCTGCGTTTAGTATTGAGAGCCCGCAAGCACGCACTGACGAGAAATGTACACACATTTTTAGGACCTTTTTTTTAATTTGGTGTAGGTAAGTAAAAAAGCCCCAACCTTTACTAACTTCTATTCTATTAGTCTCCCTTTATTTCTGAGCCCATGTAATCTTTATTTTGTTTGATTATTTAGTTAATAGGACTTAAATGCTTAACATATAAACAAATTGTCTGGCAAAAGCGTTTTCAATTTGTCCTGTTCCTTAGAACTATAGTAGTTTCCTGCCTTTTTAGCTAAGTACAAAGCTGCGAAGCAGATACTTTGTATGTTCTGCTTTTGTTACAATTGTCATCCCCAGGTTTCTCGCTCAAAATTCCGAATTCTCAGGAACCTAGTGGAACCTACTGCAGGAAAGTGATGTTTCGTATGGAGCAGAGAGGCGACTTGGACATGAACATTGTGAAAGAATTTTCCATTACTCTAAAAAGTTTTTGCCTTACTCGCTGTCAAATGTTTGCGCCCATAAATTTCAATGGGATAGTTTCCTTGGCTCTGGAACGTAGTAAACTTAAGCGCCGAACTTCAAACTCCGCACAATGCAAGCTGTCGCCCTCAGTATTAACAGTGCCAAAATCCTTTAAATTACGCTAAATAACTGCGGAGTAATTACTTCTGAAAGAATTGCGATAACAGCCGGTAAGCTTCATATGTTACAAATTGTTGCAGGTTTTGCCTGTTATTATTGATGGGTTTCACGTTTTCTGTACACCGAAATTTCTCTAAATTCGAGTTGATATTGGTGTATGAAAGATGATATTTTTAAGACGTAACAGAGAAAAGCTCATACTAGTAAGCTCAATTTTTATAGCAACATAATATACCGTGTGGTCCACCTGCAGCTCCCAAGCAACGGATCTTTCAAATCTGCTCAGGAACGTTTAATTATCGACGACCAGAAAGTGCTGACTGCTTACAGTTGGCCGTTCCGGAGTGCACTGCGCCAGGTGCTTATCAAAACGGTCAAGTGCTCATCACGTGGCGCACCCGACAGTCCAGCGACGCCACTTTTAAATGACCAACACTGCCTGAATCTTGGTTACGGAAGCTGTATTAAAGCAAGGCGCAGAAAGCCGTCTAGATTTGTAAGCGAGAGAGGGTGGCTGCAGTTCCTGATAGTCGCCTACTTGGCATTGACGCTGCCGTAGTTGGTGGCCAGGTCTAGGGATCCTGCTTGCACAATGCCATGCCGGAAAGGCGCGGTGCATGCGTGGTCTCTAAGCCACTTATCACGAGGGTTACGATTATCGTACTCCCCATCGCCGTAGAAAGCCTGCAATGCACGGTTCCCTTCGGCGGTGAAGCGTACGATGGTCGTATGGCCGTCTGCGCATGGGCGTCGGCAGGGGGGGGCAAAAGGGGCACTTGCCCTCCCCCCAAGCCCCAACCAGCACTTGCCCCCCCTCTCTCTCTCTCTCTCTCTCTCTCTCTCTCTCCTCCCCACTGATGCGCCTGCTTTGCCCCCCTCAAGAAAAATCGTGCCGACACCCATGCCAGCGCGTACGGCGCGGTGCGTGAAGGTTCCCTACAACGGTTGAGGCGTTCAATAGTCATAACTGGCCATAACCGTAATGGCCTGCGCAGTGAAGGCATGCTCCCTGCGGTCCGGGGGTACAATAGTTTTGACCCTCATGGGCATGCGGCTACTGTAAAACGTATTGCTCAACTGCTTTCCCCAGAAATTCTCCGTTAAGCATGCAGCTTTTCATGAAGTTTACTAGCGCTACAGCGCCTTTGGTTAGGGTACAGTTGGAAGCAGATGTTGGAATCCTTTCACATCAAACACCGTTGTTCTCTGAAGATGTCCAAATACAGTGGACAGGGGCTGAGGTTGCTTGGGGAAATGACTGATACTGTGGGTACTCACCGTACGAAACGAGGCCTACTAAAGGCCCATCAAGACGAGTAATATGATCGAACCAACAAATTGTTCGCATGTCTTGAGCAACGCAGTCACATGTAGCGTATATGTGTATGATATACCCGCGGTGAAGACATCGCAAGGAGTTAAGGTAACCTGATGTTCCTCCTCAAAAACCGCAGCGAGAATGTGCCAGTGTTTGGGGGCCTAACTTCTTTCCACTAACGGTACATAACGTCGTCTGACTGGAAAGTTCGTTTTCCACTGGGAATGCATCTTTGTAGATTTATTATATCCACGTTTCCCACACCGAAAGACTGCCCTTTGCTAGCAACGCCACCGTACGATTCACCTAGAACCTTAAGTGTGGCGGCAACAAACCGCGAAAAATGTGACAATAGGCAATACCACCGGACCTGTATGCCCTATAGTTTTCCAGTAGAGAGGCCACATGCTGCTATAACGACTTGGATCGGGCTTTTCCTTTACTATGGGTATTCTCGAGTGACGAGCTGCCGCATGCATTCCTAGTGGGAGTGTCCTCTGTCCTGTGCCGATGGGCGAACCAAGAACAGAACCGCGTAGCCTTGCGCTATACAGTGTCGCCGAAAGGCTCACCGTGTACCACCTTATATGCGTGTTAAGCACACGCGTGTGCCAAGCCAGCCAAGGGAGCACCATGCAAACAGAAATTCAGTGCAATTGCGTGACGCCTTGGTCGGTATAGGTCCTCGAATGAAAACACTATGAGCCCCTCACTGCCACGTGCAATTACGGGACTGCGAAGCAGTTCGAAGCAGGTTGCTTGTTTATCGGTGCGCTTATTTATCGAGTTGTGGTTGACGCTTATTTATCGGTGAATTATGATTAAATAAGGGACGCTATATCTGTTTGCTGACAGGGGATCAAACAGACAGATGCGGACGGTGAGGCGCCCAGAAAAATTTCACGAACATCACTTAAATGCACCTTCGCCGCTATGTTGGGACTTACAGCTGTCTTCTTTGTGTTTTAACAATTCTTTCTTGCTGTAAAAGTACTGAGTATTCCAGGACACAGAATTTCGGCTGCACAGGGAGGGACGCAAGGACACCTTCCCTTTTGTGAATTTCCCGGATCCAGAGACCCTGGAGCACGTCCTCTCTACGGGCCCTTCACACGCTGCTGCCCGTAACAAGCTCGTGTCTGGGGGCTGCCACCAACCACCCCAGAGGGCCTCATACACCAGCCGGGGCGACCATGATACACAGAAAGGCCTTCTGGCACACCCTCACGTACCTAGAGGACTCGGGTCTCAAGGCTCGCCTTTGAACCTACGCCAGCCCCCAACACTTTCTTCACATGGTGGTCAGACAACAAGTGCGAGAAGGACGAGCGCACTGTGAACAAGTTGTTATAGTGCGCTCGTCCTTGTCGTTTCTTCTTCGTCCTTGTTTGTTTTCTTATAGTGCGCTCTTCCTTGTCGTTTGTTCTTCGTCCTTGTTTGTTTTGCGCCATCGTTGCCATGAATAGCTTTAAACTAGGCCGGCTCGCTGTGTTACTTTTCTTGGCCAACCTCAATGCCAACCTCTCCTCTCCTGGCGGCCACCACGCTCCCCTAACCCCAGTCGCTCAATAAAAGTTTCTCTCTCTCTCTCTCTCCTCTCCTCCTCCACTACCCAGCGATACCTGTGGGCCCTACTGAGGGGCAAAGCTTCGCTGTGTATATAACACTAAACTAACACTTCTTCTGTCTCCCGGCAGACTGAAAGGCGCTGAAGTACCGCACTTCAGTCATCGCTTTCATGTCATCCCCAGATTAGTATCAAGCGCAATATGTCAAGAGGTGCCATGCACAGCAAATACTCACGGGCATGCCGGTCGCGGCCAGCACAGACAAGCAGGGCCGAAACGAAGATCAGGGAGCAGGTCGGTGTCGCCATGGTGTCGAAGGCTGTGCAAACACGGTGCCTCCCGCAGCCGTTGCCGATGTCACGACGCCCTCAAGACCGGGTGTTGCAAGAGAGCGGGGCCTCTGTTTCCGCCGTCCCAAGGCGCGCTCGCACCGACCTTTCCTGTTGCCGCGACGGCCGCTTACCGGTCGCTCGCACAAGTCATCGAATCCCTCCGCTCAGCATACAGAACAAGAAGTCCTGCCAAGCTCAATCAGTGCGCGCGCCGTGGGTTCGCGTTTGTATGCGAGCTCTGACGGGCGGGAGGCTTGTTTTTGAGGTCTGCTCAATTTACGAGCGACCGCGTGGCGTGGCCAGCTACCGGTCGGGGAGGGAGAACGCGCGCCGACGTCAGACGCTGGGAGACAAAGCTGACAAGCCAAAGCTTGCGTTGCTGCAGCTATTCGCATGAAGGTGCACAGGGAGGAGGGAGAATAGGGGGGGAGGGAGCAGCGATTTCCGGGAAGGACTTCGCCACACCTTGGCCAGTTCTGTACAGTGCGCAACTGCTCTCGTGGCTTACGCGTTCGAACGCTGCCCGTTAGTTCCCTCGGGCGTTCCCTTCTAATTTCTCACGTGTTCGATAAGCTTGGCAGCGTAAACGTGCCGCGTAAATGGTTGTATATAGAGACATCTTTGACATAGCGATACCCGCACAAATCCACAGAGCCTTATACCTTGAAGGCTTAGGGCAACATGTCTCAACGCGCGCTTAAAAAAGTGCAGTTCCATCGGGGTGTGGAATCATTCTTATTGGGGAGTGCTCCGGGAATGTGCTCCAAAAGATATTGAAAAAAAGATTAACAACTCGACTCATATGACGTCGGCTTCGTGGCTGTAAAAATAAAGACCGGGTACCTTTGAAGCTCGCATTGTTGCAGGTCCTCCGTATAGTGTTCACGCATGGCCAGGCTATTATACTCCGATGCCAATGCCCGGCCTGCACGCCGGTGTTTCCGAGACTGTGTATTTTCCTCTTTTATGTGCAAAAATCTGAACATTGCGTGAAAGATTGGTTTCCAAAAATTCAATCAATCAATCAATCAATCATCAATCAATCAATCAATCAATCAATCAATCAATCAATCAATCAATCAATCAATCAATCAATCAATCAATCGGTTACAGAGTACAGGGAACAGTACATTTGTCACACATGAAAGGGACAAGGTTCGCAAAAAGGCAATTTAATGCCTGAAATTAAACGTTTAATAACTGTGAGCGAATTTTGATGTGCGAACGCCCGGCAGAATTGGACTGGCTGAATTTTGTGTGTCTTCGTGCATATGCGCTGTTACTTTATCACTGCTTTGTGGAGTCAGTAGGGCAGTAAAAATAAATAAGCGGCTACCAGCAGGATGAAATAAAACGGTGGTCATTTAATGTTTCATTCCAGTGTGTTGACAATGCCGACGTACAGGTGCCCCAAAAAGCAAACGGAGCACGGCTTCCTAAATTAGAATAATTTCTATTTTATGTGGCTGCCAGCATATATAGGATATGTGCGGATCGATTTTATTCTAGAATTACGGTCTTGAGAAGTAGCTTAGAGGTTGCTGGCTAGCCAGATTGCGGAGAAATCCCCTCCATATCTCCAACCCGTGCTCCGTTTACTTTTTGGGGCACTCGTACATGGAACACAAGAAATGTAGTTGGTTACATTTTCGTATTTGTCTCTCTACGACGTGGTATCGAAGTCTTGAACGATGTAACATAGCGTTGCTGCCTCCTTTCACTAAGCAGGGCAAAGATAACAACAAAGAAATGTCAGCACCACAGGCAGGCGCTTTCTACTTGTTTTGTGACATGGGTGAAGATCAGAACAAAAAGTAAACGTGCATTCTTGGGTGCACTTCTAAACCTCAAAATGTTTTTCTCAGTGTTTTATACTCCCCTTCGAGTCATTTCTCCAATCGGGAAGGCGGTGTTTAATAATGTTTTAAATTCTCCCTTCACGGAGTCAGGGCACTATATTTCCTTTCTTCAGTGTTCAACTTCCGTACGTTGAAGCGAGCGTAAGCCTCGCGAGTGTTAGCGTCCGAGTGTAAGCCTCGGAGTCTAAGCCTCGGGAAGCCAGGAAACTGACCATCTCTCCTAGGCGTTCGTGGTCTGGCCGGTACTGCGTGCAATTTGCGAGTGTGTAGATACGTGACACGATTAAGGCGGCAAGAGAGCCGGCGTATGGTCATGCTGATTGAAATACAACGATACCCGGCACGCTGGCCGGGCCCTGACGTACGAGAACCGTTCGGCCGCGGCTCACGACGAGCGCGTGGGGGCCGGCTGGAGGCAAGCTGTCAATCCATAACGATCTCAGCCGCCACCATCCACGACGCGGGAAGCGTGTACGAGGTAATGCGGCCGCGCGTGCCTCAGCCCGAGCAAACTTTCTAGCTGGAACGTTCATTTGCATTGCAGCTAAACGTGAGCATGACCGTGATTAGGGCAGGCTTTAGGCCCGTCTTCGAGTAAAGTCGTGGGGACAGGCTCCTACCATACGTCTTCAACTCTGCTCATCGGTTTCGAGCGGAACCTCGATGGGAAAATTTGCATACGCCGCTCGAACATGTGTTCTCTTGTTCTGTAAAGAATGCGTTATTTGTTCGTGTCACGACATGCTTTGTCACGTAACTCGGGTCAGAGTTTCCCCGAAAGTGCGGCGCCTACTCTCCCTCGCGCTCTCCCTTTCAGGCTTTGCTTTTTTTGTGTGTGTCTTTTTTGCGTGCCTTGTTTATGGTGCTACGAAGTCAGAAACGTCGTGTCGACAACGACTCATGGGTGCTTTGAGAGGATGTGGCTGACGCTCGCGGCCGAAACTTTCGCGCGTGAGATTGGTTGTTACGGTTCGGTTCAGCACATTTAGCAAGTAAAAGTCTTTCATTCATGTTTTCTGGTGATTTGAAGTAACTTGACGCTCGCGTTAAGGGCCCTATGAAAATGAACTTGAAATTTAAATCAGATGCAAACGTGGAAAACGTTAGAAACTCTGACGACGGGAAGGGTCTACACGCGGTAAAGGTAAATTACAGGGCAAATCGATGTCACGAAAGACGTCGAAGGTAGACTAAGTAACTAACCCTATGGGCGATAAACGTTGTTGTAAGTACCATAGAGACCGCTTGGGCATTCTCCACTGAGCCGAAAGCGACACCGTGAATTCAATGGGCTGTGAATTCTATTCGTAAACGTGGAAGGGTTAATTGATATGAATAAGAATTGACTTCGCTAACATATACGTTTTAACACCCACACTCCCAAACGAAAGCATGCATACACACGACATACATACATACGCATACAGACATAGATACATTAATACATACATACATGCATACATGCATGGATACATGCATACATACATGCATACATACATACATACATACATACATACATACATACATACATACATACATACATACATACATACATACATACATACATACATACATACATACATACATACATACATACATACATACATACATACATACATTGCACTGTCGTTCAACGTCGTTCTCTGAGCGAGATAGCAAAGCTATGTAGGTATCGCAGAAAGTCAGCGAAAGCAACAAAGGGTGGCTGAATGCCTGCTAAAAGGAAATGTTATATGTTCTGCCCATGCAGTGAGTGCGATATTAGGGAAATACGTGAGACACTGAGGATGTTTGAAGGGTAGGGCACTGCAAATGTAAGGTTGTATAAATCGATATGCCTTTTTGCTATGAAATGTCGATATGCCAGAAATACCGAGGAAATTCGTAGAGGCATAAAAACGGAAGAGCGGGCGAACGAATGGACTTAATTTCTTGAATTAGCTAGCTTCTTTTGATGTCACCTGGTGCCTGGGTTTCTGTAAAAGTTTATTTGCGGAAATGGGGATACAATTCCTTAGTTCATACTTGTCCCAGCAGGTAGAAATAAAATGGAGTACGGCTGCTGTGTCCGAAAAAGTAAAGTGTCGCTGTTGCAACCAACTTCTCACTGCTTAGTATAAATCTAAGGCAGACGGATAAATGATGACCTGCGTTGCTTACTGCTCTCGGCTTCAATAGAAAGACAGTAAACAGAGCAAAAAAAAGAACATTTATTTTCCGCGAAGTTTCAAAAAACAAGGCAGTTTGCGTCCCACATTGACCTTATCACTCGGTTACACTCCTTTCTAAACAGCTATGCCCAAACCCACTTTAGCCCTCCCCCTTAAATTGCCCCTTATCTCCAGATACGCATGGGTGGCATCAAAAATTGTCGATAGCTTATAATATACGCATTAACGGATCCTTGTCGAGTCGGTTTATCTTACACATGCAGTCTGTTTGAAATACTGTGCCCCTAGTTCATTTGTCGACATATCGCACCTCTCCAAACTTTAAGCAAGCAGCGGCTGAGAGAGCAAATTTCAAATTCAAATGACGCGGCTCTGGAAACCCCTACATTACGCATGCGGTGAACTGTTCCTATATATATCGGAAAATCGCTCTTGATGCCAAGTGTTCGGGTGGTTCATTTGTGTTTACAACCAAAAATAGCGAAAACATACACCTTGCTTCGCAACACCTGCATCCCTGTATTCCAATTATCATTGATAAAGAAAAACTTAGGCGGCTTCTAAAACCCCAACTTTTTACACTTATTACTGTAAAATTATTTACACCCCTAAGGGAACTTTTTAGTGTCTATGACTAACACCCTTACACCCTAGCAAAAGCACAAGAAAATACCCTGTTAAAGGGCGTCATATAAGGGCGTTATAGGGCATTAAAGGGCGTTATATAAGGACGTTAAAGAGCGTTTTATAAGGGCGTTATGAGGCGTTTTTTATTGTGTTTTTTAGAGTGTGCAAGGGTGTTAGTTATATAATAACACGCTTTAAATGATTTTTGTCTTGTGTTCTTGCTAGGGTGTAAGGGCTGTTAGCTATAGAAAGGAAAAATTCCCCCTTGAGGGTGCGAATCGTTTTACAGTGTAGGACAACAAAAGTCAATTAATTTTTCGTCATGGTGCGCGGTGTTACGCGAGTGACATTTGTTATCGAGCTGGCTTCTCTCCGTTTACCAAATTAGTGGCTTGTCTAGGGACGCTGTCATGACACATATCGTGGCGCAGTTCTCGTGTAAAGAGCAGTGCTACTTGTATGAGAGGAAGCTGAGCCCCAGCTCACTCTCGGCTGTATGACACAGCCGTAACAATGGAGCTGATTGGGACGACAAAAGCTGCAGTATAAAGGTTCTGTTTTACGTTGGCGAAATATCGAAGAATCGACCAATGGAAACCGTTTGCCTTAGGCATACCATGTTTTGTGAGCTTGCATCAAAGCATGATAGCTTCATTACCTTACTATTAACTACTAGATGTTTTAACCAGACCACAAAGCACCCGCTGAGCTTCTTTTTCGATTTGGCAATGCTTTCAAACGTCTTCCAAGCAAAAGGTTGGTAATCTCAAATCATCTCCAGACTTGACACGACGACCCATACCAACAGCGTAAACGTTTTTTTTTCTTTCGTTAGCGGTGAGAATATTGGCATTAATTCCCCATAACTTCGGTCGGCTTAAAAGGCGCAAACCCCTTTTCACTGATATCGTTCCCAATAAACAGTCACTGTTAAAACTTTCGCAAGTTCTCACAAACTTATCCATCATAACGCCACTGAAAATGAGCCAACAAAGTGTCTCTCGGCGTTTGTGCCGGTGTTTGCTCCAGCGGAATGATAAATGCGAAAAGCCTTTATCCGCCGCGGTACTCATGACCTCCCGAAGCGAAAGTGTAATTTCTCGCACCCTCCGTGAGATGTCAAAGTGAACTGGCGCGATATTCAAAACAAGCACAAATATAAAAACATTCACCCCGGGTCGACACGCATGACCCACCGTGTAATAAATATACTCGCGTTCACTTCGCTGTGATGTGAAAAAATATCGTCGAATGATTAAACACTCAACTGTACAGGTCAGTTTACTTTTGAGAAACGATAGGCAACAGTTGCAGAGATCTTCTGATATATATATATATATATATATATATATATATATATATATATATATATATATATATATATATATATAGAGAGAGAGTGAGAGAGAGAGAGAGAGAGAGAGAGCTTCACGTAAACAGGGTTATAACTTATAAATGATGCTGCAAAGGAGGCACGGACGATTCGTTCATTGAAAAATGGGCAAAATCTTTTAAAGACGACGTCGCAGTTGGGCGACGACATTCGCTTTACGATGAACTGAGGGTGTTCTTGCGGCGCGCGTAGCTGCTCGGTCATGGCATTCGATTCCGTGCTCCGCGTGGCTACTATTCCAGTAAGTCGAACCCAAGAACCTGCCTACTTTTCAGAAATATGCTCCGATGAGCTTCTTACACCCTGAAATTTTTCGTGCCATCCATGTCCTGGGCGTAAATGCGAAGTTGTTGGTTACTCGCACGTATGCATTGCCAAACGAAGCTTGTGTGTGTTTCGTAGTAGCGATCGATGACGCCATTTTGCCACCTGCCATCTGCTCCGCTTTAGACTGCAGACGAGGCTAAACACATCGGTGCATGGAATTGCGACTGCGGTCGGCCGTCAGGAACATTTAAACTCATAACAGAAACTTCTCTTGGTCCGATGGTTTGTAGCACTATGTCATTGTTCCCTTAGGAAGGATTAACAAAATATAATTGCGAAACCTAGCTACCGAATGTAGACTCATCCACCGGTAATGGGCTGCTGTGTTTTGTTCAAGTGTGAACTATCCTAAGGTGCAGGGTACTTTATCGGTTTCTTACGAGGCGCAAGTGTACGGACCCCAGGTCAGTACTGATGCAGTCACACTTTCCCTTGCTTACATTAGCTATTTTCCACTAGACAGTGTGGAAGTAGCGAAAAGTAACTACAATTTTTCAATTCTCGTTTTTTCCTAGACGAAGATAATGACATCTGTCACTTTTGATGTGTTCGTTGCAGTATGAGCCGCACATGGTGGTATTGAAGGATGCGAGTGGTGATCGCTCCTTGAGTGGGCTGGTTGGGGAAGTGCTCAACGCCATGAGGCAGTCGCTTCGCTTCAAGTAAGTACGCCGGATCGACAGACCTCGCACCGTTGGTGAAACTAAATTAATGTGAACGAAAGGACTGAACAGAGCATACCGGTTTTGGTGGATCACTTGTTTTAGCGCTTCATGTATTAAAATGTTTTCTTAGTTTTTTCTTGTTAGCGTGCGTTAAGGGTTGATCAACAGGTTTATCTCTGTGTGTGCCGGGCCCTGATTTTCGCAATCGAAGGTGTCACGTACAAAGCATACGGGCTTCAACTCCTACGAGTTTATAAACTGTAAACGCGTTTATTCCTGTGTGAATAGCCGGGTCCGGTGCACGTGTCTATACCCCGTTGTGGCTGGTGCTTGTGTTGGAAGCGTGGTGGTAATCCTGTTGAACAGAGAAGAGAAGATCATGTGCTGGTCTGATAATCCTCCACCTGTACCGTCTCAGTTGTGTACTGGAAGTACGGGTAAACGTCTAGACACACGAGTAGGAAAAGGCACGTCTGCGCATGCGTCTCCCGCTTCGAGAACCGGTTTGGCTTCCGGAACATCCTCGGATCGTCCGCTCCCGCGTGCGTCCAACCAGCTAGATATTTTTCCGCATCGCATCGGAATCCGGATTGCTCAAACGCACGCGTGTCTGCCGATTAACAGTGGACCCTCCTCGATTATGACTCCCGGATCGTCCGCGGACTGCCCGAGACGCGATGCGGCGCTCGATTTACCCATGTATTCCTAGAGTCTTCCTGTCAGAACGCAGTCCTCGGACTGCCCGCGGACCGCCCAGGGCTGGTAAATCGAGGAGGCCCAGTCTGGAGCTGCAACCATTGTTGAGGTGACAGGCCGGGGATTCCAGATTTTGTCTCGACGTTGCCCCGCCACACCTGTGCAGCAGAATGCACTGGCACCTGCTAATATAGTGGCCTGGAAATGACTGCTTTATTTGCAGCCACAACCAGTACACCAAGCACCAACATGTCACGATTCATTCGTTCAGCGGAGTGTACAAAACAATGGATCCGTGCACCTACAGGTAGCGAATGAATACAAACTCCAAACGATGTGTTTCCGGATGTGGACGACAATTCATCCACCGTGGTCTACAATTCGGTGGAACAAGCGTGTTTAAATTTTAGGACAGTCGACTTTACTACAGGCCAAAATGCACGAAAGGTTTCCCGGTTTGTCAGGACGAAAAACCAAATACACCATTCCCGACGCGCTAAGTTTGAGACAAAACAACCAATAGGATGAAGTTCACAGGAAGAAGCGAACGGCAAAACACTTCGCCCTCTTCATGCTAAACACAAATGGCTAAACACGGAGGCATCAGGGAAACCTTCGCACGAATGTTAGGAAAAGGCAGCGAATCAAGCGCGGCAAAAAAAATAAGTACTTTTCGCGGTTTTTGTAGCTTTCAGCTTTATCTGGGAACAGCGGGTGCCTTTGGCTCCTGAACGACATTTTTACCGGCAGTACTTGTCACGCTACATGCCATAAACAGGGCCCAAAATACATCTGCCGGGGGACATGCTGGAGCACGGGATGATTTGCACGTGCACCCGTGCCGACTTCCGTCACCTACAGCAACAGCGAGGCTATATTTTTGTGCTGAACCAAAAACAGCAAGGAGGTGCGCCCATAAAGCACATCTTTCGATTCCCGGACTAGGGTTCCACTCCCACTTTCGAGCTCATTCAGAGATTTCCCCCTCTCTCTCTCTCTTACGGCACTTCAAAGCACTACTACCGACCAAGGTCTTGAAGTAAATCAAGAACACCAACATGCCCACCACGTAACGAACATCCCACTCTATAGCCGGTATTCAATGGCGCGGAATGCATGCAGGCAACCAAGTGTGCGCCGCCATATCTCTGGCCAAGCGTCTGTTGCTAGGCGATGTTGTGCGCACGGCCCGCAGATCAGGCACCCCTCTTCTCCTCCGTGCAACCGCGTGAGTGCACCCACGGCCGGCCTAGAGCAGCTGCGTGCGTTGGTGGCGGAACTTTACGTCGAGACGGGGCTGCATTGTTCGCGCCGCCGCCGCCGCCGCTGCGAAGGCCGTTTTAACACAGCGCGCGCCGCCGCTCTAGCCCGGCCGTGGTGTGCCGTCACTCGTTACGTCGGGCTCCGCGGGATGGCGGTACTTGTCCATGCTAAGCACGACTGTGAAACACATGACTGTTTCACGTTACAAACTCTACCTCACTGAACGCACAGTATTCCCTCGAGTTCAATGTGAGTGCGGTTAATAACATCTCTGTTGACGCCACCGTTTGGAATCGGGTTGGAACGGAGCAGATGACGCATGCCGGTGTTTTTTTTTCTTCAGCGTGCGGGCGCAGTGGCCCGAGCCGCGCCGTGTCCTTTGCGCATCAGCCATGTCTGTGGCCGTTTCCAGTGTTGCCAGGCGAAGAAATTGACCGCTAAACTTTTCAACGAGTAGCACCTATACCACACCATATACGGTTGCCACAACACCCCATTATTCGCAACCCAATCCTCGAGCAGCGGTAGACTGCGCTGCCCAACTCGGATTGGAGGTTCAGCAATACTTGGTGGATCGGGCACGTAGGACAGCAGCCGCCGCAACGGCCCTGGACTAAAGCTCTTTTAGATAAAATAAAGTTTTCACCACAACCACTACCCCCAATATTCGGGTTACTATCAAGATCTCGCTGGGTACAGCAGTGGACAGTGTTAATCATGCACGTACGCCAACCGCTAAGCGGAAATCAACAGCTTTGTCGCTGTCGTAGACTTGGTATCACCAAATTTCACCTGATATGCCAGCATTTTAGCGCCGTTCTTCGCTGATAGCAGTCGTACCGTGCAGCTACAGCCTGCAGTTGGCCGACGATCAGGCCATCGGCAATGTGCTTCCCAATGGCACAGCCACGGGCCTCCTTGGGCGCCTTCAGAGAGATGTAAGTGGACCCTCGTCTCTACATGTTCACATTGGAAAAGAAATGTTCGCTTTTTGGATTGAAAGAAGGGCGAATAAAGGTAGAATATGTTGTTGCCACAGCAGCGTGAAGGATCTTAAAACAGATTTTGATAAGGACACGTTTCTCTACTGGGCTATTGCTGAAATGCAGCTGTACGGCTACAAAGGAAACCTACACGGCTTTCTCACAAATTTCGCAGTTGAAGAAAAATTTGTGGTGGTCCAGGATTTATTCTGATTTTTTCTTCGCTGGACAAATCTTCCCTTTGCCGAAACTTCTGCACCTTGGGGATTTCCCCTAAAGTAATAGAATAAATGAGGGATAGAGGCTATAACCACAGACTTGCCAGAAAATTAGCCTTCATCGTTTCCGCTACGGCTTTTTCTGCTCCTTCTCTCTCACCACTGCTTTACCCCTGCGATGCCCAGGGTGCATATTTCGCGGCATCGCCGCGACCGCGATTAGTTCTCTCGGGTGTAACAGGGTACCTTTCTTCTTCATCTTTCGCTTCTATTCTAGCTTCACCAGGACGGCTTTTCTCGCTTAAGTGAGTTTTAGTCATTCAATTTTGCTCGTCTTCGTGTCGCTCTCCTCCGCCAACTCCTGCCAAGTGTTGTGGCGCCCAGCTGGAGCAGCTTCTCGATCGGAGACGTGGCCTGGTCACAAGCGTCAGTTAGTACGTACTGCGGATGAGTACGTTCAGCCTTTCCTTCTCATCGTTCTCCAGGTATGGAATGTACATAATCCTGCCTGTTACCAGGGCCTCTCCTGCTCCTTAAGTTCGTGCCTTTGGATAGCCACCCTCTTCTCCAGGCGGGACGGCCCTTCGCCGACCAGTAACGCACATCCTTTTGCATAATGAGTCCCTGGTTCATCATGGCGTCCATTGTGTGTATTTTTGTGCCATTCAAGTTCACTTCGGTATTCGGCGTATCCTGCGGGGAAGGGGGGGGGGAGGGGGTCTCGCCATTCTACTGGGTGTCAATAGTTCCGGCTTCTCAAGAGTCCATTAGAGACCGCAGTTCCTCAGATTCTCTTCCGTTGCCTCCTGCAGGGCGTCATGCTGTTCTCCAGGGGATTCGATCGTCATCCACAGATGCATGTCTTTCTCGTAAATCGCATTTCTGGGCTCAGCGCTGCATCTGATATTTTCCGGTAGTTTCATGATGAACATGCAGAAGGGCACGAAGGAAATCATTGAGCCCTTTAGGGTGCCCTTCGTAGGCACTCGAACGTCCTCGGTAGGCACGCTGCCAGAGCCCAAGGACCCCTTCTTGTTTTATGGGAAGTTCTGCACGTAGTTGTGCGTTCTCTGGCCGCGTTTTGTGCCTCGGAAGGTTCTCAACATTGCCAAACACTTTTTTTCACGTGCAGGAGATTGATCGTGGTCTTCTGAGTTGTACTCGTTCTATTGATGACAAGTTCCTGCGGTTGGAGCAGTTGCATCTTGCGGCGACAAGTGCGAGTGAAAGCCGCACAAGGCGTTTGGTATCATGACGTTGTCCTCGAGGTACGAAGACAGCATGTTGCGTACCATGTGTCCGTACCACTTGTCTACGCATGACGTGAACTAAATGAGGTGTAAAATCGACAGGCTGATCGGTTTGTTCGGCTTCAGATACATGCAGACGTCTATGTGATTCCAGATTGACAGTGTCATCCTGATTCCCGGCTCTCGTTGATTATCTAGAGTCGTACTGGTTGCGGAGTGATTTCTTGTTAATTCGACACATTCCAGGCTGGTGTTTGTTTTCCGGTTTTTCATAACCGCGTGCATCTCCGCTCACGTAAATACGAGGCTCAGCGATTTAAAGGGGCGGATTGGGTATTCCTCTATATTCGTGACGCAAAGAATAGAATTCTACTTATTGGCGTCCTTTTGTAGATGTGTACAGAAAGCCTTGTAAAATTAGTCGAATCTCTATTAATCTTAGTGTAGTCACTGGTAAAGCAGCGGAATGGTAATCAGTGTAACCTTTGTCATCATCGTGTTGCTAACCGGTTTACTGCCAGGCCACAGGGCATAGGATATAAAAGGGAAAGTGAGAAACATTGGACAACTTTACGCGACGCGAAGGCGGAGAACTGTTTAAAACGCACTCTTGGTGAGAACGAAGACGTTTTGTGGAAAAGCCAACATTAAAACTAACAACTTCCGCTGGTTCAAATGATACGGGTCCAACTCGGCGTATTCGCAACCAACATGACCCTGTATGTTACGGAGCCATAGACTTGCACACAGACTTTCTGAAGTCAACCGCGATGACAAGCTGCAATGCAATTGGCTTTGAATATCTTTCATTATTGCTTCAAACGAACTGAAACGCATGCTGAATCCCTGCTTTAAAACAGGGTGTCGAACCGGAACCGGAACCGAACCGAAAACCGGAACCGAACCCGAATTTTCGCCCGGAACCGGAACTGGAACCGAAACCGTATTTTTTTCCGCCATTTTGGAACTGAACCCGAAACCGGAAACGAATCGAAGGAACCGTTCCGAACCGGTTCCGGGGCCTCAAAACTGTGGATTTCTAGTTTTCCATTTCGGTACCCTACCTTGCGCTTGAGGATATTTTTACCATTCGCCAGACGGCACCACGAAATATTTTGCATAGTCTGCAGTTCCCAATGCCCGTAAGGTTCTCATCAACGATTCTAGTAACGTTGGTTCTCATCTTATTATTACCGTGCATAATATAATGTAAATATAATGTAAATATAATGTAAAGTCCGTATACACTATTAGTTTGCTTTAGGTATTGCCCATCTCCTCCCATTATCTTTTTACATTTAAAATAACTTAAGTTAGAACGCATATTTCGTGGCAACATATCATGGTGTAATTCTTTAACGGTTTCTATCTGCAGTGTGTTTAAAATCGTGTGAAGTTTTCATGTTGTTAATTCAAATGCATCCGTGTCCGCTTGTGAAGGCCTTCAGGGACACCATCAACAATAAATACACATCTTCCACTTATTTTAGTTTGAGTGGGCACTTATATAAAAACAGCACTGAGACACAAACACTCACAGTTCTCTACGTCATCATCACTTTTTCTTGTACAGTGCCGTTGTGTCCTTTGGTTACTGCCCTAGGAGAACATGAGAACTGAAAAAAAAATTGGGGCCTTCTCATTTGCACTTTTAAAGTAGATGCGATTGCATTTTGATGCATGAATTTAAGTTGATTAACGCGGATTAGCGGGTAGACTGGGGTGGTTTAGTGAGATGAGTGAATGGACTAACGTGAATTAGTGGGACTGCGGTGTTGATTAATATTAATTAGAGGAATTAGCGGGTCAGTTAAGGCGGATTAGAGGGTCGGACCAAACATGATAGCATTGGGGGTCCTTGGTATTTGTAAAGTTCGTAGCGTTCTCTTCTCGACCAATCAGGAAATGTAGTTACGGCACAAAATAGCCGGAAAGTTATGTGTCGACCACCTGAATGCTATAAAAGGCCTTTTTATGCAGGTATTACGCTCTTATGTTGTTTCCCTCAAAGATTTACATCTCGCACTGAAGTTAAAAACTAATTGTCTAATGCATGTCTTATATTCATCAAAAGGTTCTCAAAATGTGTATATATATGTGAGGTAAGTCTAGGAAGCAACTAAACTGAAAAAAAAAAGAGGAACGATCAACTGGTTTGTTGCGACAGACACCTGATAGCCAATACCTTCTCTTTCTTTGTACTACCGTTCTGCAGCCTTCCACCGGTGTAGCATCTCAACCCCCGAAGCGCAGCCCTTAAGTACCCGCTCCTGTGGTTTCGCGTAGTCCCTCAGCGTTGGACTCGTTGTAACCGAGAGAACGAAGACGCCACCGAAGATAGAGCTAGCAGGAAAACGGAGGTGTAAAGTATGACGAAAGTGTAAGGGAGCGGGCGTAATTCCGTGACCGCGCGAGACGTGCTTCACAGTGGCGACGCCTAACGAGATAACGACATAGTATACCGCGTGCCGTCGTGCATTAGCTGATGACGCGATCACTTCCTGAGACACAGCATCTATGCGCCGTCGCCGAAAAGACTACAGTTCGCGCTGCACTCAAATTTCGCATTAGTGAGTGTCGTAATCGTCCGCCATTTTCTTCCTCAAGAAAACAACTGCGGGGTATAAAACTGCAGTGTTATGATCCAAGAATAAATTAAATAAAATTATAAACTTGAAAGAAACTAAATCAATAAAATAAACTTGCGGCCATAAAGAGCAGGGCTTTCAAATTCATACAAATACGCAGTCTTATGTGGCCGAGCGAATTTTTCATTTCGCTTCAGTTTATGTTGTAATCGTGGACCTGCTATAGAAAACATTTTGCAGTACATTTGAGAGTTAAAGGAACTCTTCGGCACTTTAGAATAACGCTTTCACTCTTATCTTCGCATCTGAAAGCACTGCAAAAGTTATAGCTATTGCCAGCACAGAGAAGCAGTGCGTGATTTGCTCGTCCCAGCAGATACGCCTTCCGTTTCTGCTTCGCTTTCGCGGATTTCATTTTAATGTCGCAACTTAAGGAAAGCTGGAAAATAGCCGCTACATCGCTGTAATGACGTCATTCCAGCGGTAGAAGAACGCCAAGATTGGGGAAACGAGAAAAATATTTCAAGCAAGTTTGTAAGTTATCTGATGGGGACAGAGCAGTACCTTTTGTCTGAGGGACTTTTTGACTCCCTGATCTAGGTACTGGATGTGTTAGGTGACTACTTTCTGCAAGCATTCAAGATTTCAAACAAAGTTGAAAAAAGTGTTGCAATGTTGCTTTAATTTGGCCAAAACAAAACGTTTGCACGAAGAAACCTACATTATGGCTTCGTTTTTGACAAGGGAACCTGAGAAGGAAACGAAAACCGAACACAAGAAAAATTAACAGAAAAAAACACGCCTGCTTTTTTTTTCTCCGAACCCGTTCGAACCCGTTTGAACCAGTTCGAACCGGTTCGAACCGGAACGGAATGGTGTTCCGGAACCGAACTCGAACCGAACCCGAAAGGCTTGAACCCGAACCCAAACCGAACCCGAAAAAATTCCGGTTCGACACCCTGCTTTAAAACGATCGAAACTTCATGTGTCCTGCCGTTCGATCAAGAACACGACTAGGAGGAACCGGGGTGGTTTGACTCCAAATTACGTCCACGTAGTTACGTCCACTATAATTATGTCCAATATAACATACCATTGAGAGCAGATGGCGTGTAAATGTTCTTCCTCTGAAACTAGCCTCTTTCAAAAAATGTGGTGATTATTCATGTTGGGCGTGAGCCTTCCACGGTATACATTGCGTGTATGTTGACATTATTGTGACGAATGCTACTGTTGGAGAAACACTGGCTAAATATTATTTCAGATTCATCGAGTATATAAGTGCAGCGAACTCGAACTTGGCCACACAAACACAAGCGCTGTAAAAAACAAACAACACGAGGCGTGGACAGGACAAGCGCTAAACTCGAACTTGGTACGGGTGTAAATCTTTATAGCTAGGTGCTGTTATTATTTTACGCTGTTAATGTGTTTGTCCAAGCTCGTAACATAAAATGCAAATGCAGTAAACGCTTGTTATTACAAAGTTCTCTATTCGAAACCTGCTTTAATTCGAACCGTTAATTGTTCCCCGCCGCAGTGTATAAAAAGAGCATCGTACACGTTTTTAACGAATTATCGTTTATAACGGATCCAGTTTCCTCTCTCGATGACATCTTTGTAACGAGTTTTTACTGCAGTTATCTTTCAGAGGAAGTAAGACTTAATGGTACATGCGTGCTTGGATATACATGAGCATATGGGAAACTATGAGGCACCTTTCCACAAAGGCTACGTCGAGAGATAAAAATCGGCTAAGTATTTTTACTACGTCATACCATTTACGGCGGGTAAATTCATTCAAGACGCACGGACAACGCGTCACAGGAGGCGGATGTCGCCATGACCATGATGATTCCTTCGAACGAGCGGAACAGCGTGGCTCGCAACACGGCGCCCGTCTACTGGGACGAGATCGCCATCCTGGCGGCGAGGCCCTCGGCCGAACACGCGGCGAGTTCTTTCGGCTTCCTGCTCGCCTTCGACCTGCCGGTGAGTCCTCCGTAGCCTGCTACAATCGTGAAGGCGTCCCCGAACCTTGCTCCGTCGCCTCCGTCAATGTAGGGTAGTGTGGTGGTCGAGCGGCCAGCGAAAGTTGCTCCCTTGGTGATGACGACAAGGAGCCGAAGACAAAACTTTAATGTTTTACTGCATGGCGAGAGATGATCAGCGAGCATACAGGAACATCATCCTTCCGGACGAGCTTAGAGCCTGTCTCGAACATAGCGACAGCAGGATCCGTTGTTGTCAATCGAATGTCTTGTGCGCTCCGGAGGAACCTCGTATTGATCCCCGAAGCGCTAACGGTCAAACAACTTTCCTATTGCTTTCCACGCGGCACGAAAATAGTACAGACACACACAAACACTCTTTCCCGAGTTCGTTGCGGCGCGTGTCGAGTCTGACAGGGGGAGAGGAGATCTCGGCTGCGGCTTCCACTGGCAGATGCATGACTTTGCATGAACAGTTTGGTTTTGTATTTCGTAGCTGCAACGGCTTGAGTAACAGCCAGTGAGGTTCCCGTGCGGCGAACGTTCTCCGGCATGTTGTAGCACGTCTGAGGAAGGTGGGCTTTCCTGCACAGCACAGGAGCTTTACACGAAACTTGCAGTACGCGCGCAGAGGGTAGCTGCGCGCTGAACCGTAAAAAGCCGGGTAACGTTGTTTCGTCCGTAGAGCTCATCGTCATGCAATTTTTACTTACTCCATTAAGTGATGGCGCCGTGGCTCAGCAACTTCACCAGTGGGCTCAACGGGCTCCGCGGTCCCCTTTTTGCTGCTCATCATGGTTTACCTGTTCGATCCAGGCCTCGGCAGAAGTTTTTCTAATGGCCACCAAAACGTAGACACCCGTGGCCGAGACTTCGACGCACAAGGTTGCTGCTGGTTAGTACGTAGTCTTGCAAAAAGAAAACTTGTCATCAACCATGAAATGCAGCCACACGGCTGCTACCTCGAACAGGACAAACTTTTTAACTGCAAAACGTCTTAGAAAATTGTGCAGCTTACCGTATAGTAACCGTGTGGCTGCATTTCAGGTAGATGCCAAATTTTCCATCTGCAGAAATATACTTAGGGTTGTTCGTTTTCGGGCAAAACCCGATTTTTCCCGATTCTTACACCCCGAACATGTTTTAGGAGAATTGGTTTAAACCTGATTTCTCCCCGAATTACCCTCTCAAAGCGGCGATTCGCACAATCGTGCGCTGACGGTCCGCCCTTGTCAACCAGTACTTGATGGAAGCAAGCCCCAAAACCACAGCTTCCGAACCCACTGAGTATTGGCATGACTCTACCGTTCGCTACCTCAGGCTGGCATATGCTGCGCCGACATTGCTGTGCCTGGCTAATGGAAACTGTGTTGTCTAGGGAACATCCTCCCAGCTGAGATACGTTCAGCGATCAGACAGGGCTCGAATGAAGACCGACATGTTGCGCAAGCAGATGATAATGTTTGTAAACAAGGATGAGTGAAAAATCAAGACCAGCTTTAAGTGAATAAAATGTTTCATTTCTTTAAAGTTGTCGCTTTTCTTTATTGTCATCATCACTGATGCATTTTTAAACTAATGCCAAATTTCGGAGAGCTCTTTCTAGAAAAACTTGATGTCCCCCGATTACCATATCGAAACAAACACAAATTTTTACGCGTTAGAGTTAAGAAGATCGTTATACCGTCAAAAATGAACTGTGTGTATTACTTAGTACATCTGTAGATTTAACCTGCAAAAAAAAAAAACACAGAATTTCCGAATGGTTTTGCAAAACAACCCCGATTCCTCCCCGATTATCAGATCAAAAAATAGCACCGGATTTTTACCCCCCGACTTCAAAAAAATATGAAATCCGAAAACGGACACCCTAAATATACTCCGCCTTGTGGGCTTCCCGTAATCTGGTCGACGCGTTCAGCCAACTCCACGGGACACCCTAAATGATCACTCCGCCTGGCGTGCGCGAGCTTCCGCGTAGAATCTGGATCGATCTAGAGCTTACACTTGCCCTACGGTGCTCCTCATAGCCCTGGCGTTGCAACACCCCAGTTTAATTGCATTTCAAGGAAAGCCATTAGGTTCAAATGACTATACTCGGTTACAACTCAAGAACGGCACCACCTCATGTAGTGTATCACTCCGCCAAAGCGCCGGACCCGTGACGTCAGTGCGCGCGCGTTTTGAAAGGGGTTTGCTATGAATGCGTGATATCGTCTGCCTTGTCTCACGCAGTTTGTTTGCCGTCACTGTAGTCGTTTATAAGCATATTAAGTCCAAAAAATCACGGGAACGGCTCACGCCATGTCCAAATATTCCCAGTAACGCCCTACTTGCGCCGCGCGGAGAAACATCCGGCTACGGTGATAAGTCACAGCGGCAGCTTCCGGTGCCGTTCTTATTAAGTTGTCAACGAGTATAGTAGCTCTAAAGTCTTATTATAGCTCAGCACGACGGCTCGCGTCATTTCTACGATTGGGTCAGGCGGGTGTGAAGGAAACAAGTGGTTTCCACGTCTATGTAGAAGTGCAGCAGGCTTCCGTTAATAATCTAAACGTCAAAACTTTGAATAAATTGTTAACGTGTCTCGAGTAATGTAACGTTTTCAGCTGCCAAAATTGCGTTGGTTTCCGTGGAAAACATATTTGTGCCTTTGGTTTGCAGGCATTCCGCTTATTTTCGCCGACAATTTCGTAGTTGCCCTATAGGCATGTTTTCTTTAATACGGAGGTCCTCCCGAGAGTTTTATTTTGGGGCCTTTTTCTGGGTGAATACTGACACACTATGTATGTACGAGGAGATTGAATTAAACCAAACAAAACACAGCGTCCGAACGCCCACTTTGGCTAACCTGTCTTGTAGTAACGTGGGAAATCTACTACTGCAAATTAGGCCACGCGTTTCCTGTGGAGAGAGAGAGATCAACTGTTCTGAACGATTTACGTCCCAATAACGAAGATTAGCAAACACAGTTTTTTGATGATACCGTAAGAACGTGGGTGCAGGCTTCGGGAGGGGTTTGCTCCCCTTCCCCCCCTCCCTGTTTTTTATTTGTGCAATAAACGTTTATTCTCCCGGCCCCCCATAATGCAATTATGCTCTGATTGCTCTGATGTTCCTGGTATATAGCTCACCAATCACAATCACTGCAGGTGTGGCTGTGCCTGCTCGTGTCTCTCTCCATGTGCTGCGTATTCTCCGCTGTTGCCGACAGCAGGCGACGGGCTGGTGGCTTCCTTCGCCGTGTAGCGCATCACCTGTGGTGCCTACTGGGAAACCTCTTGCAACAAGGTGTGTGTTACCGCGCTAAACCAAAAACATTTCATCGTGAAGCCTCCGTGAGAGAAAGAACGGCGTAGTTCTGTGCTCAGTGACGGCCTTCTGCAATTTTTACATGTATTTTTAAAAAGACATCATAATTCGGAAACATAAAAAAACAGCAACAAAAAGGAGACTTAGGAGCTTGCGGGCGTTTGTTTTGCTTTTCTTGTCACTGTTTGACGTCGTGCCATCCGAAAATACATGATAGTGCCGGTCAACTGCGTATGGCTGTGCACAATGGCGTAGCCAGAAATATTTTTCGAGCGGAGTTACACGCCGCCGGTAGAAAAAAAAGGGAAAAAGATTATATTTCCAAACAAAGTTTTAGTCATTTTTTGGCAGTAATAAACCGACGCCCTTATTATTTTTCGCTTTTACATTGTAGTATATCGATTCGGTGCGCGAATATCGTAGGCGAAAGAAAAGGCGAAAGGAAGAGGCAGGGGGGACGCGGGGCTGCGAAAATTTTGGGGGGTGTCCTGACACTGAACCCCCTCCCCCGGCGACGCCCCTGGCTCTACATGATTACAAAGGGGTTCATTTAGACTAGAACAGAATTATTTTTGTTAAAACCTACGGTTGCTTAGACTCGTAATCATCGGCTGACAAACACCATATGGCTAACACAGTCTCACTGACCATAATTTTGTCGAATCTGATGCTCACGCTCTTGCTCTCAGTGGGCTAATGCGACATCGCAATTCGTGCTCACTCCTTATTAACGGCCACGAAGCTGGTTGATGCTCACTCCTGTTTGAGTGTGAGTGAACTGATGAGTGTGCCTGCCGCCATGGTCACGCACCAGACGATACAAGACTTTACCACTAATGAATGCTTTGCACCACGGAGTAAGATGGCGAAACGCCGCGCACGGAGAAGGGGTGACAGCCTCGTAGACAAACAGGACTTCTTTTTGTTCTCGTTAGCCAGTCGAAGGAGCTCGAGCTTCAACTAGTAATCAGACCACGGAATGTTTTTCAGCACTCAACCTGAATGTCGGCTTTGCGCGACCACATCAACGGCAACGTTTCGAACTGAACGCTATGGTACGGAGCATTGTCCACGACAGTAACGCTCCGTGGTTCTATGTTTGGTAGAATTTGTTCTATGAACCACTTCTCAAAGCGTGGGCCATCCATTTCAATGTGATAGTCAGTGGCAGCACTCTTTGTCGCACGGATAACGAGACGTGCCCCGTCCACGAAGCCCTGTTCCCTTCCTGCATGAAAGAAGATGAGCCGACCACCTTTGCCGCTCGGTGCACGAAGCCCAATTGTGAGAACCTTGCGAAAGGTGTCCTCACGTGATGACACAGAGGTGTCCTGTCACACCTTCGCCTCCGTATGTCCAGCCTTCGCCCAAGTCTCATCGAGGTAGTATATAGCCCTGCGAAAACGAGAAAAATATGTGTAAGTATTTTTAACAGTAGAACTGTTGTTACTAGCCGTAAAGGGTGCGGCGTCATCAAAATAAACACCTATAGTCATTATAGTCATTTTTGCTCCCGCCGTTTACCGCGCACGTGAGCACACGCATCACGAGCAGCGCCCGGCATCGTCCAGGTTTGCGCTTCGCGCTCTCTACAAACCCAAGAAAACAGTTCACGTGCATCCGCGCCTCAAAGGCGGAGCACAAGACAGTTCGCGCGCTACAGACACCCAGTTCGCGAAGCCGGTTGCCGCCGGTTCTAGTGCTTGCTGACGCGTTACACTTTGGGGGAAATGTGAAAGCCTGCGGACAAAAGGATCCGGGCCCGCCAGTCATGCCGCCAGTCACGAAGATATATATGGATATGACGATGACTACTACTACTACCACACTGAAAATTTAGCGACGACAGAAGATGTAAATAAGTAATTTCAAACCGTATGCAATACGTGGTGGTGTGTCCTTCAGTGCTTACATAGAAAGAACTCCTCCAGCTTCACTGTGGTTCAAGCCTTGCGCGACTTAATGCAAAATTCACCAATGACTTTTCTTTTGGAAGTGGGGTCAGTTAAGACAGAAAATGCATTTATGGCTTGCACCTAACATAATTCTACCATGCAGGCAGGTATTATTGCTTTTGGTGGCACCCCAAATACAAAAGAATCAAAAAGTTCTGAGAAGGTACACCACCCACATGACTAACGAAATCCCGTCATTGGGTGCTATCCATTCATCATTTTAACATTTCGATAGCTACTTGTCCATTCACTTGCTGAACCAGAATAGCATGCAAAATACAAACAACAGGCACGGATTGAGATGCATGCCAAAAAATGCAAATAAAAATGAACGCCAGCATGTATTAGGAGCGGTGTTAATAAGCAACTCTTAGCAATGAAACATTTGGCTGTAGGAAAATTTAAATCGTTATTTCACCATCCAATCTATCCCTTAAAGCATGCAAGCCAATCGCAATAAGCCAGCCCATTGCAGCGGCCACCCACCTAACCGCAACGGGACAAAAACATCATCTGTCTCCACATTTAGAATGTCAGCGCTCACCACGCTTCGTGGACTCCAATCCCTACGCATTCAAGACACCGACAATCCCCTCCGCGCGTACCTTGCTGCTCCCACAGACTCTTGCCGCGGAGTGATCCATGGCGTGAAAGCCAACACCCCGCCTGAAGAATTCGCAGCTAACCTGATCAGCACAGGGTGCTTCCATCATCTCAGCAGGCATGATGGCCGCACTGAAACTGCCCTCATACATTCGCGGCCTCCATTATCCCACGATACGTGATTTACCATCACACTGAACTCAGGTGCTACCCTCACAAACCAAAAGTGCAGTTCTGCTTCCGCAGCCAGAACATCGGCCACCGAGTGGACGTCTGTCCCTTGCCTCCATCGACCGTGCTCTGCCCAACCTGCTCCCGGGATATCACCGGCCTGGCAGCGGATCAGGAACACGACTGCGTTCCAAAGTGCCGCCTCTGCCGGGGAGCTCACGCCAGCACTTCGCCCAAGTGTCCTACACGCATGGATGCCGACGCACAATCGGCACGTCGCGCCTACCAACGTCGCTTGGCTAACCGCGGCTCCCAGAGACCTGCCCTCGACATGACCAGCTCGGATCGTCAAGACCGGCGTCACCGATACTCGCCCCGAAAACGACAACGCTCCCAATCTCGACATCGACAACGGCCCCAGTTCCAGCAGTGACACGGCTCCTGGTTCCACCGCCACAACCGGTCTTCATTATCTCATCGCCGCGTCACTTCATCCCAGCATGTTCGAGTTCGCCTGCCAGGCGATTCTCAAACACAACAGGGGAAGGTGAGCCAGCAGCCTTCCGTCGGGGCACCTACCAACCCTGCACATCCTCCTGCCACGCCAATTACGTCATCCCTCACCTATCGTAACGCTCTCGCCCCACCTGGTCCTTCCACCTCTCCTACCCTACCGCTCCCACTAACCGCTCCACAGACAATCCCTGAGCTTTATGCCCTCATGGTCAATCCTTTCTCCCATTTCGATCGCCGCCTCGCCACCATCGAGGAGGCCCTTGACCATTCCTTGTCCATTCGTGCATTCCTGTATTTGTTCGAACTATTTTGATCAGTGCACTATGTGGTATTGTGCCTAAATGTTTTTTTACTTGTGATGCCCCTCCTGCTTTGGGCCCTTCAGTGGGCTTGCAGTATGTTTTAAAAATAAAAAATCGGCCCCGCCGTAACGGCGCCCAACCCAGCAAGAACAGCCCCCCTCCACCTTGCCTCACGAGACGTTAGTTTCACCTCGGACACCGAATATCAATTATAATGCTTGTCTCATCCTCCAATTATATGGCAGTGGAATTGTCGAGGTCTCCGTCGCAAACTTTGCTCTATCAAAACTCCTCCTTTCATCACAAACGCCTCAGCCGGACTTGATTCTTCTTCAAGAGCTTTCTACCTCCTCAAAATTCGTGGCTACGATACCTATCGCACAGGCGTTGCTGATGATCCCACCACCCTCAATTTCATCACCCTTATTGCAAACGCCTCATCTAAACCCCCGTAGACCTCACTTCCTACACTACCCCACATTTCCATGCCCATGGGCATCCTCATTAAACCAGATCCAAATTCGGCTCATACCATCAAAATAATCAACTTCTATCACCGCCCAAACAAACCACTACCCTCTCTTTCACCCTATTTTACCACTCTCCTCCCAAGGATCAGGTTACGCTGGGGTTGGGGGACTTCAATTGCCCCCACCCCCTTTGGGGGTACACTAAGGCCAGCCCAACGGGCCGAACCTTGGTTACTGCAATCAGTCAGGGTCGTTATTGTCTCCTGAACGATCCCGTCTACCCAACCCGCCTCGGCAACTCGGTCGAACGGGACATCTCCCCAGACTTGTGGTTCTTCTAGGGCACAGGCAACCCTTCGTGGTCGCACCTACACGAAAGCCTCGGAAGCGACCATTCCACTACTGAAATCCGTTTACCATTCATGCGGGCCCAACCTCGTTCGGGATCCCGCGTGGCTCTCACCGACTGGCACCGTTTCCACCTGTCGGATCTGCCCATCATTGACCCAACTAATCCCGACGCTTGGCCTCGTGCATACGCAATCATGATCGACACACTAAATATGTTGCCCCGACAGCCGATGCCCCTTTCATAGACCCCCATCTCGTGCACCTTTAGGACGCGCGCCGCTCACTCATTCGCCGCTGGCGCCGGAACAAAGCCAACCATCGCCTGCGCCGTCGAATAAACATCCTCACACAAGAAGCCCAGACCTACGCGGATCAGTTAGCTCGCTCGAACTGGTGGAATTTCTGTGACTCTCTCAATCCAGCAATGAACACCAAACGGGTTTGGTCCCTCCTCCGCTCGCTCATTCAACCTTCTTCACCGGTCCACCCTGTTCCCGCATCCTCCTTTCGACAAAGCAACATCCAAACACACTAGCAGAGGACCTGCGCTTACTCATGTACCCCACTAGCACACACATTCCTGCTTCTGGGCTTCCATGCCGACTTCCCGCCGTCCCCCCTCGACCAGCCTTTTACAGTAACAGAACTGCACCGGGCGCTCAACACCCTTCGTCGCAATACGACGCCAGGGGAAGATCGAATAACTTATGCACTACTCCGCAACCTTCCCGACAGCGCACTTTCAGAACTCCTGGCTCTCTTTAATCATCATCTTGCTCCGTGGCGAACTGCTGGCGTCTTGGGAACATTCCAAAGATTATTTTGATCCCGAAACCAGGCAAACCACACACTCTCCCAAATTTTCGCCTTATCTCGCTTACGTCTTGTGTTGGTAAATTGCTTGAGCGTATGGCATTGACGCGCCTTGAATGACATCTTTCTCACACCTCTGCCCTCCCTTTTACCCAAACTGGATTCCGCCATTACATATCCACTCAGGATACCATCCTCCGTATTTCCCATGACGTCTACGGCTTTCGTAGCTCCTCTCAGCTCCGTGGCATCCTTGCTGTCGACATTCATAAGGCCGTCGTCGATCATGTTCAGCACACTGCCATTCTCGATAACTTATCCAAAACTAACTGCGGATCTCGCATGTATACCTACATCCGATCCTTCCTGTCTGACCGTACCGCTTCTTTTTCTATCCAGGGCTCTGCCTTCCCCCTATTCTATCTATCAGCTGGTACCCCTAAAGGTTCCATCTTGTCACCCACCCTTTTAACATCGTTTTAGCTTCACTTCCTTCACTATTAGATGCCATCCCCCTTCTGTCCTACTCTATATACGCGGATGACATCACGCTCTGGTCAACCAAGGGCAGTCCCGGCCAACTGGAGGACACTCTTTCAGCAAGCGTGTGACGTCATCCAAGGCTACGTCACGTCTGTCGGCCTCTCGATTTCGCCTTCAAAATCCGCTCTACTCGTAGTCAGTAACAAGCGTGGGGTGGCACCGGACCGCTTTCTTCCTCAGGTACACATTTTTGGCAGCCGTATACCGCATGTTGACACCCTTCGGATCCTTGGTCTCAACTTTCATTAAACGGGCAGCTCTGTACCGACTCTGCGGACACTTCACAATCAGATCACCCATCTTTCCCATCTCCGCCGGGTCGCCAACAGAAGAGCTGGACTGCACGAACATAACCTGCTCGCATCATCTGATGCTTTGTTGTGTCCCGTATTCTAGTTACACAATTCCGTATTTGCAACCCTCGCCATCTCAACTCTCGTCCCTCGAGGCCTCCCTCCGAACACTTTACCGCATCGCTGTGGGAGTACCCTCCTATGTCCCCAGCGCCACCCTTCTGGAATTCGGAATATTCAATACTCTTTGAAGAACGCATCGCGTGCCATCACCAGGCCCAACTCGAACGCCTGCCCAAGGTCGTGCTATTCTCAATACACTTAACTACCCCACTTCGCACCCCCCCATCCACCGGACTCCCTCCTTGGGCCACTTTCGCTAATTTACGGGTTGAGTCTTTGGCCCGCAACATGAACCTGATCGACACCCTGCTCGTCGTGCACTGCGCGTTCAGGCCACTCTCCAAACGAATTTTTCTACTCCCCCATGGTTCCAATCGTTTACTTCACTGACGCCAGCGGCATCCCCTCAAACTCAACGGGCACGGATTCATTTCTCTAACTCCCTTCTTGAGACACTGCCATGCTTTCCTTTCTTTCTCCACCGGATTCGACCTCCCTCGAAGAATACGCCATTGCCCTTGCAATAGAGCACGCTACTCTTGCTGTTCCTACCACCACGCAGTATATATCTTCGACTGTCAGTCAGCCCTTCGTAATCTCGCTAACCATGACACTCACCCACACACCACTGACTTCGTCACTCCGATACTTGCATTGAACCCTTGGCCACGCTTCACACTGGTTTGGGGTTCCTGCCACGCTGGCATGTGCGGAAACGCCTTAGCAAACGCGCTCACCCGAGTACCTTTCCCGTGTCCGCCCATGTCGTGGCCAACCTTGTACCACCCGCCGACGGTTCGTACTCAACACCCCCGCCGTTACCAATTACACGCTCAAGGCCTATCACGCACCCTGTACCCACACCCCAGTTCCTGTCTAACTCGTGAGGCTGTGTGCCTCATTCGGCAGGCTCAAACCTCTTCACTCCCTCCCATCACATTCTTCACCACATCTATCGGCGCCTGGGCATCCTTCCTGTCCCACCTGTTCTCCTACCCCATCCATCCCTCATTCTTATTGGGACTGCACCCCGCCATCTCTTGCACCATCCCTCGCCTCCATCACCTCCTGGGAGCTCTAGCTGTCTCCCCCGCCGACAGTAAACATCCAGGCTGCCTAGGAAGCTCTCTACAAACACGTGCAACCGGAATCCGCACGGTCATTCTGGAGTACTACGAGGATCCGGTGAATTGAACTTTCAAATTAGGACCTGGACTTAGTTCCTGCGGAAATAAAAGTTTGTTCTCTCTCTCTTTCTCTCCCTACAATTTCAACTGTGAACTATTTTTTCAAATGCGAAATTTGTGTTTTAATCGCTGCCATCGACATTTACCTATCTGTCCACCAAATCGAAACAGTAACTGTACGTACCATTTCTGCGTTCGCCTTTCTCTAATGGACCGCAAATAGTTCCACCGCCACGCGTGATGTCCTCCCTGTCCAGAAGCGCAGAGTTACGTTTTCGCTTCCGAAAAGCAAATATAATGTCACTCAGAAGTCTATAAATTATTCTGATACTCAGCTTTGGCAGCCGCATGTCAGGGTCGCTGGTTACGTCACTGAGGATCTTTTCTGCAGTTGGTGCCTCGTAGCGAATGAACTACTGATGCTCTTTCCGTCGGAGAGCAGCAAGGGTGAAACTATCGTAACGCTGCACTCTTCTCTTTCGCGTAACTACAGGTGGTCTTCCGGTCGCCTAACAAAGCCTCTTGCGCTTTGGGGCTTCACGGTACCAGTAAGAACCTCCGCCTTGACCCGTGCGACAGTACGCTCGCTTAGGCCGGTGAGCTGGCTAACCTAGCGAAGTGCGGAAATGACGAAGAGTCCTGGTTGCGTCAGCCTCACTTTTGGGCGTACACCTTGCAGACCACTTGCTTGGTTTGCTTCGACAACTTTTGGTTCTGAAGCTTCTTTAAAATCCTCTGCGGTGAATGAAGTAGCGGGCTACCGAACGGAAAAGAAGTTGTCGACGAGGACACCACGTTTTTTTTTTTCTGAAGAGAACCTATGCGACGACAGTGGCGAATGCCACGACCAAAAAAAAAAAAACCCTAAGATCTAAAAAATAATGCTCTCTGTTTCACATATTCTGGTCAATCATATATGGAATTATCAAACCAAGGCTAAAAATTATATATATACAGTTGAACACGGATAGATCGAACACGGATATATCGATTTTTGGCTATATCGAACATTGTGCAATCATCCCCTTGAAAATCCCATGCAAAATTATAGGGTTGCTGTTGTGCGTCGTGTATCGAACTCCTGATCACGGGCAAATTCGATATATCGATTTCCGCCGAAGGTGCCCCTAAAAGTTTGCTTCCTCTGATGGGGTGGAGTTGATGATAATGTTGACTCATCGCAGGAGCTGTCTGGCTTGGTGAGACAGAGGAGGCGTCCGCGGCATTATGTCGCTTCTATGTCCTTCAACAGCTGTTTTCACGCTAGCACGAGGGGCAGCTCCCTGATAGCTAGAACGCGGATAGTGGTTGGGGCGAAAGGACATAAAGGAGCAAAAGGAAATTGTCCGGAGGCCATCTTTTTCTGTGATTGAGCTGTTTGGCTCGTGCAGGGGGACCGATGCGGCGTTTGTATGTTTGTTTTGTCCACGGCATTCATTTCGGACCAACGAAGGCGGGAATTCGTCGGGTGCAGGCTGCTGAAAAGATGGTGGTTGAAAAGGCGTTCGGAGTTCCTCGCAGTAGTTTTGAGTGCGATGCACGCATCAACGTTGACGTAAAGGCGAATGCAGCACAACCCGCCCGGCTATTCCAGTAGCGTGTCGGGTGCAAAGTGACTTCGTTGCACGCCTTCAGATGGGGGAGGTGTTCGGGTCGGATACTGAAGATAACGGAACTCAGTGCCTGACAACGTTTCCAGCCGCCTACTGCAGCCGAGGTACGTCAGCGTTATTCGCCTCTGTTGTGGCACAGTGTACAGCGTGGATTTTCTCATTTGTGCGTGCTTGTAATCTGAAGACAATTTGGCGAACTTTACGCCGCAGAAGAAAAAACAAGCGAAGATCAAAGACATTTCAATGATAAATAAAGTGCGGTTGGTCATCATGCTGCGGTTCGAATTTCCGTGCTTGAGGGTCAAAACGGTAAACTACCGTTTTCCACGACTTTAGAAAAATCTCAGTGATGTGCGGAGTTGTTAGATAATCTTCAGATAGGCGTATTTTATTATATCGAATTATCGATATATCGAATTCTTTCGCGATCCCTTTGGAGTGCGATAGAAACGTGTTGATTGTAATATTATAATATATATATATATATATATATATTAGTAGTGCTAGAGTATTATAGAGATTATATATATATATATATATATAGATATATATATATAGATATAGATATATATATAGATATATATGTATAAATAAAAATGGCAGTCAAGAAGACCTCGCGAAGCAAAGGGGAGGATGTAGTAGCTCAGATAAAGTTGGAAAATAAGAAAGTGAGCAAAAATGCCCGCCAGGAGGGATCCGAACCCACGACCTCCAGAATACCGGTCTGGTTCGGATCCCACCTGGCGGGCATTTTTTCTCCACTTTCTTATTTTCCGAATTCTTTATCTTGACGGACTACATCCTCCCCTTTGCTTTCCGAGGTCTTCTTGACTGCCAATTATTTATCTGTCTATTTTCAACGAGCCCCTCGTTCCTATTCTGATTCGATACATATATAATATCATAATATATATATAAGATATATATATAATATATATATATATAGATATATAGATATCTATATATTATAGATATATATAATTATATATTTTGAAGTGCGCAAGGTAATAGCCAGAAAACTATTTTCTAAAACTATTCAAAACTGCACAGCGAAAATGGCGTGACTCATTCACCATTTCGCCCCCCCCTCCTCGTATCCTTCTCTTAATTCCACAAAGAGTTGAGCGCGCCGCTCCTCTAGCTTAGCGAGGCGCGCGGCAAGTCACGGGGTCAGGCCATAGAGTTTCATACTAATGTATTTAGTATGAAAGTTTATGGGTCAGGCGGCGACCCAGTGCGGACAGCGCATGCGCCAAGCCGACGGCCGCGGCTAGCGCACGCGGCGGCAGTGCAGCTCGGCGCGGGAAGCCACGTGATGTGTGCCAAGGCTACGGCGCAGCGCGCGGTCAAATTGAGGTTCAATTTCTGGCGACGGCGAAAGTCTGATCGTGAAAGGGACGGTTTTATAATCGGGCTCGAGCGAGAGGTCGCAACTTCGGTAGAGCGAGAGCCCTCTACAACCTAGGTGAAGCAGACATTCAATCTTTGGTCGACCATTTCAATCGGGAGTACTGGATCCCTGGTTCGTTACCGCAACAGTGGAAAACAGCGGAAATTCGGTTTATCCCGAAACCGGGAAAGGACTTGAAGGTAGAGAATCTTAGGCCCATCTCGCTAACATCCTGCCTGGGGAAACTTTTCGAGCGAGTAATCAAACACTCGATGCAACGGTTTCTCGACGGAACAGACCAACTTCCGCACACACAGTTTGGCTTCAGACACACCTAGGCACTGCCGATGTGGCTTTTGCAGGTCTACAGGGACGTATACCTTCACCCAGACCGCATGCAACCGTGCGCGGTGCTAGCCCTTGATTTAAAAGGGGCTTTCGATAACGTCCTGCACTCGGCCATACTACGCACCTTAGCGGAGACTAATTGCGGCTCCAGAACCTACAACTATATCAAGGCCTTCTTACAAGATCGGAAGGCCAAGCTCTCTATAGGGGGACTCGAGTCAGATCTAATTGAGCTGGGATCGCGGGGTACACCTCAGGGTGCAGTTCGCTCCCCTTTGCTCTTCAACTTGGCGAAGAAGGATCTGCCGCCCTGACTGAACCGGGTGCCAGGCATTTGTCACGCACTGTACGCGGACGACGTCACCCATATGGTCAAATTAAGGAACTAGGGCCGACATAGAGGACAGCTTCCAACGAGCGATAGAAATCGTGCAGACCTTTGCCCAGCCTCGTGGCCTGGAGTGTGCACCGGATAAATCGGAACTACTGGTGGTCCAGCCCAAGAAGCCCAAATACCCGAAACAAGACCCCATCAAGCTGCACGTGGATTTCATGCCTATCCCCGCCAGGGCAGGAGAGCCGTGTCCTCGGCGTGCACTTTTCCAACATGGCACACAACACCACAGTGGTGAGTCGCCTGATAGCGGCGGCCAACCAGGTAGCCAGAATGATCAAGCGAGTGACCTCCAAAACCACGGAATGAAGGAGACTGAAACCACTAAGCTGGTACAAGCCTTTGTGGTTTCTAGATACACATACGTCGCTCCTTTCTGAACCTCAAACCCAGAGAGGAGGACAGACTAGACCGGGCTCTTCGTAGTGCGTCAAAACTATCTTTGGGCCTCCCAGTATGTACGTCCAATGAGCGCCTGATGGCTCTGGGGGTCCATAACACCACAAATGAGCTCATAGTTGCTCAGAGAATAACGCAACAGGTGCGCCTCCCGAGGACAAAAACAGGCAGAGCCATCCTAATAGACTGGACATAACCCCTCCGACCACGGTGCAGGATCGATTCGACATCCCTCGAGAAATAAGAGAACGCATTCACATCCATCCCCTCCCCAGACACATGCACCCGGAACACGATCAAGTCCGCCGAACACTCCGGGCCCAATACCTCTCCAAAACGTGGGACTCCCACCCTGCTACAATCTACGTGGACCGTGCCGGCCCCAGCCAATGGGGTGACCACAGCAGCAGCCTGCTCGTCCAGTGGTAACCCCATTGCAATGGCCTCCATCAAAACGACGGATTCGACCCGCGCGGAAGAGGTCGCCATCGCCCTGGCCATCTCTGCCCATCCTCGCGCCATTATACTAACCGATTCCCAAGAGGCTTGCCGAAATTTCCTCAGAGGCAGGATATGTCGCCAGGCCCTTCGCAATAATTGCGAATCAGCCGACTGAAGGGGCACAGATCATATGGTTCCTGGGTCATCAGGGACAGACCGGGGGGAATGTCGCCACGCACGCGTTAGCGCGCGATTCCTTATTCCGGGCGTTCACCCCCGCTGGTTTTCCCCAGGCAAGGGAGCCAGCCGATCACCTTCACCCCCTTCACTGCGTACCGCGTACAGGGAGATACTGCTTAACAGAGGCTCGGCAGGAGGAGATTTCCAGCCCCTCATCCCTCGCTCACAAGAATGGAGGAGGTGTTACTCCGACAACTTCACACGAACACACTTCAAATCCCCGCAACCCTACACAAATACTACCCAGACATCTACCCCAACACCACAGTGCCCGCACTGCGACCAGACGGGAGATTTACTCCCCACGATGTGGCACTGCACACAAAACCCCAACATGAAGAACATCACACCGAACAACAGATCCACAACACAATGGGAGGCCACCCTGCTCAACCCGCATCCAGCTTGCCAGAAATGGCTTGCGGACCGGGCTCGTCAACTACCGGCAGCCCCGGATTAGCGGGCCCGACCATGGCTCTTAGCAAATAAAGTTTTTTCTCTCTCTCTCTCTCTCTCTCTGATCGACTAGGCCTTATTATAAAAATATGTGCTTGCTTCGACGGAAACGCCGTAGCACAACGAAGACCTTCTGCCGCTTCCGGGTAACGCCCTCGTTCCATAAATATTGTAAATTTCACAAGCTGCACGCCTTACAGCGGATGCTGCACCATATTGAACAGCCCACCTTGCTTATTTAGTGGCTGTAAGTTGCACTACTGATCACGTCTAACTCACCGTGACATTCGGCATTGGCCAGCTGAAGAAAAACAGCTAGAGCCTTGGCAGGGCATTTCTGATCCCCCGGTGGCCACGTGGAACCGCAAGGCCCTAATGCCTGTTGCCGCTTTTCTTCAGCCGGACGCCGTAGATCGTCACGGTAAGTCAGACGGGATCAGTGACCTGATTATTGAGAACAGTGCAGCATCCGCCGTGCTGCACGCAGTTTATGAAATAAACTCCATTTTGTATTAAAGAATTCAAATTTCGTTGCCCTAGTGAACTGCGACGCCCGTCTCGCTGTGCGGTGCGGCTGGCATGACAAGGTTTTCGCAGATTACCTGGCGTGGTAAATGCATTTTGTAGTCGCGCCGGGGTAGACTGTAGTACTCCGAGTCGTACACGGATCGGAGTACTACAGTCTTAGCGTGACGCCAGCCACTGCGGCACGATGACATTCCTCTGCACCTGCCATTCCTCTGAATCTCTAGTGTGAACGGTACTTCCCCGATTTCCACGCATAAGACGTGGGTTCGATTCCAGCCAATGGCTCTGCTGAAATTTGGTTTTTGGCTGTTGAATTTGTCTTTTTTTCTGGTGATTCTGAAATCCGATCACAGACAGACAGACAGACAGACCGATATTTCAGCGTCTACCTGTAGCCCAAACAAGCACTATCGTCCTTTGTGTCCTCTGTGACGGCGTCTCTCGCAGGTGGCTCTGCTGGCGAAGACGTGCGCGGGCAGCGCTACCTGGCGACGCGGGCGCTGCGTGTGGTATGGTGGCTCTCGGCCCTGGTGCTGGCCTACGCGCTGGCGGGACAGATGAAGGCCTGCCTGTCGGTGCGCTCCGAGGGTGCGCGCATCGACAGCCTCGAACAGCTGTCACACAAGCCCAGCGTGAGGCCGCTTATGTTCGCCAACAGCATCCTGATCGCCATGTTCAGTGTGAGAGCTCGGACACTACCTGTCGAACATCTAGCGAAGCCTATTACCACAGCTGTCAAACCAAGAAAACAGCTCGCCCCTCGTAGCGTCAATCTGACCTTTACGCTCAGCCAAAGTTAAGCCAACGCCTCGTGCGGTTACTTTGCTGGGAGGAACCGACGCTTCGTTGACTGGTACGCGAGTAGAAAAATCAAAGGCCAGAAGGAGGGAGAAGAGTCAGCGAAGTTAATATAGGTACTAAGGAATTAAAATCAACCGAAGCGTGTATCGTCATGTAAAACCAAGGTACAGGAGGAACTTTTTGCGCTGGGTGAACTATAGCACAGCGGTCTGAGATATGTGTGGAAATTTGGGGGACGCTTACTGCATGAGCGCTATTCAACAAATAGTCATCTAAGCTGCTTGGAGTGCTCAGACTAAATAAAAATGTAAACAGGCTATACATTATATACTTTATATTTCCGCCCCTGGCAGACCTGGCTTGTGGCTGAGTGGTTTGGAGCACTATAGGTATGTTCGCAATTAGCAAGTTCAAATCCCCGATAGCGCGGTGTTTTTCTTTAGTTGATTTCTTTGTTTTGGGGCAATGTTTTTTCATGCTGAATTCACCATTTTTGCGCTGTAATGTTCATTGATCCACGAGCGAGTTCGCAGAACGCGTGCAAACTTACACTGACGCATTAGCGAGTCCTCGTTGGCGTCGTGGCCATATATAAGCACCGACTTCTAGCGGGTACAGTCCTGAATCATCCGACCGTTGGCCTGGTGCGAAAACGCATCTTACGATGCAAGCACGAGCCAGGACAGGCTCCAAAGGTGTGGGGAAAATCGCATCGCCATTCAGCGTCTCCGGTGACGTGGAGGGCGTTTATTTCCTGCGTACGCCTCAGCTAGTGATTGTTACGATTCCAAGCCGGGCTGGTAGGCTTATCTGACGCATTTTACAGCCGACATGGCAGAAGCGCGGCATGCCGATTACTGAGATATCGAGAATGTCAAACCAACGGTAACGTCGGGTTCCAAGCGTGTTGTTTCAGAGAACCGAAACCGGAACTGTTTGAATTTTAATTCTGAACTCGTCCAATCACGTGGCACCTGGTATTGACGTGTCACTGCTTTAGTTGATGCGGCCGCCGAAGAGCGGGCATGGTAGTTTTTCTTCTTTCGGGCTTTATAAAATAAATACCGCCTCATTGACCGGTTAAACGACAAAAATTGGGCCCATCTCCCCGCGAGGGGACCTCGAGTAAATGCGTCGCATAGGGGTGGGTGTATTGCGTTAACGTTTAGTGTTTGGGGAGTTGGTGGTAGTGAATGCGTTTGTATCAGCAGCTTCTTGACGTAGTTTGAATGAGTCAAGAATATAAGGCGCGTTCGTAGCCTCCCATTCTGTGTCGGCTTTGTGGCGCAGTGGGCAGAGCACCATGTACATGCGTTCCGCCCGCAGGGTCGAGGGATCGAAACCAGGCGCCGGATAGTATTTTTTTATATATAGTGTAGGGCAGTAGCGGTCCCAGAGATTGGTTTTAGGGGGGGCGAATTTTTTTTGGGGGGAGGGGGCGATTTGATTTTTTTTTTTTTTGGGGGGGGGCGAATAAGAAACCGCTTCTCTCCTTGCGCCAGTTCTGCGGAGGAGGTGACAACAATGCCGGCGTGTGCGCGTATGTGGTGTAACCCGCTTGGGCACAAATCACTTAAGCGACACAGTGGTTTTTGACTCCCCGTAGGCGGTGCAACGGCTGACTCGAGCCCGTATTGCTGACGGTCGCAACACGTTTGCGACCTCGCACAAGTGGGATTTAACCTCGCGCAAATGGAATGCTCGAAAAAAAAAAGTAAGAAGCTTAGGACCTCTTTGGGGGGGGCGATCGCCCCCTTCGCCCCCCCCCTTGGGACCGCCACTGGTGTAGGGGGGGGGGGGGTGCGGACTACGACTACGGACGTCAACGCGGGTGACATCCGTGAGTTACTGAAATGCTCTGCATTTAAACGTGTGTTTATTTGAGCTTCTACGCAGTCCAAGCAAGAACAGGAGCTTGACAAATTCACTGCAGTGCCCCTTAAATTAGTATTCCCGCAGGAGACCCTCAGGGCGTATTTTGAAAGGGTAGACAGACATCACTGACATGATTCTGTTCCAGAACTCGGAGCACCCGGTTTGGCGTCGGGTCTGGCGCATGGTGGAGAGCCACTCGGGGCAGGTGCCCCTGGACGAGCTGTACAATGCCCGGCACCTGTCGGAGGTGGCTCGCGGCAGCTCCGTGGTGATCTCGGACCGCACCAGCTTCCGCTACGCGGTGGGACGGAGCTGCCTGCGCTTCCCCGAAGCCGAGTTCTACGTGGCCCGCGAACCCATCAACACGCTCTCCTTCGGCTTTTACACCAACGAGCGACTGCAAGTGGGCTTTCGGCGCGCCTACGACCAAAGGTGCTCACCTATATCCTATTTCTAAGGAGAACCTTTCTATGGCTCTTCCCCCGACTTTAGAAGGGGGGGGGGGGGGGGGTTGCTACTACTGCTGCTTTCGCTGCGTTTTATCTCACACCAGATAGCGTTGTATTCGGGATAACGGGACAACTTCCCCGTTGGATATCGGGTAAGTTGCACGAGGTAGCGCTGGCCTATCCGTACCGCGCTGGAGGGGTCGGATCCAGGACGTGACTGGTGGCGGGGGACGGTAAGCCCCAGTTTATGCGGGCAGCACCTACAGGACTGCCCAATAGCAAACAAACACAGAGAACAACTTCTTGATATGCATAGAAATTATCTCGTAAGAAGGAAACCAGAGGTAATAAAACATACAAAAACATTAAAAATTTTAAAAGAAATGACAATACTAATTAACGCTAATATTCTACAATAGTAACCCCTCAAATATTTTGTCACAATTTCATGACACACACGCAGAAACACAGTCAGCGGCAAATAACGCGATAATAACTTTTAGATCTTTTGTATTTATCTTTGCTCTGCAGTGAGTCATTTTCTACGTAATTATCTTGTTTAATTACCTTTTTACATTTTTAAAAATTTTAAATCCAAACATCCATTTTCAATTTATTTAATTTACCCGTTATACCTCGGTGGAACGGGAAGGGTTTCAGTTCATGAGCCCGTTTAATAAAGAAGAAGGTCTCTGCGCTTGAATCTGGTGGCATCTTCGTCGGGCGGACGCTTTGCTTTGCTACCCTTAACGTGTTCGAATGGCTTCGATCTGTCGTCTACGCGTTGCGCTGCTCCTCGTTCATGCCGCCGTGTAATGGGAGTGTTGACGACAATTGTGAATTTCGCCGCTTCTTCTTCCCCTCCCTTCTACTGCGGTATACTGGCGCGGACGACCACCCCTCGCTATTTCTGAGTTAAACTCGCGCTGCGAAAGTCCTCATGAAGGGGCCATTTTTCTATTCAGGACGCCGATGCCAGACAACCCGTTTTTCTCTCCAACTCGCGCTGTGGAGCACCTCGTGATGTAGAACGCCTCGATGCAATCGAACTCCTCCAGAGGAGCCGCATTCCTATTACGGACGCCGGACGGCGCTCTTTTTTTTTTTCTCAACGGGCCATTTAAGGTTTTCGCCTCAACACGTTACCATAGACTAAATGGGTTATGAAGACAGTGAGCTTTCAACGTGCTCCCATCAAGTGTACTTTTCATAAAAGTCGTTCTGATTTTTACTAGTGCAGTTCACTGAGAGATCGCCAGATTTGGTATTACAACTATTCCATATATCCAGGACTTGATTACACGAACGTGGTATATCCTACAGCTGAGATGATAAATATCCACCTGCCATCCTGCGCACACGCAAAAGTAAGGTATCGCCATGATGTAAACGCGGGAAATCCAACACGCTGCGTACGTTACTGACGTCGCTTTTTACGTTATGTGTGGTTCGGTGCTACAATAAAAGATAGCGCTAGAAGGCTGGACATGCAAAAAAAATGCGGCCAGTGAGAATCGAACTCACGACCCCTGGTTTACGAGACCAGTGCTCTGCCACTGAGCTATGACGGCGATATACCTTACTCGCACTATTCCTCAACTTGAGTCTGTCTTTGCGGGTTTCCCGGGAAATTCGTGAAATTTGTTTTGTGAAGCTTATTTCACGAAGCCTCCCATGTTGTCTATTTCAAACTCGCATACCCTAAGGTGGATGCGCTGCAAAGGGATTGTGCGAACGCCGATTAGGCCCGAAGTTAGGCCTAAGGTCGCGCTTTTATGTCTAACGTGGCCAACCGGTACCCGCAACCCGACATGCAATGAGTATATCATGGCTTGGCATGTCTTAACACTCGACTTGAAGGTGATGAAGGTGTCTAACCCATCGCCTCATGTGTTTTTTCAATGCCAAACGCATGAGCCTCGAGCGGCCAACCAAGCCCTTTCCTTTTACCCCGGCCACTTTCCCTCAATTGCTAGCCTTCCCAGTGCTTTAGTCACGTGACCGGTTCAGGGCGACGCGTGGTGGAAAGCGGCAACGTTGGCAAAACGTGCTCCGCCGCGGTTCTGAGTTTTGTAACGCTAGCAAGAGCGCCGTTACTTCGGCAATCTCAAACATCCGTTGCCGTGGCAACCAGGCACAAGCCGCTCCCGAGTTCAGTTACGGTCGGGTGATCCCGGTTAAGCTCGGTACCCCACTTTGCGATATATGGGCACTGCAGGTGTACCACTCAGTACCATTGGGAAGCGGGCGATGCGTTTGGCATTGTAAAATACAGGAGGCGATGTCTAAACACAGGGCACATGCGTCGAGGTCCATCGTCGTCAAGCGGTACCCGTCGAAAGAAACACGTATATTGTACTGTTGCGAAGCGCTCTTTTAGTGTACCGTCGGAATGTCTCTTTCTAGTTGGCTGGGGAACTTACCGCATTAGCTCTCGTGAGGCACGGGTGCGTTCTTGTAGGTAGAGTTACGCTAGCTGCGAGGTCATTCTATAGTGATCAAAGTATGAACCATGGACTTAATGCAAAATTCACCTATGACTTTTCTTTTGGAAGTGGGGTCAGTTAAGACAGAAAATGCATTTATGGCTTGCACATAACATAATTCTACCATGCAGGCAGGTATTATTGCTTTTGGTGGCACCCCAAATACCAAAAGAATCAGAAAGTTCTCAGAAGGTACACCACCCCCGTGACTAACGAAATCCCGTCATTGGGTGCTATCCATTCATCATTTTAACATTTCGATAGCTACTTGTCCATTCACTTGCTGAACCAGAATAGCATGCAAAATACAAACAACAGGCACGGATTGAGATGCATGCCAAAAAATGCAAATAAAAATGAACGCCAGCATGTATTAGGAGCGGTGTTAATAAGCAACTCTTAGCAATGAAACATTTGGCTGTAGGAGAACTTAAATCGTTATTTCACCATCCAATCTATCCCTGAAAGCATGCAAGCCAATCGCAATAAGCCAGGCCATCGCAGCAGCCGCCCACCTAACCGCAACGGGACAAAAACATCATCTGTCTCCACATTTAGAATGTCAGCGCTCACCAAGCTTCGTGGACTCCAATACCTACGCATTCAAGACACCGACAATCCCCTCCGCGCGTACCTGGCTGCTCCCACAGACTTTTGCCGCGGAGTGATCCATGGCGTGAAAGCCAACACCCCGCCTGAGAACTCGTAGCTAACCTGATCAGCACGGGTGCTTCCATCATCTCAGCACGCATGATGGGCCACACTGAAACTGCCCGCAATACATTCGCGGCCTCCATTATCCCACGATACGTGATTTACCATCACACTGAATTCAAGTGCTACCCTCACAAAGCAAAAGTCCAGTTCTGCTCCCGCAGCCACAAACTCGGCCACAGTGGACGTCTGTCCCTTGCCTCCATCAACCGTGCTCTGCCTACCTGCTCCCGGGATATCACCGGCCTGGCAGCGGATCAGGAACACGACTGCGTTCCAAAGTGCCGCCTCTGCCAGGGAGCTCACGCCAGCACTTCGCCCAAGTGCCCTACACGCATGGATGCCGACGCACAATCGGCACGTCGCGCCTACCAACGTCGCTTGGCTAACCGCCGCTCCCAGAGACCTGCCCTCGACATGACCAGCTCGGATCGTCAAGACCGGCGTCACCGATCCTCGTCCCGAAAACGACAACGCTCCCAATCCCGACATCGACAACGGCCCCAGTTCCAGCAGTGACACGGCTCCTGGTTCCACCGCCACAACCGGTCTTCATTATCTCATCGCCGCGTCACTTCATCCCAGCATGTTCGAGTTCGCTTGCCAGGCGATTCTCAAACACAACAGGGGAAGGTGAGCCAGCAGCCTTCCGTCGGGGCACCTACCAACCCTGCACATCCTCCTGCCACGCCAATCACGTCATCCCTCACCTATCGTAACGCTCTCGCCCCACCTGGTCCTTCCACCTCTCCTACCCTACCGCTCCCACTAACCGCTCCACAGACAATCCCTGAGCTTTATGCCCTCATGGTCAATCTTTTCTCCCATTTCGATCGCCGCCTCGCCACCATCGAGGAGGCCCTTGACCATTCCTTGTCCATTCGTGCATTCCTGTATTTGTTCGAACTATTTTGATCAGTGCACCATGTGTATTGTGCCTAAATGTGTTTTTTCCTTGTGATGCCCCTCCTGCATCGGCCCTTCAATGGGCTTGCAGTATGTTTTAAAAATAAAAAATCGGCCCCGCCGTAAACGCGCCCCACCCAGTAAGAACAGCCCCCCTCCACCTTGCTCCCGAGACGTTAGTTTCACCTCGGACACCGAAGATCAATTATAATGCTGTCTCATCCTCCAATTATATGGCAGTGGAACTGTCGAGGTCTCCGTCGCAAACTCTCCTCTCTCAAAACTCTCCTTTCATCACAAACGCCTCAGCCGGACTTGATTCTTCTTCAAGGAGCTTTCTACCTCCTCAAAATTCCTGGCTACAATACCTATCACACAGGCGTTGCTGATGATCCCACCACCCTCAATCTCATCACCCTTATTGGAAAACGCCTCATCTAAACCCCCGTAGACCTCACTTCCTACACTACCCCACATTTCCATGCCCATGGCATCCTCATTAAACCAGATCCAAATTCGGCTCATACCATCAAAATAATCAACGTCTATCATCGCCCAAACAAACCACTACCCTCTCTTTCACCCTATTTTGCCCACTCTCCTCCCAAGGATCAGGTTACGCTGGTGTTGGGGGACTTCAATTGCCCCCACCCCCTTTGGGGGTACACTAAGGCCAGCCCGACGGGCCGAACCTTCGCCACTGCAATCAGTCAGGGCCGTTTTTGTCTCTTGAACGATCCCGCCTTCCCAACCCGCCTCGGCAACTCGGTCGAACGGGACATCTCCCCAGACTTGTCGTTCTTCCAGGGCACAGGCAACCCTTCGTGGTCGCACCTACACGAAAGCCTCGGAAGCGACCATTCCACTATTGAAATCCGTTTACCATTCATGCGGGCCCAACCTCGTTCGGGATCCCGCGTGGCTCTCACCGACTGGCACCGTTTCCACCTGTCGGATCTGCCCATCATTGACCCAACTAATCCCGACGCTTGGCCTCGTGCATACGCAATCATGATCGGCACACTAAATATGTTGCCCCGACAGCCGATGCCCCTTTCATAGACCCCCATCTCGTGCACCTTTGGGACGCGCGCCGCTCACTCATTCGCCGCTGGCGCCGGAACAAAGCCAACCATCGCCTGCGCCGTCGAATAAACATCCTCACACAAGAAGCCCAGACCTACGCGGATCAGTTAGCTCGCTCGAACTGGTGGAATTTCTGTGACTCTCTCAATCCAGCAATGAACACCAAACGGGTTTGGTCCCTCCTCCGCTCGCTCATTCAACCTTCTTCACCGGTCCACCCTGTTCCCGCATCCTCCTTTCGACAAAGCAAATCACATCCAAACACACTAGCAGAGGACCTGCGCTTACTCATGTACCCAAACCACATTCCTCCCATTCCTACTTCTGGCTTCCATGCCGACTTCCCGCCGTCCCCCCTCGACCAGCCTTTTACAGTAACAGAACTGCACCGGGCGCTCAACACCCTTCGTCGCAATACGACGCCAGGGAAGATCGAATAACTTATGCACTACTCCGCAACCTTCCCGACAGCGCACTTTCAGAACTCCTGGCTCTCTTTAACCACATCTGGCTCAGTGGCGAACTGCTGGCGTCTTGGAAACATTCCAAAATTATTTTGATCCCGAAACCAGGAAAACCACACACTCTGGCCGCGAACAATGCCTTCTGTCTCCTCTTCTGAGGCTGATTACAGACGAACTGAGGCTCTGTGCTTCCGCTAAACCGTCATATTATAGAACACAAGGGTTAAAGTTTGCATTGCAGACAGAAATAAACTTCCAGTGAACTCGTGTGTACCCTTGAGCGTTCCTGAAAGTCAGGTTGAATTTGTCTGAGTGAACTCCAAAATACCCAGAGAATTGTCACCTCTACAAATCTACGCAGTTAGGACGTGCATACTCGAATGTGGTATATCGTAAATCGGAGGTGACAAAAACCCGCGTACAGTGGATACACACGTAAAGAAAACATATCGACATGGAATGGGCGCATAAAACGCCGCAGCTGCGTACACGTCTTGAAATATTGACATGCTGTTCCCTGCTGCAGCAAAGCTGCCGGAGAAAAAAACTGAAAAAAAAAAAAATGCTGCCGCCAGTGAGAATCGAACTCACGACCCCTGGTTTACGAGACCAGTGCTCTGCCACTGAGCTATGACGGCGGGACGGGGCTGTGCCGCATAAGCTTTGGTTTTGCCTGTGATATTTCTGGAAAAAAAAAAAGAAAAAGCACAAAATTTGCTAAGTATTATTTTTTAAAGCCTTACTGATGGTTGACAGAACATGATAATGCAGGCAGCAATGGCCCCCTGATTACGACTTAGGCCCGCTATTCCTGGCTTCTGGAACTTTTTTTTCGTACATTTGCCATCCCGACCGGGAGCTTTTTTTCATTGGCGTTCGCTACTGATAACACTCTTGGCGTCACAAACCCGATATGTGCGCATTCGCCGTTCTGCTTTCGCGACTTAGAACGGCACCGGTTTTTTTGTGGACATGCGCTGAACTATTCCAGTGACTAGTTGCTTCTTGCGTGAAATTCAGGGCTGGTGATACGGAATAGGCGAAGCACGAAAGGTACCAAGGACGCCGGTGACTCTCCAGCAAAATTATATTTACAAATATTTGCTGACTCTCCAGCAAATATATCGTGAGGTCCACGTCTAAAGGCTGTACTGCTTGAAATTCATCACGGGTAATGCGACAATACGACAGACGTCAGAGACTTTGGTTTTGGGCTATATGGTCGCGTGATCTTTTTACGATAGTTTACGGTAATATTGCGTGTAATTGGCGTGGAATTTGCAGAAGCCGCTGTTTCGTTGTTTTCACTTTTGTGAACTAACATCACGAGGACTAATCCAACGCGCTGCTTCCGTCGGGACTGCTCGCCGGTTCAGATTCCGCAAAAGCAACTGAAGGAAAAGGCAGCGTTGGTTTCAGGAACGAGTCCTTCAGCGTTTCCGTGCTGCTGGATCTATTTCGGATTAATCAGGCGTTTCTCCGGCCGCACCACCTCCCGAAACCGATGTTCACGACGATGGCGGTAACAAGGAGGTGACAGTGCAAATACATCTTCCAAGTCAGGTCCGAAACATCGCTCGCTGAAGATACCTAAAAGCTAACGAAAAATTGGCAGCCCTCTCTTTTTTCCAGAAGGAGGCTAAGAGGGTGCGGACAGACTACCCAGTAGCGTTCGTTAGCCTGGCTTCGCTTCTTGAGGCAGTCGGCGCTTCCCCGCTTTGGCATCTCTGGTAACCGGGAGTTCCTATTTCGCTTCCTGCGGAGGAAGCCGCACGCTTTTTGTTTCAGCAGCTTCGCAGCCGTTCACACGGAGCGTAAAGACGACGTGTGTATGCCATCTGTCTTGTCTTTCCTGAGTCTTGCTTTTTCCCTGTCATGGCGGGACACTACCGTCATGGTAACGGGACGGACCGTAACCAAGGTATCAGCGAAGGTACCTGGGTAACCAAGCTAGATACTATTCCAGCCACTCTCAGTGAGGTTTGCGGTCAGCCTCGAAGCAGGAGGACGCCGATTTCGAAAAGGTGTAGACGAGGTTTGCCCCATGTTCAACAAAACACGCCAGCGGTGAGGCACCGCGGGAGAACGTAGACGCATTGCATGCTGTAAAAAATTCAATCCGAGTGAAATAAAAATTGACAGGCCATTAACTATTAGCGTATAGGGAATGGAGCGAAAGCAATGCGACGCGGTTTACTGTTCACGCGTCGAAGACGGCGTCAGTTATGTTATTTTTATCAGCAGAGCTTTTTAAGCTTGAGCTTGGTTCGTTGGCGTTAGAGGCGCCCGTCATGACCTTCGCGCAGTGGCTCCTTTCTATAAGCTCAACAAAGTACACATGAGACACCTTCACGTTCTTTATCGGGCTGTTCTTCGCACCATTACCGGGCTTCCGCGCTATACCCGCAAGGAAGCCCTGAATCAAGCAGCCCCGGTACCCCCACTCGAACTGCCCCTCGAGGAAACTCGACAACTGCACGAAGATCGCCGTTCCCAGGCTCTTACAGCCTGGGACTCGCAAATGGCGCTCCCCCAGCTCTACCGCAGCCTCCCCCTCCTCCATGGGAACGCCGCTTAGTGGTTGACAATCGGCAACGCATAAGCGCCCCAAGATCCCGATCCAGAGTTCGTCATCATGCTGTTTCTCGCACTCCGGTGGCTAAACTCCTTGATGAAGAAGACATTTACACAGGCGCGAGTGTGCCTGCTAGCAGCATGACACTGGCTTGGCGATGTCCAGGTTTACCTAGTTTAGACGGCGCATGCGCTCGACAAGCATCCACTGCTTCTATAGTGGACGCTGAGATACATGCCATCCTCGCAGCTCTCAACCACTTGACCTACGAGACGTCTGCCTCATTACCAACCAGAATTCGGTTTCTGACTGATTCCCAAATGGCGCAACGTGAGCTCCGGAAACCGTTCTCCAATCACCCTCTGGGTCATCAGATTCAACATATGATTAGTCTGCTTGCTCGCAATGGTACCGCTGTACGTGTTGCGTGGGTACCGGGACACATGGCTCAAGGTTCCGGCAACCAGGCTCCGCATGGCGCAGCGCAGGAGAGTCTTCAAGTAACTCCTCCACTGGTTGGCAGCCCTGATCGCCCGCTCTCCCTCAGGCAACAGCTGGATCACGCTCGCCAGGCTAAGCACAACCGTCTCGCCGCTCCCACTCCTGTAGGTTTCCTGCATAACACCCCATCACTTCGTCCTGCCGAAGTTTTTATACCAATTTCGCGCGAACGCTGCATTGACTCCCCACATTACACGCGATTGCATAACCCGACGGGCGATCATCGACGATATTGGCGTCGCTGAGACTTTGTAGCCCCCCTTATGCGGATAGTCTTCGCCACATCGCATGTGGCGAAGACTATCCGCCCTATGACCCTACCTCTTCTATGACCCTACCTCTTCTATGACCCTCTTCTATGACCCTACCCTACCTCTATGACCCTACCCTATGACCCTACCGCCCCTATGACCCTACCTATATGACCCTACCTCTTTTTTTTCTCTCCTTTCCTCTACTCATCTATCTTTTCCCCGTTACCCTTCCTGCGTACGTCGACATGCATTCGTCAACATGCGTACGGCGACACGCTATAGCATGTCGACGTACGCATGTTGGCAAACCTCTTTGCATTTCCTTCTTTAATAAAGAGCTTCTCACTCTCTCTCTCTCCGCCCTACTGCCCATATTGAAACACGGCTACAATAGCAAATCTGACCCACCTTATTTGGCACTGCTCCTCTTACCAATCCTTCCGCCCCATCCTTCTGAATGACCTGCCCAATCCAAGCGAGATACCCCCCCCCCCCCTTTCCCGACACTCAGCGGCCCCGATTTCCTTGTTGCTCTTGGGCGCTTTGCTCTCGAGGGTGGCCTCGCAAAAGTAGTTTAGCCGGTATCTACCGCCCCTATCTGTGCATCCAAGAACTGACTATTCTTCTCCAGGATCTTCAAATGAACATCACCTCGTGACCACCTCTCCCATCCTCTTTTCCCTTCTCCCCGTTCCGGCCCCTGGGCCCTCCTTGTGTTAATAAGACTTTCACTCACTCACCGAGCGCACGTGAGTGTGCGCTTCGTGAGTAGCCCGGCGTCATCCATGCTTGTACGTGGGCTTGCGCCACATGAAAAGCTTCCGCCTTCGTCTTCCGTGTCTTCGGCGCGGCGGACGTGCGGCGTGCCGGTCGTTACAGGGCTCCCCACCCTGTAGAGCCGGAGGCCGTTGTGTTGCCCACATGAAGTTTTTGTCGGTAGAGATTGGGGATTACGGTGCGGGGTCGTTGAGACGGGAAAGCCCCGGGTGGGTCGGTGGGAGGCGACGTAAGCGGGCTTGACTCGGTCGGTGGCGACCACGTCTGGGCGGCCGTTAATGTCGAGGGTGACAGTCTTGGATTGCCGCTCGCCGTACCACGAACGTGCATAGATTTGCATCTTTCCGCTCCCTCTTGTTTTGGGATCCGCTGTCAGTGTGGGGTGAAGCTAAATCGACCCCTGCAGCTCTGCTGTTTCTCCAGCCTTGCAGCCACTAGTGAAAGCTGTGCAATGTTTTTTTACTTTTTGCTTATAGGCCAATCTTCTGTGTCAACAAATGACGACAATGACCGCGTTTACATGGCTGTGACCCGAAACGCAGCAACTCCCTTTTCTGTCGCGTCGAAGCCATGTAAACGGCACGGTGCGCTCGGAAGTGGCAGCGAAGTAAGTAATAGCTTCAGGCTTCGACGCGTTATCTCGCCGCTGCGCTAGCCCACCGCGATGCGCTTTTGCCGAAACAATGTAAACGCGGCAAATGGAAATGATCGTTCTGGCTGCTAGTTGCCCACTCGTTTGCGATGATGACGGCGGCAGTTACGTTGTTAAGGGGTTAAGGGGCAAAAAAGTTAAGTTAAGGGGTGAAGACTCTTAGGGGCTCGGGCTGTTGGCGTCTCATGTCGTCGTCGTAACCTTCGTCGCATGTAGTCACGGTACTAAAATACCGGGACACTCGTTTACGCCTCGCGCTAGAACATAACGTGGACTATAAAAACACCGGGACACTCGTTTTCCAACGCCTCGCGCTAGAACGCTTCATGCTTCAAAGACACGAATTTTACAGCAAAGCTGGGCTGTATACCTCTATCCCCAAATGGTTTCGTCCACGTTGGCAAAAGCGCCAAGGCGCCAGAGAATACACTTGTACACTGCATGCTTCGCCCCTCCCCAGTTTTAACGTTAGTGGTGATGACCCGGCATTTTTTTGTAGCGAAAACTCTTTTACTCGAGGTACGAGAGCAGACACCATAGCTACCTTCAAGCTCATAGCTACCTTCATAGCTACCATAGCTACCTTCAGCCAGCGCCTCGGGCGGTTTCATGTTTTTTTTAGTATCTTGATTATACCTTCGAAGTTTGAGACAAAATTGGTAGCATTGTTATCGGGACAAAGCAGACTCTCTTTTACTGACCCAAACTTGTATTTTTGTTCTGCTGAGCCCAAGGACGCAGGTTCGATTCCCGGCCGCGGCGGCCGCTTTTCTGATGGAGGCGAAAAGCGGAAACGCCCGTGTGTTCGAGATTCCGGCGCACGTTAGAGATCCCCAGGTGGTCAAAATTTATCCGGAGCCCTTCACTACGGTGTGCTTCATCGCCTGCGTTGCGTCGGCGCGTTAAACCCCTACAATCAATCAATCAATCAATCAATCAATCAATCAATCAATCAATCAATCAATCAATCAATCAATCAATCAATCAATCAATCAATCAATCAAATTAGTGGGGGCGCAGAAGCTTACACTGGATTACCCCGCTAGGATCTTTGCGTATATAGGAGCATTGTATCAAAGCCACTTTCTCCTTTCCTTGCAGGCTTGACTGGATGCGCGAGTCGGGGCTGCTGAGCCTGTGGACAGAGCGCATGCTTCCCGACTGGGGGCGCTGCACGCAGCGGCGGAAGGGCTTCCAACCGCTGAGCTTGGGTCACGTGCGCTCCGCCCTCATCTACGTGGCACTCATCGGAGCCGGGTTGGCGCTGCTGGCCCTCCTGGCCGAACTCAGGATGGGCCGCGGTAGATGGAAGAGACGCTGAGGTTGTGATGATCGGAAGGACGCCCGAAGAGGATTTCTCTAAAGCACCAGCACCAGCGAGCTTCAAGCAAAACACAACCGAAGTGCTACTACGAAAAAAATGCTGTTGATGTGGAAGGTTTTCAAAGGAAACCCGTGCGCTAGGCCAAATCAGGAATGATAGGATAAATGTGGAAGGAGGGTAGGACGAAAAGTAAGAAGACACTGAATTCCTGAGCCCGCATTTTATCCAATCACCTCAAAGGCCATCTCACTCCTCAGATTGCTTTAATGAACCAGCCAATTTCGCCCTTGTGTTAGATGTAGTTGTATGCACAAGAAATGTTTATTCACTACTCTGTACACATTCATGAATGATCTAAAGGGAAAACAAGAATTTAGTGCCCCTTTATTGGATGAACGAAAATTCTCTGCAGCTCTTATTCAGCTCCTTCTTCACACCTAAGCAACAATTTGCACGTTCTTGTGTTTGTGCAACACCATATACTTACATGACACCTGCACGCCCGCTCATTCAGATGGCAGTGTTCAGAGACCGTACACGTTTCTAAAAAAATTACCCTCATAGCATCCACGTACAATTTCCCGTCTGTTCTCTGGTTCTCAGCGTACTGCGAGAACGATATCCTACAACGGTCCCTTCTGCTACGGGGCCCATAGACTTTCGCTATTACATCTCCTTTGCGGGGGAACATGAGGATGGATGGATGGTAAAACGTTGATTGAGATTAAAGGGAAGGGGTAGAAGGGTGTGATTAGCCTCTTAAGTCCAGGAGGCCTCTTGTCCCGGGTGCCTGCAGTGCAGCCGGGACAAGAGGCACCGGAGCTGGTCAGCTCCGCACCGCAATACCGTCCACGAACTAACAGAGGCCCATTTCTCCAACCAACGAATCTGACTCAGCCAGACCCCAGCTTGACGAGCCGTCCCAACCAAAATCGCATGACAGGTAGCCTACCACAAAGACAAAGGACCCATACCCACTATCTGGGCCACCATCTTTGAAAGTAAACCAATGTCCCAAAACATCAACCCCAATCGCAACAAAGGTGGGCGAAAGGGCAGAGTGAAATCCCTGGCCAAACCCCTGGACAAAAACGACGGCAGCCTCTACACAGACCCCTAGCCTCACTCCCCATCGGCTCTACATCTGCAACGATAGCCGTCATGGACAATTGACAAGCTCATCTGCTGCGCTTCCCTCGTCACACCCTCCTCCGAAGAGGCTGAGGAAGTGGCCATAGCGATAGCCCTTACTCAACCCGGCACCAAGACCATCATCACCGACTCCTAGAGAGCACACAGCAACTACAGAAAATGGTGGGTGTCTCTCACAGTGGCTCGCATTCTCCAAAAGACAGACCCTCCAAATCCCAAAACCGAGCTCCTATGGGTCCCAACGCACTCCGAAGTCGAGGGCAATGAGTTTGCACATCAACAGGCCTGCGAAGCTGCCCTCCGGGTCGAGGAGACTGCACAACGATCCACCACTAGTTATCGCGAAATACTCAGACACTACAAGAAGGGGAGGGCACGTTTCCCCTTACCTCACCACTACCTCACTCGAGAAAAACAATGCATCTATCGGCAAATTCAAGCCGGGCCCTTTCCACACCCTCTACTTCAAAACAAAATCTACCCCGCGCGATACGACAAGGATTGCCCTTTCTGCAAACGACTCGGCACACTCCGCCACGTAATTGGAGTGCGACTTTTCCAACACCGTCCCTCCTCCACTCCCCCACCAGAACCACCTTACTTGAGCGATGGGAGACTTTTATGCTAAGCCCTGCCCTGGAGCACAAGGCTCTACTGATCGCCAGGGGCCTGGAGGCCTGAACAGCATATGGAACCCCTGAAGAGGGCCCCACTCCATCTGGCGAATAACCGCGCCAGCATTTTTGTCTTAATAAAGTCTATTCTCCCTCTCTCTCGGACTCCCACTGCTTAGGGGATGAGGCGGGGTGGGAATGTTGGGGGCAGGAGAAGACGAGGCGGTAGGTGTTGACAGGGATGTGACAATGTGGGCAGTCGGGGGGGAAGTGAGGAGGGGAAATGTTAGATAGGATGATGTGGTTGTATTAGGTTTCGGTCTGTAGTCGGCGGAGAATGTACGCTTGTTGGGCGGTGAGGGAAGAGCGGGGGGGGGGGGTATCGCCATTGAAAGTTGGTGTAGTGGGAGGGCATGGAGTTGTACCTGGGGTCGAGAGGTGTCAGGGCTGCTGGATCGAGGGTGGGGTAGTTGCTAGGTCGAGGCGAGGCTAAGAAAGTGCCTGGGTAGTCAGTGCGGGGGCGGCGGCGTGGGCCGCCTCATTCCTTGCCTGGCCGGAGTGGCCTGGATGGAGACGATGAATGGAGGCGATGGAGCGGTTATTGTCTTCAGGGAGGCGTTGAAGGAGGTGAATGGCTGCTGGCGGGGCGAGTCCGGCAAGTCGGCTTGCTGCGAGTCGGTTGGTGGCAGCCGATCAGGGCAGCGTGGGCGATGGCGAGGGACTCGGCGGTGAGCGTGGGGATGTGGCGGTAAGAGGCCGCGGTGGGAGTCGGCTCTCGTTGGTGAGGACTGCGATGGTGGTGATGTGGTGGGTGGAGGGCTAGGCGATATCGGTATAGCGGGTGTTGTGATCCGTGCCGTAGCGTTTGTCGTGGAATCGGAAGCGGGCGTTGCGGCGGCCCGGTTGTAGAAGGGGTGCATGTGCTTGGGCACGGGAGGGACGTAGATACGTTGAAGTATGGAGAGGGGAATACGTAGGGGCGCGTGTGGGGTGGCTTGGGCCGTGCGTCCGATGAGCTGAAGTACCCGTCTACCGGCCGGTGTGAGGGAGACTCGGTGGAGGTGGGAAGTGCGTTGGGCTTCCAAGATTTCAATGAGGGTGTTGTGGAGGCCAAGCTTGGGGAGTCGTATCTTGGAGGTGTATACGTAGGGAGGCGTAAGGCTACTTGTAGGTCTTGTGGATCAGAGCGCCCAGCTTGTCAGCTTCCTGTATCTTGAAGTTGACGAAGGGAAGCTGTATGTGTGGCGACTGATAAGGAGCCCGGGCTTGAACGAGTTTGCAGGTGTCGGATTTTTGAGGCCGTATAGGTGGATCCGCGGATGTGCCGAATGAGGTGCGTGAACTGGGTGATCGTCTTGTGGAGCTGTGGGAGAAGAATGGCGCCGGAGCCGCCGTAGTGAAAAAAAGAGCCGACTACCCGAAGGGTGATGACTTGGAGTATGGGAGTGCCGTGGATGGTCACTTGTGGGTCCGGGGTGAGTTGCGGGCTCGGAGTACGGGGAGGGCCGACTTGATTGGTCCGTACGTTAAGCCTATGGGGTGGAGGCAGGCGACGGTGGTGTCGGTCATCGCCGCTTGCTGGAGGGCATCTTTTTGCGTGCCAGTGGAGCCGCTGGTGGTCCATATAGTGAGGACATCAGCATAACGCGCATACTGGATACCGAAGATGGCATTCAGGTTGCTGTGGAGCTAAAGTAGGGCGATGTTAAAAAGCAAGGGTGATATTACGGAGCCTTGCGGTATGCCTTTTGCAGGGGTGCGGAAGGACGCGGGCGTTGCGGGCGCTCCCTTTGGCTTGAACATAACAAGGGCAGAGCGACGCACGCTTTACGGATTATCAACGGCGACTCGAGGCGAACGGGTGGAGCGGTAACCTAACGATTCGCAATAAGTTCATTTCACGAGCGATTATATTTGAACTGGGCGCGCCCTACCGATAGCAACATCCTCCTTCTACTCCTATTTCTTCGCGCGCGGCGAACGGGAGATTGGAAGCTCGGGCGGCTTGCCTAACCACCTGCAGTGCATCTTGTTTTAATGAAGAGACTTTAGCTGCTCCCTGCCGAGTACATTGCTTGCAGATGCTCGGGCGCTCATCGTCGTAGGTTATTGACTTCGCTAAATGCGCACCACTGCTTTTCGAAAACGGAACTGAAGGCATGATGGATGACTGAATAGTGAGGGAAGCAGCCTGCCTCGCAGTGTATAAAAGCTGAAGTGTGTGCTTTTTAGATACGATGAGCTCACGGAAAGCTTTACTTTTATTTCACGTGCCCGACCACTTGGAAACTGTTTATTTCAGGAAGACATCCATTGATGCTTCTCCAATGAGCTCTCGACGTTCACCACTTTTGTGACGCCACAAACCGTAGTAAACAAATGCGTACGGAGCGTCGTCCGCTGTTTTCAGGTTTCAGGCATTTTCTGCCTAACTAAACTGCTAGTTGCGAGAACGGGGTATTTAGATTCTCGGCACAGTAATCCATCGATACAGGCCAACTTGTTTCCATCCTTTAGTGCCCCTTTAAATCCCCCAACTACACCCAGATCACAACAAAATTGATGCACAACATTTTTCTGAAATTGTAGTATATAGTCAATCAAAAGGAATTTAGCACGGGTTGTTTGAGTGGGTCCTCCACCGACCTTACTGCCGAACCCGTACTATCGCGCCCAATTTGACTCGCAACAGGCGAGCGGCCGCCGCAGCTGCTCCCCGGGAGGCGGTGGCGCCTTGCAGCGAAGCATTCGAGAAGTAAAGGGAGAGGGGTCAGCTCTTCCGATACCCATCAGCATCCCCCGTGTGCACCATTGCTGGCTTCTTTCTTCTGCGGGTGGTATAAATTGTTACCTAAGAAGTTTTCGGGGTGGCTTACCGTATCGCCAGCGATAAGTTTCATCATTGGCTGCAATGCTCTTATGAGCATTTGCGCAAGCCTTCCAGTTTGGCAATAACAGGGCGTCGCGAAATATAGATAACGTTCAATCTTCCACACAAATAAAGATATCTGAAATACTGGCTGACCGCATTTTTTTTACTGCTTCTGCCCCTAATTCTGGCAATACCTCACGGTAGGAAATGCACTATTATGCTTTCAGCTACGTCACTGATGGCCACTGCGCCGCTATGCTTGCCTTACCACAATGAAAACCAATAAGGGCCGTAAAAAACAATATGCTAAGAATAAAAGAAAATATGCATAACGCTATCTTCAAAGGAACCGTTATCGCCTACTGCTTTCTATTGGTCACAGCGTCACTTTCACGCTGAAAAGCGAGATGGGAGCATTAAGCAATGATGCCAGTTTTTAACGCCCCTTTTAATGCCCTTGTCGGACAGCAGGCCGCACCATGTCAAGGGTGTCTCACAGTGAACGTGTGCGCATTGTGGAATTATGCCTGAAGTCTTATACGCAGCGAGAAATCGCTGTTTTAACTGGCCGATCAATGAACACAGTGAACCGCATTATTCAGGCCTATAGAAATGAAGGGCGAATTTGTGACGCCCCTCATGATCGTCGCCCCCGCGTTACCAGCGCCATTGAAGACGAGGTTTTGGTCGCCGCGGCTTATGCTAATCCGTTTGGCACTGCGCAGCAGCATGCTCACCTTGCAGGTGTTTCAGCTTCACTGACTACTTTGAAAAGAAGGTTGGCTGAAGCCGGACTAAGGAGCCGTGTCGTGCAAAAGCCTCTTCTATCCGACTACAACAAGGCAGCACGTGTCAGGTTTGCGTCTGAGCACAGCACCTGGAGCGTTTACGACTGGAAGCAGGTGGTGTTCTCGGACGAATCGACGTTTACTACAAGATGGGACCAGAAACGTCGCGTCTGGCGTCCTGTGAACACTCGCTACGAGCCGGAATACATACAAGAAGTGGCCTGAAGCGGAAGGACGACCGTAAACGTGTAGGCCGTCATGTCCAGAGATGGACCTGGCGCACTACACCTTATTGAGGGCTCCCTAACTCCAGAGAAATATTCCGAAATCCTGGAATATGTAATGATACCATATGCCCTAGACGGCCCATTTCCTGACGGCGATTACCTCTTCGAGCAAGACCTGGCTCCTGTGCACACCGCAAAAAGTGTCAAGAAATCGCTAACTGACCGCGGTGTGCGCCAACTTGAATGGATCCCTAAAGGTGCCGACGTGAGCACTATCGAGCCTGTATGGGGAAGGATAAAGGTAGCGCTGTCGAAGGAAGGACTGCATAGAACATCGGCGGACGATCTGTGGCACGTGGTTGAAGCCGCATGGAACGTCATTAAGGAGGACAGAGGCTACGTGGAGGGTCTTTATGCATCGCTTCCATCCAGAATCCAAATATTATCGCTGCTAAAGGAGGCATGACTCGATACTGAGGCACCATCAACTTCGTCTCCATAAGATTTTTAAACAAAAGTTATTGTTATTGCATGTGTTTTCTTTGTTCCTGCCTCATAACGAACAGACATGTAACGGCATTACAGTGGCGCAGGTCAATAAACTCGTTCAGTTTCAATGTGTTAACTCTGAATTAATTTTGGCGAGTTTAAATTCGTAATGAACATCTATAGGTAAATATGGCTTGTGTATTTCCAAAAGTGTTAATATCATGAAGGCCAAAGCCTTATTTATATCGTCGATCCGTCAAGTCCTTCAGCGAAAACCGCTCGCCAATACCCATTGTATAAAAGTTCTGGACTCCTCCAGCGCGTTCAAGGCAGTTAAAGCGGACCAGAGCATGACGGCGCATGAGTGGATGACAAAGCGAATTGAGAGTTGTTAAAGTTAACAGCAATGAAAGCGAATTGAGGGGAATCAAAGTAAATGAATAGGAGCGAAAGTGAATTATGATTGATCAAAGCGGATTAGGAAGGACGACAAAACAAAGAAATTATTGGGAATTAAGACGATTCGAAGTTAATTTAGAGGAATCAAAGGGAATGAAAGGGGATGGCTAAGTGAATGAAGGTTATAAACGAGAATAGGAGGAATCGAAGTGAATAACATACAGGACAGTGTTAATTTTTAAGATGATCAATAACAAAGCTTTTTTTAAAAATACGCTCCATAACAATAGCCGAGCCACAGTTCATTTCGCGGTAATAGCAACGAAAAAAATCACGCGTAACAATTCTGGAGTCGCAAGGCTGCGCCAAGCTGAACTACATCAGGCACATCATGCGCATTCGGAGCGCGAAAGGCAACTGAGCACTCGGGGGTTGCTGATGATTATCGGAAGAGCGACCCCTCTCCCTTTACTTCTGCAAGGCGCCACCGCCTCCCGGGGAGCAGCTGCGGCGGCCGCTCGCCTGTTGCGAGTCAAATTTGGTGCGATAGTACGAACCAAGTCACTCTATTGCTCTTACCATGAACTGGCCCATTAACTGCGGATTCCAAGAACTGGCCCATTCATTCGATCAACTTAAAACTACCAGCTTTTGTTTATTTTATCTTCCCCTCCTCCACATACCGTTCTTCCATCGTGACCAGTAATCCTTCTTTTCCATTAAAGTTTTCTACCACCACCACCACTCCCACCACCACCACAACCACCACCACCACCACCACCGCCGCCGCCGCCGCCGCCGTCGCCACCGCCACCACCGCCGCTACCACCACCACCACCACCACCACCCTCCCCAGTTTTTATTCCGGTGAAGCCGCTTTCCTGGGCACCGCTTCTCTTCCCCTCCTCACCCTCAGCGACACCTTTTTCGCAACTTTTAAAGCCTTCTCCGCCACCGATGCTTCTTTCCCACGTTGCGGAATCAGATGATAACAGCGATAGCGCCGTTGAAAGCATTTGTACTTCCAATTCGCTATTGAACGGACGCGTGTCGTTCGCTAGGAGGAAGAGCCCGAATGGGGTCGAAAACAAAAGAAAGTCGCTGCCGCAAAACGTGCAACCGCCACCGTCACCGCCTCAAGTTCCACCTCGTCGAGTAGCTGCGAATCCGTCCCAGATAAAGAGCGACTTTCACGCTTGGAACGGTGTCGTGAGCCAATACCATTGTTTTTCACCTTGAAGGGTTTTCGGAGCCGGTGTCTTACACGAAGTTTTTTCCGTCTAAGCATTCGCACATCACCGGTTGCCGGTTTATGTGTGCACGGGTGAAGAGAAAGTAGAGGGGGAGGGGGGGGGGGGCGTGCGCGATCATCTGGCCTTCATGTCCTCACCAATGCCATACCCGTTGTGCTGGTGGGAGATTTAAACGTGACCCGCCGCGGTGGCTCAGTGGCTAAGGCGTTGCGCTGCTGAGCACGAGGTCGCGGGTTCGATTCCCGGCCGCGGCGGCCGCTTTTCTGATGGAGGCGAAAAGCAAAAACGCCCGTGTGTTTGAGATTTCGGCGCACGTTAAAGATCCCCAGGTGGTCAAAATTAATCCGAGCCCTCCACTACGGCGCGCCTCATCGCCTGCGTTGCGTCGGCGCGTTAAACCCTACAATCAATCAATCAAATCAGATTTAAACGTGGATGTCGCATGGCCCAATGCGACCTGACTGCTGTGCTCCATGGTCGAGCGGTTTCGGTTGGTGTGTTTCCGTGACAGAAAGGTGCGTGCGACGCGGGAAGAGAACGGACAGTTTCATGTGCGTCCGCTGCGATTAAGCTGAAGTTCTTTTAAGTTTCATTCAGCTAATTGGCTAGGAAGTATGCTCAATCACAAATCGCACACAAAATTGTTTTGTTACGTGCACTGCTTTCACTGCGCCCAGCTTCTCTGGTGATCTTCATCCACAAAGTGGAGGGGCACTGAATTTTTTGTTACAATCTTTCTGCTATTGCGACTATCCCTCCGGTTAATTTTAGCGCGCCCTCTTCTTATGAGGGGCGGTCGCTAGCACCATACCTGGTGTTCACACTTTCGTTGGTTTTATTGCGCTTGGTCTCATTTTTGGTCTCATCTTGCTTCTACATGGTGCGATTTCCCCTGCGCATTCGCAGATTCGGCGCCGCTCGTGCCGCAAAACGACCATTTGTCGTTGCTGCGGCAAAGGGCGAAATGTTTGGAACGGTCGAGCATCCCCAACGAACGTCGCTCGTGTGGCGTAGAGGGGCGGGCTTGGGGCCAATAGTAAAACTGCTAGGTTAACGTCACGGCATTGCCATCTGCATGCTTGTAAACCAGAAGGCGTTGCTTGTATATGTGCGGCATAAGCACGGGAGCCACCCTAGCGCGGGCGCACAAAAACAAACGCACGTGCGTTCACAACACAATGTCGCGTGCCGTTTTCAAAGAACGCTTGATTGGTAAGGTAGAAAAAAGCCCTCTCTATGGAGTACGGAAGTACCCAAGTACAGAAGAACCGAAAAAAGCCAGTTTGTCTCAGAAGCTACTCTATTTAATCATGTAACAGAGAAAGATTACAATTTTGAAGTTCAGGACACTTGGTAGGTATGTTGTTGGAATTAACGGGTACGGCAAATCTGACTTGTAAAAATACTTTCTGAGATTTATATTGCGGAAACTCTGTCAAATTGTTCATTGCGCACGACAGTGTGTGGCGAAATTTATTGCGTTACACAGCGTTTACTTGATTCGGTTATCCGTGCTCATTGCTATCCGGCAACACCGTGCAACAACGTTCGGCAACAAGGTGCCGAACAAGCAACATGACCGCCGCATGAAGGTCCTTGGCGCGACTATCTTTCGCTCCCTGGGTGAAATTTTAAGTGCAGAGCACTTTAGGGGCTCGCCTTGTCGTCGTAGCTCACTCGCTGGAACCAAGTAGAGCCACACGGCGTTCCTTCGTAGCGGCGGTCGTCACGGCGTAACACAGTGGCTTCGCAAGCCTATCGGTTTATATAACCATAAGCGTTCTAAACTCGTGAACCGCTGGCGCTTGTCCTACATCTCCCCGTTGTTTAGCGCAAAGAAAACTGTAGGTAGATTTGAGGCAAAGTATGGGTAATTAACGGGCAGCGCCCGCGTTCATTTAGTCACGAACGCTCATTGGGTTGGTTTGTACGATAGTAAGCGAAAAAAAAGTCCCTGTCGTTATCTACGCTTTGCAAGCCGAACCGCAGAAACTGACTGACTGCAACGGCTTACTTGCACGAATGCTTTGCTCTGTGGACAGCCAATGCACTCGCCATTTGTACAAGTGCGGCACGCACACACACAGCTGGCTGGCGCCGCATCTTTTCAAAGTGCTACGAGTTGTGCCGCGCCTCCGCCAGATGGCGCCACGGGTCCCGCGACCGAGAGAAGACGCAGTGAAACATCCCCCTCGCGAGGAACACGATCAAATGCAGAGCATTTCCGGGGGCGCACGACGTTAAGTAGTTTGCGTTACGTTAATGTTGTTGCACTTGTGGCAACTGCTGACGAAAGAGCGCTCATCAGCAGTAATTTGAATGAGTCAATGATATAAGGCGCGTTCGTAGCGTCCCAGTCTGTGTCGGCTTTGTGGCGCAGTGGGTAGAGCACCATGTACATTGCGTTACGCCCGCAGGGTCGAGGGATCGAAACCGGGCGCCGGATAGTATTTTTTTATTAGTAGGGACAACGACGGTGAGGACTACGGACGTCAACGCGGGTGACATCGTGAGTTACTGAAGTGCTCTGCATTCAAAAGAACCCGTCCGAGGCTAACCCAAGGTTGCTTGCTGTGTTTGCATTCTCCGCTGTGTGCGTATATTAATCAATAATTGACGATTGCTACATGAAACCACAAATAAACTCATATTTACTGGAAAACAGTCTGAAAGAACTTGCCGAGAAGGTAAAACAAAACGTTTTTTAAAATCACAACAAACTTTGTTCATGGCAATCTTAATTCGGTCTGCAAACACTGTGGCTCTGAAATGCGAAAATCGCGACGTTTGCACGCCACGCCATGTAGACGACATTTCCAGGCATTGCTAAATTCACAAGTGCGAAAGTTAGTTCCACCGAATTCTCAGGCCAAAAACGCACCCTGTAGAACGGTCTTTACTAGTATTTGTAGTGAAAAAGCGCCACCTAAGCTTTACGTGCCGGATACAAACTAACCCTTCTTGCTCCTTGTGGCGATCACCCGAACGAAGGACGCCTCCACCGGGTGGGTGCCCTAACAGCACCACCAACTCTCGACAAATAAACATTTGTTCCCCCTCCGACCAGTCAAAACTGCATTGCCTTGAAAAGCTACGCAAATATTAAATATGCCTAATACAGTACTTGAACCGAACCTTGGACACAATATGTCAGCCTAGCCGTTACTGTCCGTTCTTCATTGTGGGTTGGCCTAGACCTTATTTTTTCAATAGGCTGCGCTGGCAATACATATCTGTACATCTGCGAATCTGTTTTTGCATTAACTGTTCGGCCATATCTTTGTATCCACTTTCCTCGTGGGAGAACACAGAAGTGCCGTTTTAGATGACTTTGCTTGAAACGGTCTAGGCTATTGGTGTAGCTCGGTCGCCATTCCATATATGGAACGGCGACCGAGCTACACCAGTTCAAGGAGTAGTTTATGGAGTATACTCCTTGAATTGCTTTCTGCCCTTTTTAGCGACTGTTAGCAACGAAGGAGTAACGAGCAGTAACTGCTGACTGCCGCTTCAATTCCCATGCACCTCCTTAGGAGACTGCAACACGGTTTTTTGCAGCTCTTTCCGCCGCCATTTTTAAAGATGAGGGCTTCAATGCGTTTCGACAACATCCACAAGGACACAAGTTCCAGTAGCCGTATGCGAAGGTGTCATTTGGTTGCTCTCTTGATCATAACTGTTTTTCAAGTGTTTCCTGGGGAATTAGACTTTAGTTAAAGTTTACAGACCCCGTTAAAAAATTCACCCACAGACATTGGATGGCACGCGCCGGCTGCCTCTCTTCAACGGGTGTGCTCGAGCCATGACGCGATTTAATATTTAGGAGACACTCGGCGTCAATGTTATAGATCTTGGGCAATCGCTCGTTTGTGATGATGATGATGATGATGATGATGAAGAATAAACTTTACTTGAGTCGAGGTGCTGATGTAAGGGCACCCGCCCGGTGGGAGGCTTCCTTAGTCCGGAATGCCTTGGACTATGCTGGCCATCTTGCCCTCTCCACCAATCGTCGCTAGTGTGAGAGGTGGGAGCTGGTCAGCAGCTGCTCATACATAGGGTTGGGGTTAGGGGTGAGAGTAGGGAATTGCTGGCACTCCGATATCATGTGTTTGTGAAAACAATTGTTATCCTAGAGGTATCCTGTGATAGGGCTATAGAATGCAGTTCTGAAGGATTTTTGTTCAGCTTTCCCAACGTATAGTGGTAATGAAACCACACAGTATACCGATGGGGTGCTGGTTTTAGGCGAACAACGCGCAAGCGATCAGATAAGACCCAAACAATGTAGTCGAAAGTAGACGAAAGGTATGTGGAAAGCACTGTTCTCCATGCTTTCCCTTTTTGTAGTATATGAAGAGCATGTCCTTACCGCAGCGCCTAATTAACAGAACTTTAGTTGGCAACTTGTGTTTTAAACTTACAAGAGAGCAGGAAGAAGTATCTAAGCGTTCGTAGTAATAAAAGTTTCGGAATAATTCGTGTCAACACCGAATGTAGCCAGGAGCCTACCTAAACCCGCACACGTGCATTCCCTTCCCGCTCTGGATGGCAAGGTATTGCCTCTCTTGAAAGAGCTGTGTTCATTCCTCTGTTCAAGAAGTGTACCCATAAGTCCCTGTTGTCCAATTCTTACTGATGTCTTGCAATTTGTCATGGGCCACGTAATGGCTTCAGTAAGCCCTGATGGTTGTTATTTTGGCCTTTCTCATCATTACGCGTATTCAGGTAAGCCAGAAGCAGGAAAACATTGGTTTAGTGGCAAGTACTAAGAATGATGCCATGCAAGGTGCATCCCGAAATTGAGACGCAACTGTGTGAGTCAAGCTGACGCTTCCCTCTAAATCAAGAAATTAACACTACCGGCCAAACTAGACGCCCGCAGCATTACTGGATTACACGTTTACCTAGAACTGCGTAATGGCGATTGCTTGATTTTTTTTTGTTTCTTTAGTAAAAGGTCACTGCTTTCCGGCTACCCAAACAGGATGTAGCTGTAAGGAAGTATTTGATGATCGCTGATTTCACATTCAAAGCGCGGTAGCAGACCTAAGTTTCTAAAACTTGCTTGTGCAGCGTGCCGACTGAACATCTTCCGCGTAAGAGCGTTTCGACGGTGCTGAGGAGACCGGTGACCTAGTTACAGACAGAAGTTGTGGAACGGGCAATGCGCGGCACCGGTTTTCGCCGCTGTATCGTCGGCGTCGGTGGTTCAGTGGTAGAATACTCGCCTGCCACGCGGGTGGCCCGGGTTCGATTCCCGGCCGACGCAGTGCTCTCTTTTTTATTCAAATATTCTTAATACCAAAGTATTGGATGTCTTAACTACATCACTGCAAAGGGGAAGGGCAAGAAAACAAAAACCACCTCACGCTCTCTTTGTTGGTTAAAAAGATATTGACGAATTCATGGCGCAAAGAACGAGGACAAGAAAGAGGACACACAACACAGCGCTGTGTGTGTGTCCTCTTTCTTGTCCTCGTTCTTCGCGCTATGAATTCGTCAAAATCGCCACACCAACTTCCCCAAGAATCCGTACTCGTAAAAAGATATGTTTATGATGCCCATCATACATGTGCCAGGATATTAGGTGAAATATTCGTCAAAGTAGTCACCGGCGAGCAGTGGCAGAGAGTGCGGTCACACCTGCAGCGAGATAATTAAAATAATTCGTTTCAAGATCAGACGAGGCGCGGTATCCACTACTATTATACTTCATCGGCGTCGTTAGTTCAATTTTTAATTTATTTTTTAAAACCGGTCTTCAATACACACGTACAACACAACAATAACCACACTCTGCGTGTGGTACAACACACACCGACATAAACATACCAGCCGTGCCTCCGGCTAGGCTTTGTCATTAATCATCACTTTAGAGTAATTAACGGCTCTAGAAAATCCAACCAATCTGGTACTGGCTGATGGACTCTCAGCCTCTCAACAAACTGCGTGACACTCTCTCGCAGAAACTGCCGGGCCGGTCGGGCATCCACGTCGCCATGAAGCCACGCCATGCGCGCCCGCCACATGCTGTGAAGGCCCAGAAGCATTATTAAATCGTAGGGGACTCCTTCGTTATTTTCTGTGGGTAAATACCGTATACCATGCGGGTTAAGTGGGAAGACTTTGTGTAAAGTTCGCTGCATAACATCCCAAAAGTTAAGCGCCATCCAGTAGTATATAAAAACGTCGTCTATGTTATCCGGTTGTTTACAAATTGTGCACTCAGTACCCCACGGTGTATCTAACCCCTTTTCATTTAACCATGTTTGCACAGTGAGCTTCCCCGAATGAAGTGTGAAAAAAAAAGGACTTCACCCCGAGTTTTACAGCCATGTATACGCTTAACACTTTTCAGTACATCCTGCCCTGGGCCTTCTTTGTGCAGTTCTCTATATCGTGGTACCGGGAACAGACTGTCGCAAACATCTTTATATAATTTTCTACGTGACACTGTACTCAAATATTCCATCGAAAAGCGAGCTGACAACATGATGTAGCTGTTTCTTTAAAACATGATTCTTTAAAATATCCTGAAATCCTTCCCTGTATGTGCAAACTGGATACGACAAATTTCGGCAGCGCTTGAGACAGCCGCACCTGGCAAACTGTTCGCAAAAAAAGATCGCTTGTATCGCGAAAAAAAAGGAACCTATTCACCAACTGGCGGACAAAACAGGTGCGACAACCCAAGACCGCCCTCCTTGACGCGTCGAAAAAGATTATCTCTACTGCACCTTTTCCAAGCCGTTGACCAGATAAACATAGAAAATGCACGATGCATTTTTCTGTACATTCAAGCGCGAGCAGTGCAACACTTGCATAACGAACCACACTTTGGCAATAAAAAATGGTAGAATACTCGCCTGCCACGCGGGTGGCCTAGGTTCGATTCCCGGCCGACGCAGTGTGTTCTTTTTTATTCAAATATTCTTAAGAAGTCGGCGATGCCTTCACTACATCGCTGTAAAGGGAAAAGGGAAGAAAACAAAAACTATCTCGCACTCCCTTTTCGGGTTAAATAGTTAGATATGTTTATTCAAATATTCTTAAGACTTAAGTCTGCGATTCCGTCACTATATCACTGTAAAGGGAAAGGGGAAGAAAACAAAACCATCTCGCACTCTCTTTTTGGGTTAAATAGCTAGATGTGTTTATGATGCCCATCATACATGTGCCAGGATATTCAGTGAAATATTCGTCAAAGTAGTCTCCGGTTAGCAGTGGTGGAGAGTGCGCACACACCAGCAGCGAGATAATTAAAATAACTCGTTTCAAGATCATACGAGGAACGGTATCCACTTCTATTACCCTTAATCGGCACGGTGGTTCAGTGGTAGAATACTCGCCTGCCACGCTGGTGGCCGAGGTCTCATGGGCACCACCACCTCCAAAACAGCCACCCACCAAACAATCTCTCGACTCATTCATAACAATCCCCAACCCCCCGACAGCCTACTGGCCTCGCTACGAAACCGACTCTTCGCAACGGCTAGAACACCTTCGCCGCACGGATTACAGGAGAACCCCGAACGAGGCCCTGGACGCCCCTTTCACCCACACCGAACTTCTACAGGCCCTATCCAGCCTCACTCGCAACACCGTCCCGGGCCACGACCGCATCACCTACAAACTCCTTCGCAATTTTGACGAAGAACACATTGACGCCCTGCTTGAATATTACAATCAACAATGGGCCAATGGCACGCTACCCCCACAATGGCACTATGCCGACATCAGCCTACTCCCCAAGCCAAATAAGCCTGTTAACCTGGACAACCTACACCCGATCTTTCTAATATCATGCACCGGCAAACTACTAGAGAGCCCTGTCACACGCCGCCTAACTGCCCACCTCAACGATACAGAACTCCCGCACACCATGTTTGGCTTTCGGGCGCATCTATCAGCACAAGATATTCACCTACAACTGAAGGAGGATATCATCGATAAGCTCAGCAAGACGCACCGAAACACTATATTGACGTTGGACATCAAAGGAGCGTTCGACAACGTGTCCCACAGCGCAATTCCGGATCAACTACAAACTACAGGCTGCGGCCAGTCCACTTATAACTACGTCCGCGCGTTCCTAACCGGTCTTACGGCCACAATAAGCATCGGCCCCCATCGGTCCGATCGCTTCAGCACACCCACCCAAGGAACACTACAGGGGTCAGTCATCTCGCCCCTGCTATTTAATATTGCAATGGCCGGACTCCCACCACTGCTCTCAAACATCCCGGATATCTCCCACGCACTCTATGCGGACGATATTACAATTTGGACCAACAAAGGTTCCCCGGGCCTCCAACAAGACAATCTCAGCAAGCTACCGACACCGTCACTTCATATCTCCACACATGTGGACTTCACTGCGCACCAGCCAAATCGGCCCTCCTAATACTCAGAAGTAGAACACGGGGCCGCCCCCTACAGCCAACACCAGACCCCGAAATATCAATCGATGGCCAACCAGTCCCTACAGTACCCACCCTACGCATCCTCGGAGTACAATATCACCACGATGGATCGGGGGCAGCATTCCTCCCACGCCCGCAGAAAACGGTGGCTCAACTCACACACCAAATACGACGGGTATGCTCTCGCCGCCACGACCTCAAAGAGGCAGACACATGTCGCATACTCCAAGCCATGCTCACAAGTCGCATCACTTACGGAGCACCACTACCTGGCATTGAAACGACAAGAATCAGCAAAGATCGGCATCCTCATACGCAAAGCATACAAGTCAGCGCTAGGCCTACCGGCCTACACATCCACAGATAGGCTCCTCCAGCTTGGGCTCCACAATTCCCTGTCGGAACTGATTGAAGCCCACACTACCAGCCAGCTTCAACGACTTCAAATTACAGCTACTGGACGACACCTCCTTAAACGCCTGGGCCGCCCTACGGCTCCAACCCCCGAAACCTTCTGCAGCCTCTCGACACCCCGAGATGCCATTCACATCCTTCCACTACCCAAACATATGCACCCCGTCTACAACGTAGGTCGCTGCCAACATCGCGCACGCCTACTCCTCAAAAAGTACGGCGCCGATCCTGATACCTACTACACTGACGCAGCCCCATACCGCACATACCCGGCCCATGCCACAGCAGTAATTCACTCAACCAACGTCATCACAGCTTCTGCCACAATACCGACCACATCCATTGATTCCGCAGAGGAGGCTGCAAGCTTTGGCCATCATCAACGCACATTCATCGGACATCACAGAGCTGACCGACTCCCAGTCCGCTTGCCGCCGCTACGCCACGGGACGCATCACTCGCATCAGCTCCAACATCCTAGCACGCCGACCATCGCTCCCAACGACCCGTATAGTGTGGATCCCTGGCCACACATCTCTTCCTGGGAACGAGGTGGCACACGCCACCGCCCGCGAACTCACTTATCGGGCATTCCCAGAAGAGACCAACGACGTACCGGCCCACGAAAAGCGAACCCTCCACCCCCTGCCCCCAACATACTCCGACATCTTAGCCCACTACCGGAACTCCCGACGACTCTATCCCCCCCTCCCTCACAACCACCGACGCCCGCATATGGCGCCGCCTACAAACACAGACGTAGCACAATCACACTCGCCTTCACTATGTCTCCCCCACCCTCTACCCATTCAACTGTCCATACTGCAACTCTCCCAACACCACCAGCCACCTACTTTGAACATGTCCGTCTATTATAACTTTGTTAAACGCAGTAAAGAAAACACAGGACGAGGGATACAAAGACAAACGCTTCTTACAATTGAATTTTGATTGATTGATTGATTGATTGATTGATTGATTGATTGATTGATTGATTGATTGATTGATTGATTGATTGATTGATTGATTGATTGTAGGGTTTAACGCGCCGACGCAACGCAGGCGATGAGGCGCGCCGTAGTGGGGGGCTCCGGATTAATTTTGACCACCTGGGGATCTTTAACATACGTCGAAATCTCGTACACACGGGCGTTTTTGCTTTTCGCCTCCATCAGAAAAGCGGCCGCCGCGGCCGGGAATACAATTGAATTTTAATAACAACCACGGGACATATAAATAGAAAAATTCCCCGCATTTCCCCGAGGGGAAGAATGTGAAAGTGCGAATGCACGAGTTGAATTTGCGCGGTTCGGTAATGTTCGCGAAAGAGAGATCACACACACACACACACACACACAACTACAAAGAAAGAAAGATGCATTTATTCACAGACACCTATTTGTGTTGTCGTTGTACTTGATTACTAGAGCGGATCTCAGCTTTGAAATTTCGTGTCAGTACTCCTTTAAGCGGGTGCATTAGCCCTTCTCACGCCCGATTCCTGGCCAATCCCCCACGTGGGTATGTGCCATGTCAGCGGCCAGGCAGCGCGCGCCCATCTCCCCCCGTTGCCAAGGAAGACGAGGAGATTCCTGGCCAATCCCCCACGTGGGTATGTGATGCGGACATCGCCGGTGGACGCAGGTTCAGGGTCGCTTAAGAAGTGCATTGCACTTAAAAGAATCACAACATGCTCAAATGACTATGAAGTTTATCACATCACTGCACATCCCCCCACGCTCTCATCAGGCACGCACTTTTGATAAATGTGTATCCAAGAAGGCCAGTTCTTTCGAACTCAAAGATAGGGATGTCGAACTGAAGCAGTCACCTATCCGCTGCATTTCCATGGCCTCAACAATCTCTCGCGTGCGCTGATCCGCGTCTCGAAAAATGACGGAGCACGCATCGTGCATAGGCTCGCACTTGTCGCACTTTTGGCAATGAATACCCAAATTGATATCTTTTCCTTTCTGTACCTTGTAGCGATGTTCCCATGGGCGAGTGTTGGGGCACCGTCCAGTCTGCCCAACGTATGCTTTTTTGCAAGTAAGCGGCAACTTATAGACCACCCCTTCCGTGCAGCGCACGTAGGGGTTTTGGTGATTAACGAGACATCTCTTTGTTTCCTTCCTGACAGGGCACGTTTGGCTGCAGAGCTTAGGCAGTTTATCAGGGGCCGACATGACAACTTTCACGCCAGCCTTTCCACCAATCCTTTTAAGGTTGTGCGATATGTCCGTCCAATTCCCCCCTCCCCACACCCCTGTGCCCGTCTCCTGAGCATTGGGAGCGCGCGCTGCGCTGCAGCCAGATCGAAGAACAGGAAGCCCTGATTCTCCGGGCGAAGACTGCAGCCACAGCCCGCGGCCTACCGGAATAGGATGGCCACCGAGTGCTCCACTTTTAAATGCAGAGCATTTCTTTAACTCACGATGTCACCCGGCGTTGTCGGCGTGCCTCGGCGTCCGCAACAGCCGTTCCAGGTGCGCCCTCTCCCCCACTCCTCCTATACCGCATCACGCTACCCTCCTCGCTCTCAACAACAGGTCCGCACCCCTCCCCCTACACTATATGAAAAAATAATACTTACCGGCGCCTGGTTTCGATCCCACGACCCTGCGGGCGGAACGCAAGGTGCATGGTGCTCTACCCACTGCGCCACAAAGCCGACACAGAATGGATGGCTACGAACGCGCCTTATATCCTTGACTCATTCAAACTACGTCAAGAAGCTGCTGATACAACGCATTCACTACCACCAACTCCCCAAACACTAAACGTTAACGCAATACACCCACCCCCTATGCGACGCATTTACTCGAGTCCCCCTCGCGGGGAGATGGACCCTTTTTTAACCCAACTCCATTCATCTCTTTTCTTAATAAACGTTTTCAACAACAACAACAACAAGATCAGACGAGGAATGGTATCCACTTCTATTACCTTTCATCGACTTCCTGCCACCGAAGCGCGCGGACGCGGGATCATGACTCATGAGCTTAGTCGGAGCGGTGAAAGCGGCCCAGTCTGGCCGCGGCAACAGGTTTTTTTTAAATGCGAATGCATTTATTAGTCGGGGGTTGTCTTGCGTCCATCGAGCGGCGTGCGCCTGCATTCCTCCAGCGCGAGCGCACGTGAGCCCGCGCCTCGTGGTTCTGCCTTCGTCGTCGTCGTCGTCGTAAATGCGAATGCATTTCTTAGTCGGGGGTTGTCGTGCTCCGTCGGCGTGCGCCCGTAGGTGTTATCTCTCCGCGCTCAATGCCGAACGCATGCGCTTGAAGCGAGCTGTACTAGTTTGCTCGAAGCGGCAAGGACGGCGAGTACTGCGGTGTTAGTCTCGTGTCTAACGTGTATGGGAACTTGATATCGCACGCCGTTGCCACGTCTCCCGTTCGAGACACGTCTCCGTACAAGGACTTCTACACCCTTGCCTACACCGGAGACGGAGTCTTTGTGGTGACCGTGTACCTCGCGCCCAACCTCGCTCGAGACGCCGTTGCCGCGCAGCTGGACGCGGCTATGGAAAGTGTGCGCGTGCGCTCCAAACCCTCTGACCCCATAGTCTTGGTTGGCGACTTCAACGTTGACGTGCGCAAGAAGAGTGGCGAGTGGCTGGTCGAGTACATGCAGACCAGGCACTCTATGCATTGTCTCTCTGCCGGCTTCGACACGTGCCCCACTACCATTCACGGGAGTTGCATTGATCTGGTCTTTACGCGAAACTGTGACGCGCGTATGCTTCTCAAAGACCCTTTGACCGTGCACTTTAGCGATCACAAGGCAGTGATTGTGGCCGTCAGGTACAACGATAACACAAACAGGTGCTGATGAATAAATGATCACGTTCACACTCTCGTCATTAATTACGCCATTACTCGCAACACACTCATCGGTGCACCCAATGCGTTCGCATTTCTGCACGATTCCCTTCGGGGAGGTGCGGGGGAATTTTTTTGACGCCAGAGACGATAACCAGGATTATCAAGTGAGTCTTCCACAACTGCCATCAGGAAAATATGTGACTAACAGAGCCTTTTTACACGGTGATATGCGTGCCAGGCCCTACCGTGTAGAAGATTTTCGAGACGCGCTCACGCGTTTGCCGCTGCTCCCAGAAGTTATTGCTCGGGGGGCGTACCAAATGAATCACGTGTGGGCCGTCACGTCACCTTCAGCAGCGCGGACGCTGTGAAGAAGATGCCGGCCGTCGGAGACGTGAAGGTGAAGGAGAGAAAGTGCCTCGTCATTGATCCGAATAATAAAGACCTTCGTCTGAAGCTGCACTGGTTGCTGCACGGCGTCCCGGATGACGAAGTGCGTTCGGCGTTTGCTCGGTATTAAAGGATGACCGACGTCTCTAGAGAGCGTTGGCGGGGGCCACGTTGCGTTGAAAAGGGCTCATTGACGTGGCATGCGACTATTCTACTAAAGGCTGGCGTCATGCCGGACGATTTACCGCACCAGCTACGTGTGGGCGGGGAATTGACGCTTGTGGTGGTTCCGGGCAGGGCGCCGCTTTGCCTGCGTTGCCACAGGCGCGATTGCCGCGTCCCGCGTTGCTCACTTTGTCGGCGCTTCGGACATCCAGACAACGAATGCGTCAAGACGTACGCCCCAGTTGCTGGTCCTACTGGGGTCGCGGACAAGTCCGAACACCTCATGGATGAGGCTGACGCAGAGGAGGCCGCGAGCGGAGGAGCTGCTGGGCCCTCGTTAGAACCTGAGCCAACTGCTCCCTCTGAGGCTAAAGAAGATATCGCACAAAGTGACGCGACCGCACCGGATGACGAAGGGTTACCCTCTGCTGTATCTTCTGCTGCAAATGAGGAAGCCAGCAAGGTATCCGATGGCATTGCCGAGGGAGATGGAGGTGTCAGAAGCTGTTGAAGACAACTCGTCCGGTGCTGTGCTTGCAAAACGGCCACGACAAAGCGGCGACGGCAATGAAGAGGAAGTGGAGGCAATTGCAACGGGTGAACCGCCGCTAAGGTTACCGCCGCCAAAGACAGCCGTGTTACGCCGAGCAACCTTGAAGCTAAAGCCTAACAATCAGAAGGATCGGAAAGCTAGTGACAAATCACCGCCGTAGATACGTGGATCGTGCGGACAGTACCGAGTGGTCGTGTCGTCCATGTTTACAAAGATGCCTCTGGTTGAAACGGCGCCCTTGGCCCCAAGAAACTGTGAGACTCTCGTTGACCCGTTGATACAAAGTGTAAGCATCATGTTATTCATTTCCTCCTGATGGCGCTAAATTTAACAGCAAACTTACGCCTAAGCACGATTAGCGTATGACAGCTGGCCTCGAAGAAAAAACAGTACCAGCTTTCGCGCCTATTCATGGGAAAGAACCAGGATATCATTGCTGTTCAGGAGACAAAAATAGAAAGTGAGGAACAAATGAATCGCACGGTGCAACCTTTCCGGGAGCGTTATAGTGTTTGTGTCTCCATTCTTTAAGTACATCGGTGGGATGTGTACTTTTTCTGCGGAATAGTATCGGCATTTTTGTTGATGAAGTGATTACGGTGAAACTGGGCGCATGCTTCTACGTGACTTTTACTTTTCAGGTACTGAATGGCATGTTATCTGTGTTTATGCGCCTAACAAGCAAAGTGAACGAAACATTTCTCCCACCTCCCCTCGCGGGAACCCCTGTGTAAATGCGACGCATAGGGGGTTCCGTTGTTGTTTCCGTTATGTTGATACTCCCATCGCGTGAAACGTGCCGTGAACCCCCTGCCGCGGCTATGACGCAACGTGGCGCGGCTATGACGCAACACAATCCACTTTAATCCAATCCAATCCAAGCCAAGCCAAGCCAAGCCAAGCCAACCAATCGAATCCAATCCAATGCCCCTCGCGAGAGAGTGTTCGCTATCGGAGAGGAGATGGGGTGAGCGGCGGAGAGCGCAGCTCGCGCGGCGAGGAGAATGGGGGAGGGGTGTGGACGGACAACAACAACGCCGTATGGAGGGACAAGGCGAGTGAATGAGATGCAGTCGCATCTAAAACGTTTTAGGTTCGGAGTACCTCAGGACCGCACAATGTCCGTCGGCGTCCATCCTTGCGCACACCTCATCAAGCGAAATTCGATTTGAGCCGTGAGTTGCAGTTTCATTTAGGGAATAATCAAGGTGCAACTCACGGCTCACGTCGAATGACGGTCGGGGCGCAACTTGGATGTCACTTCGAGTCCCCGTACTCCGCACCCTCGCCATCATCCACGGAGTGGAGATGCTGCCATTTTTTTGATCGCCTTGACCGGTACCTCAACAGTGAGAGACATGCTGTTATGTTAGGCGACTTTAATTGCGTATGTTGTCCTTGCGATAGGGTTGGAAAATATCTGAGCGTGACGCAAGTGCGCTTCTACTAAACAAAATTGTTAATGAACGCAGTTTGGAAAACGTGGCGCTCCTAGTAGCGAAATATAAACCTACGCAGTTCACTCACTTCCAGGGTGAAAGTCATGCTCATATCTAGATCGCGCATATGTAGATACAGAGCTGCTTATATTGTGTAGAAATTACCAAGTGGAACATGTTGCGTTTAGTGACCACAGTCTGGTAAATGTTTGACATTGGATCTCAGCCAAGAGCGGGAAGGTTTCAGTGGGATCAGAGGAAGTTAAATACGAAACTTCTGCAGAACGAGGCGTTTGTCGGCAAAGTAAACGACAAGATTAAGAAAATTTTCTAGGGGAAGGCCGAAGATGTCATCTTATCATGGGAGTGCTTTAAAGAAAGGTCAAAATCGCAGCAATTGAAAGGTCTTGCGGAATAAAAGTTAAAGAAAGAAACAAAGAGAAAGAACTGAAATTTCAGGTGAACTATTTGTTGTTTGCAGACAGCCTACAGCCAGGAAACCACACACAGTATTAAAGAGGTAAAGACACAACTCCAGGTGCTTGAAACAGAAAGATATAAAGGAGTGGTAATACTGGCCCGGGCGGAAATATTGTGGTTAGGCGAAACGCCCACGAAACGCGCACTCGGAGATTAAAAGCGATACACAGCGAAGAACAATATACTGGCGATTTCATACGCAAGTGCTGTCACTCGAGATTAACAAAAGACTGGACGTGCATTTGTGGAGCATTATAGACATATCCTGGGCCAACGTCAGCCATATAAAGATGGATTTAAGGAGCAGTTTTTTACCACTCGTGCCGAAGGTGGCCGAAGAAGTTAAAGCAAACTTGGAGGCTCCATCATTGTTCCGGAAATAAAACAGGCCATAGATGAGCTAAGTCGAGGAAAAGCGCCTGGGCCTGATGGCCTCAGCGCTGCTTTTTACAAAGCGTTTAAATGTGAACTTGCAGAGGCTCTTTGCAACGTTATAATGGCTCGCGTATAAGGAAAAGGCGTTGCCCCCGTCCTTCGATAGAACACATGTAATCCTTATCCCCAAAACAGATGATGAAACAAAATTGTTATCTGTCGATGTATATAGACCAATTACGCTTGCAAATGTAGTGTATGAGGTATTTATGAAAGTTCTGGCAAAACGTTTACAATGCGTTATTCAGTCTCTTGTTGGCCAATACCAAACCTGCGGCATAAAAGATCGCTCAATCACGACAAACTTCCCATGTGTTTCGGAGCCTTTTAGAAACCGTTGATTCGTGTGAAGGACGAGTTGCTATCTTGCAGTTAGATCTGGCTAAGGCCTTTGATCGTGTAACACACGATATCCTTTTTGCAGTACTCGAGCAGGTGAATGTCGGCTCGATTACTTTAGAGGGGGTTAAGATGAGTTACACAAACAGCTTCACGAGCCTGATGGTAAATAAAAACGTTAGCGGAAGCTTTGAGGTTGCGTCGAGCGTGAAGCAGGGGTGTTCTTTAAGTTCCCTGCTGTTTGCTATTTACCTGGAACTATTTTGTCTGAAATTGTTAAATAGTAATCAGATAAGAGGTTTTACGTTGCACGCAAGTGAGGTAAAGGTTCTTTGCTATGTTTCGGTCGTGTGCTGTGACAAAGAGATCGTCAGAGAGCGGTCCGAGTAACGACGGAATGTTGTGAGCAGACGGGAAGCGCTATCAATTGGAGCAAGTGCATAGGCACTTGGCATGGAGGCTGGGAGGGCACGCCAGAGGAATTTGCGAACGTCTACTGGAACAGCCCCCCCCCCCCTTTAGATACCTTGGTGTGCCATTACAATGGTACCAGAAACCCACGGAGTTCTGGTCTGAGGAAACTGAGAGAGCCCGGAGTGAAACACCAAAATTGGGGGGTCATGATATGTCAATATTTTCGCGCGCTTCTGCCTGTAATGTATTTTTGGTGGCTAAAATATGGTATGTGCTTCAGGTGTTGTGCATGTCAAGGGTCAACGTGCGAAAAATTCACAGGGTTTTTGCTGTGTTTACTTGGCCTCAGAATGGGAGCGCATGAGTCGTACGAATCTCTTTATTTCCGTTAAAAAAGGAGGTCTCGGACTGGTGCACCTATTTCTTAGTCAGGTTGTCTCTAGGTTTATTTTCCTAAGGGATCAGACAGACCCTTTTCTACGAACAGTTATGCAGACGAGGTTGGTCAATTATTTGCCAGATTTTCTTGTGTCTTCCAGTGCACTAAAGCCAAGAGCCCCACGAGGCTACTGGCAGGAGGCCCTTATGGCCTTTTAGTTTCTGAAGGCGAAGTTTTCCTACGAACCTTGCTCTGGTACCTAGAAAGAAACTGCAAAACTGTACAAGGATGTGATCGATGGGGCATTACCGGTACCTATTTATCGCTCTTTATACCGTGCAGGGTCGGAGAAAGTCGTGTTAAGGAGAGTTAAACAAATGCCTGTGAAGTCAACAGTCAAAAGCTTCTTTTTTCCATTACATACCGGAACACTACCCGTCAGTCCTTGGCTGCGGGAGAAAGGAATATTTGTAGCGGGGTCAGTAAATTGTCGACATTGCGGTAAACTGGAGACCATAGAACACATATTCTTGGACTGTTCTGACGCAGTGTTCCACTGGGACATTCTCCAGCGGACACTAAAGAAAGAACTGCCGGTATCATGGAATACGTTTCCTTCATACACGTAAAGATGGAGGCATGCCACTTGACATGTTTATGGCCTTGAGCCTGCACAGTCTCTGGAAACCTCGTATGGCCATGCGACATGCAGACCCGGATGCACGACGGGCAAGGGGATACTGTATTGAAAGCATTGCTTATATCAGAGATGTAATGAAAATGCAAGACGAGCAACCTGACTGGGCTAACACCTTGGATAAACTAGTTAACCTGAAACGCTTTTAACACGTGTTACCCATAGCAGCGGGAGGTTTTTTATCATTATGATGTGTTGAAGCATGGGTTATTTTTTGTTGTTTTTTTGTTCACTGTACCAAGCCTGTAATAAAGAAAAAAAAGCGTCGGTGGTTCAGTGGTAGAATACATGCCTGCCACGCAGGTGGGCGGGGTTCGATTCCCGGCCGACGCATTTGTTTTTATGTAGACTTTGTACGTATGTGTAGCAAGAAAGTCAGCGCTGCCCAGGTCCTTTTATAAGCGGGTCTTCTGTGTTCACGTGGAGCCATTGGTAGAAGAAATGCAAGTTTTTGTTTAGTTCCTTTTTTCTAAAGGCAAAGGGGACCGCTCGCGTCGTTAGGCTCGTGTCGCGGTCGCCGGCTATTGTTGAGCAGGCAACACACAGACGCTATTATGCTCCACTGCTTGCCATTGTTTTATTTCCTCGTCCCCCACATCACCCTCGTTAACGCGTCCGCAATTACTCAGCACCTATGGCCCTTGCTGAAAGGCATTCACACCTGCGCCCTGCCTCTCTACCCGTTCGCCCTGCTGCGCGCTTTTCGTTCTATTCACGTCACGTACACATTAGAAAAGGCGCTATGTGCGACCGTGTACTTCACGTAGGACTGTATCGGCGGCGTTATTTTGGACCAAAAAACTCCATGGAGACAGAATCTTAGTGAGGGAAGCTCCGTCATCTACGCTGATTCAGGATACAGATATAGCGAATGAGCTGGAAGCTGCGCCTAAGATTGCAGTCCTTGGGATTATAAGAACAAAAACAAAACAACAACGCTGTATTTGAATAAAAGCGCTAACTCCACCACTTCTTCAAAACGGCCTCCTGTAAGTCTAAATACACCGACTGTACGACCATCGTGCCCAATTTCAGTGATATCGGCGAGTCTATTCAACAATATTTTGGTGGGCTATGGGTAATTGGTTTAAGTGAGCGTGACGGTAATTTGTATTTATTTTGTTTACGCTCCTTATCTTCACTCGGTGGCAATTACGGCTTACGTTGAAGAAACTAGCCCATTAAAAATTTAAGACGTTCTAGGGTGGGGATCACGAGACAGTGCGTAAGGATTCCTCACAGGTATACTCACCTTCGCAGTACACAAATAGAATGCTTACCTTAGCGGGAAGCGCGCTGTCATTGCATAAGAATATTTCTCAGAGAGAAGCCGCTGAAGAATATTGCAAGCTGCTGTCCGCCACGACATCTGCAAGGAGGCACCCACAGTTAAATTATTTCATTCCACCTCCAGCTGCTGTGCCTGCGTTAGACCACCCGTTCTCGATACAAGAACTTAATGCGGCCATTTCCGATGTCAAGAAACGCCCTTCTGATTACGATAAAATTACTTATGAGGCCATTTCGCATTTATCACACCACTCTCGCTTGCGTCTCTTGGAGTACTATAACGCTACGTGGCTGCATGGAACCGTTCCTCCTGAATGGAAGCTAGTGAATATTACTTCCGTTCTGAAGCCTGGAAAGCCACCGACACGCAATGACTCTTCGACCGATCGCCTTGCTCAGTTTCATAGGAAAATTAATAGAAGAAATGATCTTCAAAAGGGTGAATTGCTATGTCAAAACCAGAAAACTTTACCCACCTGTAATGAACAGCTTTCGACAGAATCGATTGGCCATTGACAACATAATTGCACTCGTATCATCTTTAGAAGAAGAACTAAATTCTGGCCACATCCCAACTGCAGTGTTTTCAGACATCAAGTCAGCATTTGACTCTATTTACCATGATGCAATCCCCGCATCTCATATTGCACTCGGCTTAGGAGGGAGATTATATACATGGATTGCGAACTATCTTAAAGGACGGAAACTTTTCCTGTGCACAGAAGAAGGCCCAACACCATGCTACGATGTAAATAGAGGTGTCCCTCAAGGAGCAGTCTTTTTAATCTTACCGCTTCTGTTTAATCTTACGCTTATTCACCTGAAACGCGTTCTCCCCCGGGGTGTCAAAGTCACACTCTACGCGGGTGATATCTATGTTCGGAGTGCATCGAGATCACGTCGAATCACGCAGCAGAAGCTGCAGAACGCCCTTGCAAGAATAGCGCATACCTATCGCCGAGAGGACTGAATCTTTCTTCCGGTCCGAAAAAAAAGTGTCGCAATGGCGTTCACCCGAAAGAGCATGTACCGATACCCTTTAATCCTCCGTGGCCGGCCTCTGCATTACGCACGAATCCAAAGATACCTTGGCATTGTAATAGACAGAAACCTTTCCTGGTCCCCAGAAGTAAAAAGATCACGTACGCGAATTTCAGCATCATCCCAAATGATTGGATATCTTTGTGGCACTCGCTGGGGCAGTTATTGTCGCTCTGGGGGGCTCCTGTTCAAGGCATATGTTGATGGTGTCTTGCGCTACAGCCTGGAACAACTGTCTGAGGAAGTGCCTTGGCCATCGTGCAGGTTCGTCATGTTGTGGGAATCTTGAAGAAGCTGCCTGCCTGCCCATGGAAGTGTTACAGCTTCAAGAGACGCTACAAAATTATTTGAGCTACAGGCTAGATGCCACAACCCATTTCCTGGCTCGTAATGCGGATCAAGACGCTTCCAGCTTTGGACGAACAATAAAGGCAAATTGATGCTTCCATGCCAAATCAAGCACCGCAGACCATGCCACTGGGTTTTCCGTCATGGTATTTGTCACCTGTTACCATAAAACTTTATATACCTGGAATTTATTTTAAAAATTGCATATCCCAAACTGCCCTACTTCAGGTTAAACTTGCCCACATTCATAAATTTTACTCAGCAACGAACCATATTTTTACAGATGGATCGGGAACATCTGAACGCAGTTATTCAGGACTTTTAATTCCGTCAGCTAACAAATCACTGTCATGCCGGCTTGAGCGAGCGACTTCGTCCACGCTAGCTGAACTTTATGGAATCAAAGGAGCCAGCCGGTACATACTTCGTCAGCCACCGACACAATGGGCCATTTTCATAGATTCGAAAGCCGCCCTACAAAGCCTGCGACGTGCTGGCTGCTTCAGCATCCACAACCACATCCAACGGGAAGTAAAATACCTGCACCATCTCGCTTACGCTGCTGGCCGTCGCGTAACCCTTCAGTGGCTCCCTGGACACTTTGGTGTCCTAGGAAATCAGAGAGATGAGGCTGCACGCAGGGGCCTAGAAATGAAAAACAAAAGAAAATTTTTTTTTACAAAAAATGATGCCTCAACTATGACCAAGGCACTAGCTCTAGCAGAAATAAACCACCTATGGTCCCTTCCGAGCACACTGAATTGACCCACAGATAAGACTGAGGCTACCAGAACGACTACCTCGCCGGCGGGAAACACTATTTCATAGACCGCGACTCAATGGGGCCTTCACTAATGCCTACTTACATCGTATAAGCCAAAGTCCAAGCCCATACTGCGACAACTATGGCACCCCCGAAACCGTTGAGCATGTCCTCCTAGAGTGCTCCGCCTACACTGACGCTAGGAGCCGATTACAGCAGATGACATGTCTTCACAAGGGTGCTGCGTTGGGCCTGTAGCGCATTGTGTTGTCCCACTCGCTTGTCCCTTGTGTCCTAGCGCTTCAAGATTCCGTCATGTCATACCAAGAGCGCATTGTGTTGTCCCACTCGCTTGTCCCTTGTGTCCTAGCGCTTCAAGATTCCGACATGTCTTCACCCTGGACCAATTACGCTGAGCCTGCTACTTGAACCATGACATTCTCTATCATCTCAGCGGAAAGTCGTGGATGCGTTATTTGGCCATCTTGACGATATTCGCGTCGCTGAGACTTTTAGCCACCCTTATGCGGACAGTCTTCGCTACATCACATGTCCCTCTATATGACCCTATCTTTTTTCTCCTTTCACCTACTACTCCTCTTTTGACTACTAATCTATCTTTTTTTCCCATTCCCTTAATTCCTGCAGAGTAGCAGGTAGATGTACGCATGTTGGCAAATGTCTCTGCATTTCCTTCTTTAATAAAGAGCTTCTCTCTTTCTCTCTCTACCTTAGCGGGATTTTGGTTATAAAAATAAGGGGGCTTTCAATAAATTTGTCATGTGACCTACGTAAACGGGTGGAGTGAAACGTGTTACGTCTTCTGGACGGACAGACAGGTGGGTGGGCACATTTTTGAGGGTGGTGCAGAAAGGTGAAGACACATTAAAAAGAAAAACTGACGAAACGTGTTCCGGGCTGAAAGCGGCGTGTGCAAGTTGCACGGTGGTTGATTGTGAATTACTGTGCTTATTTACGTTGAGCGGGCTTGCATCGCGTACTGTCACGCATATCTGGCCGTCCGTCTACGCCTCACGAATATTTGCATTGAAAACCTTCCTTGGGAAGCACGTTCGCTTGTAACAGCGGTCGACCGAATCCTTACCAAACAAAGAGAAGAATCCTGCGGGAGGAAAAGGTTGTTTTTTCCGCTGTGCTGTGTTTACGTTGGGTGCACCGCAAGAAACAGCCCCCTTCCCATATTTGTGTACCTTGCATAGATGAGCAGTTGTCACCTGCACGCGCGGAAGCGTGACAGTTACATTGGGAGGAGCCCCGTGTAATTGTACGGAGCAGTGCACACGCATCTTCGCGTGGAAGCCCGAACGTGGCGTACTCTGATGCGTGCAAGCTAGATGCAGGGAACGGGTATGCGCAAATAAACCGAAAGCGGAAAAATTGAATGGCAAAGCCAAGCGCGTAGGATGCGAGGAATGGACAATTGAATACGCAGTAATGTTCAATGCCCAGAGGGAGAGGAGGAATAAACTTTTATTAAACAGCAAGGTGCTGGTGTCAGGGGCACCCGCCCGGTGAGAGGAGTCCTCAGTCCAGGACCCGTTTGAGTCTACCGGCCTCCTTCGCTCTCTCCACCAACGTTTGCTGATCGGTGAGGTCAGAACTGGTCAGCATCTCCACCCACTGCTGAAAGGAGGAGAGAGAGAGAGAGAGAACAACTTCATTTAGCCGCACAAAATTGCGGCGACTACGTGCCGGATGGGGTGGTTCTCTCTTCACGGGACCCATATGCTTCCGCGGCTGCCTGGCCCCTGGAGATCAGGACGAGCTGGTCTTCCAAGGCGGGGCTGGTTAGCAAGGTCTCCCATCGCTCGTTAAGGGGTGTGGGAAGGGTGGTGGAGGGTTGGGTAAGGGGTGGGGGATTGTCTCGGTGAAATCGCACTCTCCGACGACGTGCCGGAGCGTGCGCAAATTGCCCACAGAAGCTACACTCTTTCTCGTATATCTCGGGGTACATTCTGCTTTGGAGATAGGGGTGCGGAAAGGACCCTGCTTGTATTTTCCTATAGATCGTTTGGTGCGCTCTGCTGAGCGATTTATGCGGGTCAGGGTACCGCCGTTTGCCTTCCCTGTAGTGGCTGGTGATGTCCTTGTAAGTCGTTATGGACTGCGGCTCGTGCTCGTCTGCCCGGTGTTCAAGTTCTTGGGAAAGCTGGTGGGCGAGTTCGTTGCCTTCCACCCCTGAGTGAGCCGGTCTCCATATCAGTTCGACTTTCTGCTCGGGTATGCGGCGCATTCCTCCCTCTAGTATTCTGAGTGCCGTCAGAGACACCTGCCCTTTTCTATAGTTGGCATACGCTTTTTCCGAGTCCGTGATTATTTTGCTCGCGTTAGGCAGCGTGAGTGCCAAGGCTATTGCCGCCTCTTCCGCTTCTTCCGGGAACGCCGTTTGGACAAATGCGCACGTCACCAGCGCGTCTTGCGTCGGGACCGATATCGCGGCTCGTGTCGAAAACTTGGGTAGAGAGGCGTCCGTGTAGAGGGTGATCCCCGTTACATCTTGTTCTTCAGCTTGTCTCAGCGTTTCGATGAGGGCCTTGACCCTGGCCTCGCTGCGCCCGTCGTTGCGACCCGGTCTCATGTTTCTGGGCAGGGGTTTGCTCTCGATTTTCTGAGCCCAAAGCCTGGGTAAAGGTCCCATTTTCTTGCGGTCGGCCTCTTGCCAGCCCAGCTTGGCCAGTACCATTAGGCCCGCCGAGGTTTGGCTGAGCCGCACTCTCTGGGTAGACAGGTGAGCTTCTACCAACTCTTCCACCATGTTGTGTTTGGCCATGCCTATCAGCTTCTCGGTGGACGAGTGGCGCGGGATAGCTAGTGCCACCTTTGTTTGTTTGCGCAGGATCGCGTTCAGTTGATCTCTGTCTCTCTTGAGTAGATGTAGGTACGGCGCCGCGTACACGATGCGCGACGTCACAAAGGCCTGGACCAGCGTGAGCGCGTCGTCTTCCTTCAGTCCTCTTCGCCTGTTTGTGACCCTTTGTATCATGTTCGTGACCTGTTCCGTGGTGGTCTTGATCTTGCTTAGCGCCGCTGTTGCCTTGCCGTTGTTCTGGAAGATCCTTCCCAGGATTCGGGCTTGTGTGGACGGCGTTATGTTCGTCCCGTCTATGATAATACGCACCTTCTCTTGCTCTTCTTTCTTTCTTCGGGGCTTTATGATTAGGAGCTCTGATTTTTGTGCCGAGCAGTCGAGACCGCATGTCTTTGCATAGTCGTGTACGGTGTCGGCCACTCTTTGAAGGGTCTCTTCCATCCAACTCTCCGACCCCGCTCTAGACGTCCACACGGTGATGTCGTCCGCGTAAAGAGTGTGGTCAATGCCCTCTATGCCTTGGAGCAGGGCTGGGAGCGGGAGTAGTGCTAGGTTGAAGAGCAGGGGTGTTAGGACCGACCCTTGCGGGGTGCCCCTGTCTCCCAGCGCTATCGGCCGCGACGTCTCGTCTCCGATCTTAATCTTTGCCGTTCTATTACTGAGAAAGTCCCGGACGTACTTGAACGTTCGCTCTCCGCACCCTGTGTCTCGCAGGTTACGGAGGATGCTGTCGTGGGTTACGCGGTCAAAAGCTCCCTTGAGGTTGAGCGCCAGGATCGCCCTCGGGTTGTGGTTCTTGGCTTTTTTGATCACCAGTTCGTGTAGCTGCACTAGGACGTCTTGCGTGCTAAGGTGCCCTCGGAAACCGTACATGGTCGGTGGCATCTGGTGGGTGGTGTCTAGGTGCTTCTGCAGTCTCTTAAATACCATGTGTTCGATCCCCTTCCCCGCACGATGTGAGAGAGATGGGTCGCAGGTTGTCGACGTGAGGTGGCTTCCCCGGCTTGGGAATGAAGTGCACCTCCGCTTGCTTCCCATCTTTCGGTAACGACCCCTTCTCCCACGCTGCGTTGGCGAGCTCCAGTAGCTCCGTCGGACTCTTGTCGCTCATGTTCCTTAGAACCTTGTAGGTAATGGCGTCGATGCCCGGTGCGCTGGCTTGGCTGCTTTCGTCTACGCCGCGATCAACTCCAGTTCGGTAACGGCCGCGTCCATGTCTTCGTTGCTCGCCCCTTCGTACTCAAGAAAGGGTTTGCCGCTTTTTTCCGTTTTGAGGTACTTCCGCGTGAGTTCTCGGACAAGCTTGTCCCCTTCCCCGTCGTAGCTGTTGATCATTCGGGCGAGGTCGCGGGCACCTGCGCTCTTACCCTTCAGTGGGTCTATTAGGTGCCTGAGGAGTTTCCACGTCTTTTCCGTAGACAAGGTGCCCTGGAGACCGTCGCAGACATTCATCCAGTTCTCCCTGCATAGTTGGATCGCATACTCGGCTGCTTGTCTGTTGAGGTCGTGTATGCGCTTTCGCAGCTTCTTGTTGTGTCTCTGCCTCTTCAACCTTCGAGTGAGCCCGTGCCTGGCCTCCCACATGTGGGCGAGTCTGCTGTCCACGAAGGGAACCTGCGTTGTCGTGGCTATCTTCTGCGTGCACTTCTCGACTAGTTCGCGTTGCTTCTCGGCCCACGCACGATACGTCTTGACTTCGTCATCGCTTTCTTCAACCTCGTCGTCTTCCGCTTCTGCTTTCTTGCACAGGCGGTCACAGTCCGTGATGCTGGCGTGCCCCAGTTTTGCCTTGATGTCGGGTCCCCTGAGGGTCACACAGATCACGTCGTGGTCCGAGCCGAGGTTCTCCCCGGTGTTGTGCCAGGCAACATCGAGGTCCCCCCGTACTAGCGTCAGGTCCGGGGTGGTGTCTCTCGCCGCGCCCGTGCACGTCCTGGTCGGTACGCCCGGCTCGTTTACCACTGTCATGTCGTGGTCTTCTAACGCTTTTGCGAGTTTCTTCCCCCTCTTGGACGAGTACTTGTAACCCCAGTGCGTGTGAGCGGCGTTGAAGTCTCCTAATAAGAGTATCGGTCTCGTTTTTGCTTCTTTCACGCAGTCTAAGATGGTGCCCTCTAAGCCGACTGACCGTCTCGAAGGTCGGCAATATGCGTTCAGAACGAACACATTACCGGCGTTTCCCACTTTTCTGTCGTGAATTTCGATTAACATGTGCTCGCAGCCGCGTTGGAAAGTAACGTGCTGCGTAGCCGCCACGTTACTGCGCACCAGGGTCACCGTGCCCTTCTCGCTGGGGTCCGTGTAAGTAATGTACCCCGCGAGCTTGACTCGGCCATTAGTTTCCTGTAGCGCAATGACGTCTGGTTTGTGTTCTAGGTTGTCCACGTATAACTGAAGCTCCCTGATCTGTGTCTTACGCCCCTGCAGTTCCATTGGAGTAATGTCACGGTCTCTTTCTGCTTGCCCTTAGTCTTCTGCATGTTGGGTGGTAGCCTTGTTTTTCGCGGTGGTAACTTCTCGTGGCCTGCCTCTCAGTTCTACTCGAGTCGTTTTCTTTTTAATTACCGTGGCGTGTCTGAGTTTCACGTCGTATGTCGACATTCTGTTGGATAACCGGTTGTATTTTTCTTCAATATGTTACCCACTCTTGTGGTTAAATTTCCTACTTGCTCGATGACTTGAGTTACTTGGTTGGAGATGTGCGCTACCTGGTTGGTGAGCTGCGACAACACGTTCATGACCGTCTGCATCGTGGGAGCGGCGGTAGTATCATCGGGTGTAACGACGGCCGCTTCTTCAGCCTTCTCTTCGTCCATTGGTACTACTGCTGTTGTCGGCGATGCCTCCGGCTCTAACGCCATCGGCGGCGACGGCCGGAGGGTGTCTCTTTTGGCTACCTTTCTCTTGACCTCATTGGCGTCCCCGTTGTTACTACTACTGCTGTTGTTACCGCTCTTGGATTTATCTAACGCCTCGACACGTTCCATTAGCGCTCTGATCTGTTGATTCTGTCTCTCTATCATTTTCTTGAGTAAGGAGGGGATTGGGGTTTGGTGTGAGTTCCGGCGTGTGGGAGCACTACCAAACTATGTTGTATAGGGTGCCTGTCTGCGGGCAGTATTTGCAGTTGGCAGTGTATTGTGTCGGGTACATGGCGTGAAGTATGCGGTAGTGAGGATAAGTGTTTGTTTGGAGTCTTCGTAGCGTGGTGGCGTCTTCTTTGGCTAGCCGGTGGTCCGGCACTGGATCGGGTGGCTGAGGCCTCTGTCAGGCCACGTTCGCCTTTAGTCTCAGCCTCCCCTTGGTTTTTGCCAAGAAATAAAAATCAAATCAAAATCAAATCAAATATTTGCGACGAGCCTGTCTGTAGTGCGACAATATTTCTGCGTATGTGTGAAGAGGCATAGACTTTGGATATGAATCTCCCTGTTGGTGTGGTTCTCTCTCGGAGACGGCCCGGTGTGAATGTTCTCGGGCTGCGGCGTGAGCTGCTTCGTTTCCTTCGAGGGCGGTGTGTCCGGGCGACCACACGATTTCTATGCTTGGCAATTGGGGGTGTCGTTGCAGTATGTGCAGAGCGGGTTTTGAAATTCTTCCATTTAAGTAGTTGCGGCACGCCGTCTGTGTGTCGGTGATGATGGTGATGTGCTATTTTCCAGTGGTGGCTGCGAGGGCAATTGCGGCTTCTTCTGCTATCTCCGTTGACTTTGCTAGGATGGTCGCTGCCGATAGCTCTTTTCCTGCTGCGTCGATCACGCTGATTGCGTGAGCCGGCTGGTCCTGGTAGGGCGATGCGTCTGTGTATCTGGTGGTCAGCACGTGTTGAAACCGTTTGCGGATGCACCCGATTCGAGCCTGCCGTCTTGCTTTGTTGTATTCGGGGTGCATATTACGAGGGATGGGTGCTATCCGTATGTTCTGTCGGATGATGGGTGGAATGCGCGTTTTCTGGCCTTGCTGAGAAGGAACGGGGCAGCCAAGTTGAGATAAAGTGAAGCGGCCGGCAGCAGTAAGGCGTAGTCCGTGGAATCGGGAAGTTTGATGTGCCTCGCACATTTCTTCCCAGGTGTTAGATATTCCTAGTTGGAGGAGTTTCTTCGTCGAGGTTTTCGGAGGGAGGCCGAGTGCTGTTTTACATGCTTGTCTTATCATAAAATGAAGCTTGGCAATTTCGACGGGTTTCAGACTTAGGGTGTTCCGTAAGCAATTCGACTGATTAGAATATCCTGTATTATGCGGATAGCATCCTTGCCTTTCAGCCCTGAGCGTCTTTGGGAAATCCTGTGTATATGGTGCATTATTTGGGTAACAGTGCCTTGAAGTAGTAAGATGGTTTGCGATCCGGATCCGTCTCTGGGAATCGTCAAGCCCAGAATAGGTAGGTGCGGTACGTTTGGGATGGTTTGTCCATGGATGGTAACTGTAGGGTCCGGTATTGTGTCGGCGTTCTTGTTGTATAGCCGGTTACGGAGTGTTAGTAAGGCTGATTTTTCAGGGGCGTACTTGAGGCCTCGGGCGCGTAAGTGCTCCTGCGTTGTATTCATTGCCTCTTGCAGGGCTTCTTGTTCTCCAATGGAGCCAGTCGGTGTCCACAGTGTGAGGTTGTCGACATAAATGACGTGCCGTAAGTTGGGGATGTTTAGGAGCTGGGGAGGCAGGTCTTTCTTGGCCAGATTAAAAAGCAATGGCGAGATTACCGAGCCTTGTGGTGTTCATTTTGGGAATACGGGGAATGTATCAGATCGTAGGTATCTAATGCCTTTAGGGGCGGTGCGGTCGGTGAAGAAGGCTTTGACGTATTCGTATAGTCTTTCCCCGCAATGTATGGAGTTTAAGCCTTGCAGTATGGCTGAATGCGAGACGTGGTCAAATGCTCCTTTAATGTCAATTGCCAATATAAAGTATTTGTGTTGATTTGAAAGCCGTTGAATTACATCTTCTTTCAGCCGCAACAGTTCGTCCTGTGTGGCCAGATGTGGTCAGAGTCCGTATATTGTGTGGGGAAAGTAATCGTTGTCCTCTATGTACGTCGAAAGGCGGTTGTGTACTAAGTGCTCCAGCACTTTACCTACGCATGACATCAGCGAAATGGGCCGGAGATTCTTCGGGACTAATGGTTTGCCTGCCTTGGGAATTGAGTGACGTCGGCATGTTCCCACTGCGGCGGTAAGATGCCTGTTGTCCGCTGGCTATTGATGTAGTCCAAGAGGTGATCTAATGTTAGAGGGTCGAGGTTACGTAGTAATTTGTTGGGTACTTGATCACGACCGGGGGTGGTGTTTCGAGTCAGGTTTCTTGTTACCGCTTCTATTTGCTGTATGGTGAAGGGGGCATCCAGACCTTGGTTAGGGTTACCAGTATATGTAGGCTGCACGGATATGTTGTGCGTCGTCGTAGCCTTTAGGGGGGCCATGATTTGTTGTTCTTTTTTCGTTTATTTCATAGCCTCAAGGCTTAGTAGACACTAAGCGGGTCCGATCTATATCCAGGAAACTAGGTTGGCCTCCCGGATATAGTCCAGCAAGGAACGGTAGGCAGGGCCATTGAGCCACCGATGGTAATGCGTGTCTTGCCGCAAATTTAGGCCTGCTGCCATCAAACAGTTCCTTCGAATGTCCTCAGCTCCAGGGCATGTCCGTATTAGGTAGCGAAGGTCTGCCAGAACCATTTCATCGGAGCAGGTTGGACATTTCACATGCCCTCGGTAATCCCCTTTTCATCCACTCATGCGGGCAGGAGTAAGAGCCACGCCCTGTCGGATCCTTCGTAGTACAACCTCCTCCATCCCGGTAAGGTTGAGGGGGAGGAGAACCGAACACGGAGGTATGAGAGCACGCTTTCGGCGTCGAAGATCCTCCTTTGCAGCCATTCTTGTGGCCCATAGGTCACTTGAGAGCTGGGCGGGGGACGATGGGGCTGGGAAGTTGTGTGACAGGAAGTCAGTACTAGTGTGACCAGGAACCCATGACACAGTCACCTTGGATGGAATTTTGCTGTGAAGCTGGTGGATACGTTGGCAGATGGTGGGGGTCTGCGCAACCTGTTTCAGATAGTGGATCACTTGCCTAGAGTGGGTGCGAATATTGATGGCTGTTAAGGCTTCATTGGAAGCAGCTGCGCACAGTAGGGCGTCGTATATAGCCTGCAATTCCAGCAGGATTGGGGTGCATGTGCCAGAGGCGTAGGGAATACGGCCTTCGATGCTGGGATGAGTGGGGCTGGTCCACTCTGTAACTCCATGCGTTCCTGTGCATGAAGCGTCGGTGTAAAAGGAGGCATTGGTCGTCTGGTCCCGGGTTATTTGGGAGGTGAGATAGCTGTACTTTACCCTCCTTGGTCCGCCTTCTCTGCAGATGGCTTGTCTTGTTGGAGGTTATAATCGTATAACCCCAGGGTGGAAGCTCATCCTGACTTTCCGGAGGAGCCAAGGTGCCCGGGTTGAAGTGGTCGTACAGCGCATAGCCGTTCGGCAGACATGCATACTTTGGCAGTCGCACAGCTCGGCGTTGATTTATGAGCTCGTCAATTGTGTTGAGCTGAGCTTGTTCCTGAAGGACTGGTATCGGGGTGATGCGAGAAAGACCGTTGATGGCTCGCATGGCTTCTCCATTAATAGCTTCCAGTTTAGCATGTTGGGATATGGTTAGACGCTGAAACTGGGCTTCATAAACCAATCGTGGTTGGAGCACAGCACACGCCAGCCTCCGAGCGACCTCAGTTCTTGCACCACCCGCTTTTGGCGCAATGGGGCGGATTAGGCGAAAGGTATTTGCCGCCGTTTGCCTCACTGCTTTCAGACAAGTTGTAGCGGTACCAGCCTGGTGAATATGCAGGCCCAGAATACGGAGCTCTGTTGCTTCAGCAAGCTGATGATCGCCTATGCGTATATATAGAAGGTGACGGCGAGCTTCTTGCGGCCAGCTCCGTTAGCGACTGTCATGCATTTCGTCTTCTCGGCGGATAGAGTAAGACCAACCTTCGCTGCAAATGCCTGGATAACTTCAAGGGCCTTCTGCAGCGCTGTATACTGTATCTGTACGTTTTTGTGCGTCTACCACACTGTGACATCATCCGCGTAGGTGAGGAAGCGTGTGTGCTGCACAGTGTCGAGCTGCCACGCTAAGTCAACAAATACAACGTAAAAAGTATGTGTGACAGCACAGCTCCCTGGGGGACACCACGCACCGAGTAAAACAGTCCTACTGGTTTCCCTTCTACACGGATAGCGAACGTACGGTTTTTTAAAAAGGCGGCGACATAATCAACCACACGACGTGGCAGGCCCAACTCAAGCATAGCACGTATGATAGCGTCGTGGGATAGATTATCATACGCCTTTGAAATATCGGTTGCCAGTATGGTACGAGTGGCGTGGCTGCAGGAGGAGACATTCAAGATGCCTTCGGACAACACCGCCAAACCAACTTCAGTACCAAGGCCAAGACGAAAACCGATTTGTGCTGGGTAATATTTGCGATGCTTCTCCAGCCACCAAGAAAGACGTGTCGCAAGCATTCGTTCTGCTAGTTCGCAGATTTTGAGTGTCAAGGAGATTGGGCGGAGATTTTATAATCGGTTAGGAGGCTTTCCAGGTTTAGCCAATGGGATAACTATAGAGTGCTTCCATTCGGCCGGGATGGTTGAGGTTGTCCAGGCTTCATTAATGATATCCAGAATAGTATTAAGGATACCTCCTTCCAGGTTTTGGTAAACCTCGTACGGTATGCCACCCTGGCCTGGAAGTACGCTTTTTGGAACATTCAATAGCAGCGAGTAGTTCCGGAAGCATAAACGGAGTCCCCAGGCCGTCCGTGTCTGCTGCAGGAGGAGGGGGATCTTGGGGAAGCGTGCGTGATACATCGTGTATAGGAAAGAATTGTCGAGCTGCCCGTTTGGCAAATTCTTCTGGAGTCTCCTGAGCCGCAAGACCGGAGCTTGTCACCGGATCGGGTGGTCGACGACCGTTTTCCATTGCTCGGAATGTGCTCCAAAGTGTGCGATTTGATGTACGGCCATTCATACCGTCGCAGCACCGTAGCCACCTTTCACGTGAAAGAACCTTTCGGTATTGTCGGGCTTTGGCTGTAAGGCGGTTAACACTGATCCTGTCCGGGAGGAGTCCGAATTTCTCCGAGCAGCGATATCCGCTCTTTTCCGTGTCGCCCACAAATTAAGGAGGTGCATGTCAGGGTTCAGTTTGGCCTCTTCTACCCACGTCTCGATCGTAGCTTCCATTAGCTTTTGAGTCAGTTTACTGTGTAATGTGGATCCCGATAACGGCACGTCCGCAGTAAGTGAACGGAAATTGTCCCAGTTGGTAATACAGGCCTTCCGCTTGACTTTGGAGGTAGTGTGCGGGCGTAAATCAATAAGTATGGGGAAGTGATCACAGCCCCAGGCGTCTGGCTGTACCTCCCAATAGGGCGTCCGATTTCCCATCCACCACGTTAGATAGGGAGAATGGGTAGTAGTCGTGCGGGTAGGCGTGAAAGCAGCGCTGAGAAGCTGACACGCCGCGTCGAAAAAGGTCTCATAAATTTTTGTGCAACGCCGAGAGGTTATTTCGTATCCCCATTCCTTGTGTGGTGAATAAAAGTCACCACCGACAAAGATTGGAACGCCTGGGTGCGCTCTTCGTAAATGAGCAAACCAGCCAAGACGTATACGGGCAGATGGCGCAGGGCGTATGTAGATCGCGATGAGTATAACCGTACCGCGCGGAAGGCGTACGTGAACAGCAACTACTTCCTGGTTGGTGTTACACCAAGCATTAATGTCTATCTGTGTATGTGGGTATTGTGCAGATACATACACGGCAGCATTGCCGGGATGGGCATCCGTGGCATTCTTGGGCCCATCTGGTATAGTAGGGAAATGACACCCCAAAAAACCAGGTAGTGGGTGCAATGAATTATGTTCCTGCAAGAATGCAGTGCCCATATCCGTAGCTTACCGTTTTGCACTCGGAATTTCAGTTCTCTGATGTTGTTTGCGAGGCCCCGGCAATTTCACTGTAGGATGCCTGGGTGAGTTGACGTTGAGAGTTTTGCGTTGTCCCGAGTTTGCTGCTCTCCAGGGACTGCTACCGCCATTGTGCGAGGAGCGGCGATACAAAGTCCAGGAGCGTCAAAACAGCCGCGGCTATCGGAGATGAAAGGGCGAGCGAGGAGAATGCGCACAGCCTCAATGAGGGAGGACAGCACCGAACACAGGCCCCCAGTGTTTCGCTCATCTTTTGGTTCACGCTGATGTTGCAGTGAAGCTCGGCAGAGCTCTGCGCGGCGAGAAGAGGCTGAAGACTGCGTAGTTGGACTCGTAGCCAGTGCTATCACAGGCACCCCTGTAGATGCAGGTGGTTCCGCGTGCCTGGGAGTAGGATCATGCTGAGCTACAGGAGAGCACTCTTCCAGTGCTGATGCAGCAAAGGGCGGCCGCTCTGGCCCGCTTTGAAGAACCGGTAAGGCCGGAAAGTCCTCCTCGGCGATCTTGAAGATTTGACCCGCAGTTTGCTTGGTCCAAGTTTTCTTGCGCCCTGTGCCATGCCCTTGTATAAAAGCTGATTTTGCTGATTTGTAGTCAGTGTTGTTAGCAGACTTGAGTTTAAAAATAGCCTTCTCATCTCGCCGGGCTGAGCACTGAGCAGATGTGGATTCGTGCTTTTTGCTGCAGTTCGGGCAGCAAACCTTTTCAGCGGAACAGCCCGTACGATCATGGCTGCCACCGCACCGGGAACATCGCAAGGAACTTTTACACACTTCAGACACGTGCCCCAATCGCTGGCAATTTTCGCACTGCCTTGATTTCATTAAGTCCTGTTCAGTACCGGGGTATAAGTCTTCGAATTTGGTGGCTGATGGCAGTTTTGGTTTCGTGAGTACCCATGAGAATCCTCAGGAGATTTCATGTTTTGCGTGTACCAAGTGTTCTCTGTAGTTTTTCAAAAAATTGCCTCCAGTTTTGTCGGCTTATGTGGCTCGCGTATTCTTCTGCTTCTTTAGTTAATTTTGCAATGCGGAGTTTAAGCCTGCGTTTTTTTTCTATTTTTCCAGCGTTTTATTAGTACTTGACGGGCATCCCAAAGGCGCTGGAGGTGAGTGTCAACAGCGCGGTAATCTTGCGTCGGCGTAAGCTCTGTGGTGTGCTTTTTGAGCAGGCCTAGAAGCTGCTTGGTCCACTCTTTAAGATTTCGGATTGGATTATCCGGTGTTTCTTCTCGGAATTTCTTCCAGTCTGTTATGCGAGATGTACCCAGTCTTTGGTTCCACGTGACCGATTTGGAATCTGGAGTTCTATTATGTAATGGTCGCTGCCAAGAGTTTCTGCGAGACAGCGGCATGAAAAATCTGTTATATTGCGCGTGAGCGTTACGTCTGGTGAGGTGTCTCGGGAGACACTATTGCCAATTCTTGTGGATGTGTGAGGTTGGTTGCAGAGGGTTAGGCAACTTTGCTGGATTGCTTCCTGTAACAGGGTACCTTTACGGGTGTTACGGGCATAGCCCCATGCCGTACGAGGCGCATTAAGGTCCCCTACTATTGCCAGATGGTTTCCTTTGGCCCGTATGGTGGCTTCTTTTATCAAGGAGTTAATTCCCGGTAGATGCCCAGAGGATGAACTGCAGATATTAATAGAGGCTTGGCTGTTTCTTATTGGACGGAAGGAGCTCCACGAATTCGTAATCTATGGTTGTTAAGAGTGTGTGTAGCTGGGCAGTCCGTATGTTTCGCACCAGTACGGGCCTGTGGGGTTGTGCAAATATTCTGTAGTACATCTTTATCTAGTAAACCACGTATCGATTAGCATTTAGATCGTTCGTAGATGCGTTTACTTTGCGCACGAGAAATCGTCGCGTGAGTTCGTCCGTTCGTTTGCGATTTGGGTCTTCGAAGGTTGGACTATTGATTGATTGAACGCACTTTCCGCGAAGGTTTGACGCATTTTTAGGGAAGGCTTTGACGGACTTCTGCCCAGTTTTGATGCGCGAAAGCTTTCATGCTTCTCTGAACTTTCCTTAGAAAGGGATACCAAAGCTTTTTTTTTCTAATTTGTTAGCAGGAAACGAAACAAAAAATAGTTTCATTGTTTTTAAAGCGAAGCTTTCAGCCGTTCACTGATGTCTGTAGCCCGCCCCAAATGCACTGCAGGAAAGCCAAATTTCTCCAACGATGATGATGATAGTAGGTGAATGAAGGAAAATTAAAACGCTTCCTGTGGTCGGAATCGAACTTCGGTACGTCGCGTATCTGGGTTGGTTCGTTGGGTGTTGGACTTGGTTTTGGAAAGCTTCGCGTTCTCCCGTCGTCGTCGTTTCGACAGACGGGTAGTTAATTTTTATTACTTTCTGATCACGGCTTACTATCATGGAAACTGAAAGCGTTCTAGCCAATTAATGAGATAGTGTACCTTAAATTGCCTCATACTATTTTCTTCCGCTTGTACCTTACAGCCAGTCTTAGTACCTGAAATGAACTGCTAGTTAAGTTCGGACTTGCGCATCACAGCAAGTGCATGCAACTATACACCGAGTTGGTCCGCTCCCTTTTCAACGTCTTTAACCATTGACGCACATGCGAGTGATGAAGAATAAAAAAGTGAGAAAGAAAGGTGCGTACGCAAAAAAAAAACAAGTAAATCTCGTCCGAAAATATATTTTCTTCGGGCCTCTATGCAGCATATCATTATTGATTGATTGTAGGGCTTAACGCGCCAACACAACGCAGGCGATGAGGCTCGCCGTAATATAGGGCTCCGGATTAATTTTGATTACCTGGGGATCTTAAAGTGCGCCGAAACCTCGTACACACGGGCGCTTTTGCTTTTCGCCTCCATTAGAAAAGAGGACGCCGTGGCCGGGAATCGAACCCGCGCCGTCGCATATCATTATTATTTATCGTTATGTATACTATTGATCTGTTTATAGCCAGTGACGCCGTCAGCATCGCGCATACTTAAACGCCCCAGCACTGAGCGCATTTCTCTGCTTTGCGATGGTTAAGTTGCGCCTAAATTTATGGGGCAGCCATCTCTCCACCGCTTAGGTCTCGTCTGCCAGGGCGCGACGAATGGCCGGCGCAAAAGTGAAACTCGGGTCGAGTGTATAAACAGAGCGCGGCGTCTCAATTTCGGAGCCGACGGCCCAGAACGCGGCGCGGGCTTCATCAACACGTCACGTTTGCACGTCACGGGCGGCATTTGCAATTTAAAGTAACTCTTGATAAATCGCCGGGATGCGAAGAGCCGCGGCTGAAATTTGCTGCGCCCGGATCCTTTTGCCATCGGCGCACCACAGCCCGGAAATGGAACGAGCTTAAAGTTTCGACAGTGTTGACAGTTTTAAATATATTAGCTCGGTCCAAACCGGACGTTGGCAGGGTTTGAAATCTCCGGCGAGCTAGACGCAGAAGGTGTAGTAACAAATAAAAAAGAATAAAACAAACATCTAGCTCATATGTCGAGCAGCGCAATCAGCTTTGGCTGATTTTCTTCGTAAAATTTCGCCTTCATATTTCCCGTGGCTAGTACTGCACACCACCTAGTCGGCTTGCTCGTATACACTATAGCGATGCCACGCAGCGGCGTTTTCTAGATCGATTGTCTGTTTTGCTTACTCCTTTACACCAACATCCGTATCCGCGACATCCTCTCCGGGAATACTTTGTCGCCCCATACCTGAAGACAGTTCCTTGTCATTTAAAATCAGTTCACTTCACTACTCTCTCTTCCGACAGTGTCCATTCATTCTTGACTGGGTGCTGCCTCCAACGAACGTGCTACAGCAGCAATGTGTGGAGCAGAAACCCGCAGAGTGCATGCGTGGCAAATACATCGCGTTAGTAACGAACGTATACAGCCAAAAAAAGTAGACTTTAAACACCAGAATCCCGGAACGCTCGCCGCCGAGTCTGTACACAAAGCAGCCGCGTCGGCGGATTGCCTCGAAAGCGCGTCATCCCTATTTCATATTTGCCGCGCTTTCGAGGCGCTTTTTCAAAGAAAGTGCTACGAGTTGTGCCGCGCCTCCGCCAGATGGCGCCACGGGTCCCGCGACCGAGAGAAGACGCAGTGAAACATCCCCCTCGCGAGGGGCACGATCAAATGCAGAGCATTTCCGGGGGCGCACGACGTTGAAGTAGTTTGCGTTACGTTAATGTTGTTGCACTTGTGGCAACTGCTGACGAGAGAGCGCTCGTCAGCAGTAATTTGAATGAGTCAACGATATAAGGCGCGTTCGTAGTTTCCCATTCTGTGTCGGCTTTTTGGCGCAGTGGGTAGAGCACCATGTACATTGCGTTCCGCCCGCAGGGTCGAGGGATCGAAACCGGGCGCCGGATAGTATTTTTTTATATAGTAGGGAGGGGTGCGGTGCGGACACCGGACGTCAACGCGGGTGACATAGTGAGTTACTGAAATGCTCTGCATTTAAAAGCATTGTAGTTTCGAAAGGCAACCTGATTGACGTCTACTTCCTGCAGGGCTATGATGTCCGAAAAACATTGTTGGGAAAATTGTAGCAATGAACTCTTCTTATCTTGGAATGAACGACAATTCATTGTCAAATAACCGTGTTGCTTCGGGCGGGGATAGAACCCGTGTTATGTAGAGAGCATTGAAGACTCACCATCGTCCCAGTTAGATTCGGCCGGGTCTTTTAGGCTCTGTGGTAGACGGCTGTGTTTAGGTGTCTTGAGCCGCTTGCGCTTGTTTGCATCTATGACCGTGAGCCGACCGTGACCTGACATTGCATTTGGGCTCGGAGTTCAACTATTTGTTGCTCCAGAGTGTTGAACTGCTTTGACTTCTCTTTCAGTAAGGCTTTGAGCTGAGCGTTTTCTTGCCTTAGTGCTTCATTTTGTGCATCGTGATTGGGGAGTGGGGGAGTTGGGGTGTTTCGCGTGGTGGGAGAGGAAGAAAATGTGTTTCAGCAGTGGGTGGAGAAGCGGCAACTTCCGACCAGCTCACCTGTGGTTGTTGGTGGCGGGTTTCCAGGGCAGGAGGATGCAGGTGGTGCTGCACAGGTTGGTATCGATGATATTGGTTGTCCTGAAGTTTCAGTTCCCATTCACGCACTCGGAGGGGTGATGGTGGAGGTCTAAGTTTGCGTTTGCAGTCCTTGCTGGCTGTTAGATGCTCTAGTCCTCAAAGCTGACACTTTGGCTAACACGTGTGGTCCAGCACAAGGTTCTTTGCATGACACTGTTTGCATATGTCCACTTGTGGATTGGAGCACACGTCCTGTCGGTGCCCGAGAGCGCCACACAGGAAGCAGCACTGGTACTTTCGCCTATAAGGTTTGCAGCGTGTGAGTATGCCGTACGCACTTACGTAGAAGGGAAGGTGTGGCCTTCAAATTTGATGACTGCTGTGGTCGAGGCGCCGAGCATTCTTGCATCTAGGATGGTTGGTCCAGTTGTGACGATGGCTTCGCGCAGTTGGTCCGGTGTGGTGCCGGCGTCAATGTCATGTATAATCCTCGAGTGGTACCGGGTGGTGGTTTCAGATATGCGGTGACCTCGAAGGTGGTGGTTCCAAGCTGCAGGGTCGTGATACGCCGTAGAGCTTCTACGCAGTCTTCGTCTGGTGTGCTCACAGAGAAAAGATTTTGCTGAGCTTGTGGATGCGTGATGACTTGAGCGTAGAATCGGCGTTCAGGGATCCCGCTAGCTTTTTCGGTGATGCGCATGAGTTGTCTGTCAGGCCATGCCGCGATTCGGAGTCCCGAGCGCGGGCGAAAGACGATCTTATAATCGCTTTCAGGGAATGTGGGCGCAGGCGGGATACGAAGTAGTGGTATTTGCTTACTTGTAAGTCCCGCTTGTGCTGCAGGTGGTGGCGGCTGCTTCTGTGACTAGCGCTCTCGTAGGATTTTTCGCCAAGGGTCATGTTTTGGGAGAGTTCAGCCGCTGAGTTGGTCGAAGTCCATTGTTTCTTCGACCGCGGGGCTCATGGTTGCTGGGTTCGGCTGCGTATACGGAGCGCAGATGGCGCGGAGAGCAGCGCAAGAGGCCGGCGTGGCTGTTCTTTGGCTGCCTAGCAGCGGCCGTGGCGTGGTCCGGTCTTCAGATGTTGGCCGTGGTCCCGTGAGGGGACCGAATTGACTTGGGTGGTGTCCAGGCGCGTCGGATGACGTTGCGGATCCGATGGGAAAATTTTCAGAGAATTTTCAGATAGTGTCTGGAAGTATTTCGGCGTAAAACAACTTTGATGCGGGAGCCCATGCGAAGCGGGTTTGCGCTGCTTGGCCCCCTAGCGGAGAATCTCAAAGGCCCAGAAGTAACAAAATATCGTGAAGCCAATTTTGTCTATGGAAAAAACTCCACAAAATTGAGCAACCTTCTGAAAAACTTTCTCGGCTCACTCTAGTCAGCTTATGCGGTTTGAAGGCGAAATCCTAGCTATTTTCATAGACTTGTCGGTGCTACTTAATTTCTTCGTACTTCTCAATTCTTGTGTTTGCGTCTCCTTCTTCATGTTTTGACACAAATTACTCCCACATGCAGACTGGACGCCTTAATATTTCTCCACATAGAAAAATAACAGAAAAATATTTCTCCACATACAAATCTGTAATGATTGTTCTTGTTCAACTTCACAGTATAGCCCAAGTATAAAATATCTGGGTTTGTGCATAGACAAGTTTTTTTTAACTGGGATGAACACATAAATCAAGATCTCCCTACATGTTATAAATTACGAGATGGCATTAATACAGAAACACGATATCGTGTTTATCAGTAACTTGCGGAAAGCACTTTTCGCTACGGCATAGCTACATGCGGAAACTGCCCGATAACCTAAGCAGGAAAAGATAAATAAACCTCCTTGCAAAACCGTCTGTAATATTACATATGCTACAAGCCTGCATGAAAAGAAAACAACGGACATAATGAATGAAATGGGAATATTAAGTTTTGGTCAGTTGTTTCGTTACTCAGTACGTGGTACTATCTAATGGACTTCAAAATGTCTGTAGCTAAAGCCAGAACCTTAGGGCAGACAGAGCGGTTCCACAGACGTAGAATTTTTACGAATTATGGGACAAACAATATGCAATAGTATGTTCCATCTATGTTTAACTCGGTCCTAGCAGAAGTTCTTAATTTAGGAAGTGTTAAGAATGTAAAAAAGTCATTAAAAACGGGTGTCTCAATTTTTAAGTCTAACTAATTGGGAAAAAGTACTTTACGGCCCATTTAAATGCCTCGTAGTTGTCGTGGTTGGCTTGCACTAATTGTGATCTACATCTTCATCATTGCGGCATTGATGCATCATGTAAATAACCCGTATACAGGTTTGCATATTAAAAATTCGCAACCTGAACGTTTGAACGTAACGCGTACTAAAAAAAAAAAACACCGGGACACTGGTTTACGCCTCGCGCTAGGGAGCTTCGTGCTTCAAAGACGAGAGACTTTTACAGCAAAGCTGTATGCCTCTATACCGCAGCGGTTTCATCTTAGTTGGCAAAAACGCCAAGGCGCCAAGAATACACTTATACACTGCATGCTTCGCCCCTCCCCAGGTTTCGCGTTAGTGGAGATGGCCCGGGATATTTTTTTTGTTTGGTTCAAAGAAATGAAAGAGAGGAAAGCGCTGCAAATACGATGTTGCAGCATAGAAGTTGTTAACAAGCATCGTCGGGCTTTCACCTTCAATGAGACTTAAATGTCCTGAGGAATGTACTTATCCTAGCTGTCGTTTTCTCGGTGTAGTGTTCGCTTATCTCACTTTCCTGAGAAGAAAAATACCGGCGTCTTCCAGGTAGGTTGCACAATGTCGGTTAGATTGTATGGTGGCATCGTCAGTTATGTAACTCTCCAATGTTATTCACCAGGGCATGCTTCCATGAGTCATTGACAGCAGAAATACATCAATACGTCATTTTAGAGTCGAAAATTCTTGATCCGAACGTACTGCCGTGTAAATCGCAGGTGTCTTTACGTTTAGAGCAAAGCCGTACCACATATTCACGGGGAATCCAGTTTACGAAACCGAGTGTTCTGTATTGCTTGGTCAAAGGCCTTATGGAAAGGCGGAGATTCTAAATGTGGTGCTGTTTCTTTCGAAGCTTTTCAGTGGGAATTTCTTTGACTGCAGACCCAAATTGTTAATAGCTTTTACACTGAAAGTTGTTAAAAGCTCGTCAGATGGTCCAAGTAACGCGTTTGGAGGAAATTCTAAAACATATATGCTGACGTACCTACTGATAAAATGAATCTATTGAGATATTGCTTGAATCATAAACTATTGCCGAAATTATTTTCCTTTAGTTGTAGAGACATGTACACTTAAATACGTGTACATTTAAATGCAATCAAAAATCCATGTACATTTAAATTAAATACAAGAGAAGGATTATTAGCAACCATTTCTTCGGCGTACCTAAATGACCTAGTAAGAATATGGACGTCAACCCGGTAGCTACTTTTGTTGACGCCGCATTCAAGTAGGGAAACGTACCCATGATTGAATTTGCGCACACAGGATCGAGAAAAGTAGCGGAAAAACACTCAGCAAAGATATTTTTTTTTCAAATTCTGAATGTTTAACGCCCATAAGCTACACCCGGCCAGTGGAGCTGATTTACGGTGAAGTTGTCGGGATTGATTTGGCCACGTAGGAATCTATAACGCCTGCTAAAATCACAACCATTTCGTCTCCACCAAAAAAACGGCTGCCACGGCGGGAATCGAACCCGCAACCTCGGAATCAGAGCACAATGCCTTAGCTACTGAGCCACCACGGCGGTTACTAAGATATTTTCTTATTCTTTGAACGCGTTCCTGCGAGTGCGGCATTCAGAACTCAAACGCCCGTTCAAATAATGAACTTCAAACATATTTTAAACGATACGAAGCAGACTGGAATCTTGACACAAAGGTCACTTAGAAACAAAGGGAATGCCTCCGAAGCGGTCTTTTCTTTTTTCTGACCGTGAAGAACGACTTGGGCAACCCCATTCTACCGGAACTGGAACAGTTCCCGCACAATACGGTTCACATCACTGCGACATTCTACGCCTCTAGGGTGCGCTTCTTTCGTCCGCGCAATTACCGCCTGCGCCGCGGAGGTCATGACCTCTGGCGGCGGCTATTGTTGTCTACTAGAGACTAGCAGCTCCCGCCATTATCTCGTTTTTATATTTTTCTTTTGAGTACCTATAGTTTATGTAGCTCAGTGTCTCCCCTGGCGTGTCCTTCGTTTGAAGAACGGCAGCTACCGAAAGACCACGCTTTGAACGAAGGGCCACGCTTCGCCCTATTCTCTGGTTGGACCGTTCAATCATCTGTTGCTGCAGGAATTTCGGAAGGAAGGCTACGCGGATACGTGGCTAGACGACAGGTTGAGAACAAGTGGGATGAGTTTCTCGTTACTCTTGTTGCACGGGACACTAGGGATATCGCGTGTACGGTTGACATGTCACAGGGTTACTCGGTAACAGTTATCTACTCTGCTGAGCGGAAGGGCGTGGATTCGGTCCCGGCCGCGATGGGCGTTCTTCTGATGGACTCGAAAAGCAAAAATGGCAAGTGTCCAGTTTTCGGCGAGCGTGAAGATACCCAGGTAATCGAACTTAATTCGGAGCCCTCCACTACAGCACACCTCACAGCCCGGGCGTAATTTCGGCACGTTAAACCGTTAATTGAACTGTTGTCCACTAGCACGGAAGAAAACGTAAAATCTATTGCATTTTCAGAATTATCTCGCCACGCGGCCGGTGCTATGATGCTGAAATCTATAAATGGTATTCACTGAAAAGTTTAACTGTCAATTTCTTCGCTTGGCAACACTGGAAACGGCCACAGACACGGCCGAAGCGCCACGGGCATGGTGCAGCTTGTGCCACTGCACCCGCACGCGGTGCGTCGTCTGCTCCGTTTCAACCCGATTCTCAGCGGTGGTGTTAACATACATGTAAAAATGTTAATTGGAGTCGAGGCATTACTTTGCGGTCGGTGGGGTAGAGTTTGCAACGTCCAACAGACATCATGTGCTTATCACGGACAAGTACCGCCATCCAACGGAGCCCGCCGTAACCAGTGACGGCACACTCACATGGTTGCCTGCATGCGTGCCTCACCAGTGAATACAACCTATAGCGACATAGTCGAATCTGTTCTGTAGTTTCGTGGAAGTGCGTTTTGGTGAAAACAAGGTTTGTGCGTGCCCTGTCCCAGTATGTAGAGCGATGGCAGTTAAGTACAGGTATGTTCACAGATGTCTGTGAGCCTAATCTTGTGTGGTCAAATGTTTAAAAAGCTTGATTAAGAGCACAAAAAATGACGGGTGATCCCAACCTATGGTAAGACGTTTGGTTAATTGCACCGTTGTCCCTGCTGAGGCACCATTTCAGCTGAGTAAACTCTGTCTAAATCAGGTAGATGACACTGCGCGAACTTCCGAATTTATCGTCCCAGTCCTTGTCGCAATAAGCAATGGAAATTGTGCCACAAAAATGGCACCCTGGAGCACACTTCTCTAGGCAAAACACGCGGGTACAATACCTGGAAATAAATATTTGATCTATGGCTTTACGCCGTTCACATATACGGGATAAAGTGATCGGACAATTTTTTAATATCGTTCCTCGGCGTCCCTTTAACGTTACGCTAACCCTATCCCATCCCCTGTGTATGCCAGTAAGCAGTCGTATGGTCGAAATCACTGATTCGAAAAGCCTGCCGCTCAGGCACGGCGGAGAAAAGCAAGAATTCCCGTATATTTGGTGCACGTTATGGAATCCCAGGTGATTTAGATTTTACAGCTATTCTTCTAAATGGCTAGGATCCCGGGTTTCTCATCCGGAGGCGACAATTTAGTCAGCGCCCGTTCTCCGCTTCTCATCACCACCGGTGACGCACCTATCGCAAGTTTTATGCCCCTCGCCACAACTGATGCCTCTTTCACACGTTGCGCGATCGGCTGACAACGACGCTAGCACCGTTATCAGCAGTTGCACAAATCCTCCCTGTTCTGTGGTTGCACTTCTAACTCCTTATGAGACAGAAGCGTTTCATTCGCTCGGAGGAAGAACAGCGGCAACTGAACGACCGTCGGCGCCTACACAAGCCCACATGAGCGCGAAAACATTAATGGAAAGCCGCTGCCGCAGAACATGCAGTAGCCGCTGTTGACACCTCAAGTTCCGCGTCATAGAGTAGCTGCAAATTCCCCCCGAATGAAGAGCAACTTGCCCGCTTGGAACGCCGAAGTGAGCAATAACGATAATATATAAGTTCATTAAAGCAAAACCAAACCACATATGACAAAAACCACCAACTTCGCTGACTTCCGCCTTCACATTGTGGAAGGCTCTGAATTTTAGGGGTCACACCCCTTAGGGGCTTGGCGTCTCCTGTCGTCGCCGTCGTCGCCGTAATCATCGTTCGTCTCATGTAGGCACGGTACTAAAACACCGGGAAACTAGTTTTCGCCTCGCGCTAGAACGTAACTCTTACTAAAAAACACCGGTGCACTCGTTTACGCCTCGCCCTGGAGCGCTTCGTAACACGTACTAAAGAAACACCGGGACACTCGTCTACGTCTCGCGCTAGAGAGCTTCGTGCTTCAAAGAAAAGAGACTTTTACAGTAAAGCTGTATACGTTTACCCCCAACGGTTTCATCCCCATCGGCAAAAACGCCGAGGCGCCAAGAATACACACTGCATGCTTCGCCCCTCACCAGGTTTTATTCACGTTCGGTAGAGGGGAGATTATGGACGCGTTTAATTTCAATTATGAATCTCACGTAGTCATTCACTTACGCGCTCCTTTTGTGTACAACGCTGCTAGATTGTGTTTCATCTTTAATCTTTTCGGAATGCGCAGCCTGTGCGACCTCTACTGCGTCGAGCAGCCTCACAATGCGTCCCAGTTTATGCCACTATTCAAATAGACAACGTTCGAGGCTGTGGCGAAGCACACAATGGAACACTTAAACGGGGGTGAGCAGGCCGGCGCAGAGGGCAACCGTTTACGCAGAAAGAGGGGAAGCCGCTGAAGCGGTACTTACGCACGCACGCGCGAGCCTAGGTCAAGGCAACCAAATACCGTTATTTGGAACACGCGAGAAAAAAAAACGATAGGTCCACACCCGTTTGCTTGTCCCACACGCAATTCCACGTGCAAGCGGTACTTGCATATGAGGTTCTTACTTTTGCTTACGTCTTCTCTTTATAGTGAAGATGTATATGTCTCGGCTTCCTCATATTGCGTGCGCGGGAAAATAGGTGTAGAACCGAAATGTTTCGTCTACAGAGGTAGTGTTTTGTGTGGCCTTCTTGACGGGCTTCCAGAGCCACGTCTTGACTGGTGTCTCTCCCGTCGAAGCACGCGCACATCACCGGTCGCTCTTTATGCGTGCACGGATGGGATGAGGGGGCTAAGGGGTGGGGGGGGGGGGGGGGGGGAGAAATACGGCGCAGCCGGGCTTCACGCGCTCACCGGTGACATGCCCGTTGTGCTGGTCAGACATTTAAACATGGTCGTCTCGCGGGCCAGGACGACCTGGAAGCTGTCCTCCGTGGTCGAGCGGTTTAGGTAGGTGTGTTACACAGGCAGTAAGATGCCTACAATGAGTCGGCAAACTTGTATAGACATGACGTTCGCGATGAATGCACCCGATGTCGTCACGGAAAACCCATTGCAGTGTATCATATACCGGCATGAATTCCCGACTGCTGGCAATTCGTGGTCTTCTACGGGAGGGGAGCGTATAGCGCCATGTTTTTCCGCTAGAATAAAACTCTGGTCCTTCCACGTTTTATTCAGTTAATTACGTTAGTTAGTTACGTTAGCTTCGTGCGCTCCTATGACTGCGACCAACTTGGCTGGTCACCCATCCACAGAATGGAAGGGAAGTGAATTTTTGTTGCGAGAATGTTCCGTATTTGGCTGCTGTTAAGCAACCGACGTAGGAGTGCATACACGCACACTCTCTCGCACACACACACGCACGCGCGCGCACACACACACACACATGTATGTTGTGTGTCGAAAACGTGCGTACATGCGGCCAAGCAACCGGACACGTAGCATAGTGGCGCCGATTTTGACCCAGTAAAACAGCCGAAGGCGGACAGATTTCGTCGCGCACCCGTGCAGCGGAGCCGATAAGGTTCGCGTCTCCTCGCCGAGCTGCTGAGGATCCCGGTGTCGTTTCCGCTCCACCGAAGCAGAAACGAGCGGAGCCGAGGGCGTCCGAATCGGCGCGGAAAGTGGTGCCTCTGGGAATCGTGAAAGGCGCTGTTATACAATTCGGGCAAAGCAGCGGAGGAGAGCGGCCTTTACACATGTCGGACACAGGCGGCGTCCCCGGACCCTGTCTATGTTGTGGCGCCGTGCGTGTAGAGAGCAGCGGGACTGCGCAAACGAATAAGCATACTGGGAGACCTAGATAGACTCGCCTGTTTTTCACCTGCTTGTAGTTTCCCGGAACGGAATAATCAAAGGCCAGCCGAGAATGCGGCCCAGGGGCCTCAAAGGAAAGCGGCTTAGTTTCACTAGGTTTTCAGTTTGGTTTTTTTCTATCAGGAGGAGCTCCAGCCCGATACAGCCAGACAGACAGACAGACAGGAAGGAAAAAAGAAAAAAAAAGGAAGACATAGTAAATAAATAATAATAAATAAATAAATAAATAAATAAATAAATGTAGGCGTTCGCATGGCAATAAACGGCACCCGCTAAAGAATGAGGGGGTAACCACATGGAGTGATTTTGGCGAGCGACGCGACAAGCGCAACTCATTGGTTTATAGTGGACTATAAGTAGCTTGGGCGACAGCGAAAAGCTTCCGCCCCCCCCCCCCTCCTACATATATTATACACTACCGCTGGGCTGTCCCTGTCGCTACAGTTTGGCCAACCATTTATTGTTATTGATTTAATAGTTAAACTTATTACTCAGATAATATTGTCTAATCCCTCATTTTAGAATATATACCACTAATCTCTGCGCTCGGCGATGCTTAATACCTTTATTATTCAGTGAACCTGATGCCACGCTTTTCAGACTTAATGTCAGCCTCCTGTATACCTGTCGCTAACGAAGCACGGAACACCTCAGCTTTTTTTTTTTTTTTTTTGTCTAATGCTTAGCTTCGGTACATGCTCTTCTTGTAGTCAAGGTGCCTATTAACCGAAACGTATTTCAAGTTCCAAGTTAATGGGCCACCTGCAATTCTTTTATCGCCGATCTAATCTCGGCGTTACACGGACGGAAGAGCGTCGACATCTCCGCTTGAAAAGTCCCTGGCGCAGAAAGAACAGCAAGTTTCCGCCCTCCGCTCCAGGTGGACGTCGCGCATGCCCCCGTAGAGACAACTAAAAGTAAAACGAAGAAAAGACACGACGAAACTTCGTAAATTCCCGCGTCTTGTCTTCTACGCGACGCGCCTCCCCTGCACGGGGCACCCAGCGGGCACCGCACCACTGGCCGGGACAAAAGCCGGGGTACTGCAGCGACGGCGGGAGAGGGGTATGTGTGTTCACACTATCCGAAGGAAGCTGCGGAGGGCGGGAGGAGTGTTCGACGAGAATCAAGGTCATCCTTCTCCTCGCAACAGCGCGGGAGGACCTTCTTACGGCCGCTCCAGTGTATATAAGGGCAATCCTCGTCCAGGCAGGCGGCTAGATCTTAAGAAGTTCCGCGGCCACACTCCTTCAACGCATCCATAGCTAACTCCGGGATTACGTGAGCGGAAGCCGTATCGTTCGTGATTCTTGTCGCACTGTCTGCGGGCAGGATGCATCTCCGCCGAGCCACTACGGCCGCCAGTGTCGTGCGTTCGGCGCCGCTGCTACTGCTGCTCTCCGTGACGTGCTATCGTGGAGTGGACGGATCGATGGGGACTTCTGTGACGTCGAAGCCCTCGGCGGCCGCAACGTCGAGCCCGAAGCCTTCGACGCGGAGCGGTGACCACAAGGGGATGGACGGCCAAGCCCTGTGCGTATACGCGTGTTTGTGGGTCTTCCCTCTGCTTCTGGGAGATTTGGGCATAACGTCGTGCCCGATTGCTGCGCGCGGACACTTTCTGCGATCGGCGCAGCGAGCCACAGCGTTGGTTGACGGCCGATGAGACAAAAAAAAAAAAAAAAGAACTTATGCGCCTTTTACAGCAAATAGCGGGGGTGGGAGGGGGATACAGAGGAAGGCAAGGGAGGTAGATAACGTAAGTAGGCTGGCTGCCTAAGTGCGCCAAAATGGATGTTATGCTAATCTCTCTGCATTGATAATGTTGTCAGGTGTATTAGATGCACAAGTAATCTCGAGGAGATCGTGTTCACCCGATCGAGCAGTTCTGATCACTCGGTGCTGTTAAGGGTGAGGAGCAGCACTTGGAAATGTTGAATGCAGACATAAAATTCAGTCACCAGACACCATCACCCCATTCGTCTGAGAGATTTCTACAGTACTTTCGATATCATTTTGCCGTCAGCTTTTAAAAAAAGATTTAGCGGGATCAATTTAAACTTTTTTTGTATTATAGTTGCCACGAATGTTCGTATACTGACGAACTGAGGATGCTTTACAAAGCTCTGCGCTTTGGATCCGCACGATCACGTCATGTTGTTACAAATGCGCAGAGTTCCAGCTATTTCATGCAAAATCCTCCTGAACATTCGCGAGGTGCAATGTAATTTACGCCCACATAGAATCTGAAAAAAAAAAAGTCTACAAACAATATATTCACACACCCATGATGCGAGAGGTATTCACGAAGACTCTCCGCCGCTTCTTTTAACAGCGAAGCTGTTTAGCAAATCGTTATTTTTCGTGTCCGCAGATAAAAATACCAAGAAATTGCCGAGCGCGCTAACGTACGTGAGCGCGGGCTTCGCGGCGACCGCCCGGAAGTTAACAAAACCATAGAAAATGCTGAGCGCTCGTGTGTGCGTGCCTCGCAACGACCGCCCAGCGTCCCCTGCGCACGTTCGTCAAGCCAAGCATACCCACTTAAGGAGGGATGCCAAGATTGGCCAAAAAATACTCCAGCGTTCGCCGTAATTGTGGCAACACTTGCCCGTAACGAGAAAGACGCGTCATAGCGTACGCACCTCCAATGTGACTTCCAATGATTATCACTTTAAAAAAATGAAAGAAGCTCACACTTAGAGCCACAATGATGAAGTGAAGGTCGTTGCGGCCGCGAAGAAGCAAATCGGTGAAATCGTAGACTTAAACATTCGTGATTGTCGAGAAGCTTGCGTACAGCTTCGCTACCTTCAAGCCTCACGCGTTCCGCTTCTTGTTTTAGGCAAGGTACGCTCGTTAATTAACAACAACAACAACAACAGCAGCAGCACAACCAATAACGGAGGAAATCGAAGCACACAGCTTCACCTCGCCGAGTTTTCAAACCGGACAAACACTCACCGGTAAGAATGCTCAGCAATTCGATTTCTTTGAGGAAAAATACAGGTACTTTCGCAGATGATGCAAAAACTTAGTATGTGATATCGCAGATTTTAGTGCATCCTTCACTTCAGCACAAATATGTTTGTAAATTCCTAACTTCAGCACAAATACGTGACGATAGTACCGCCGCTATTATCGAAGTGGAGGAGGTTCCTCAGCCACTTCCAACTCATTTTAACCCCGTTCTTATGCGCTTTCTCCTCGAAAACAGCGTCGGATTCAGGTTTGGTTACGTTGAGGCTGCAGATAGCACAATATTTAATCATTCAAATTAATTTAACCGCAAACTTCAGCGCCTGGAGGAGCGCCAGGCTTACAAGACGAGGTCATATGGGGGTTATAATAAATATTTTGTACAATAAACCTTCAGTATGCGAATTGGCGTTATGCTTTCTGGCCTCTGTCACAAAAGAACACACCGATACCTATAATTTAATTAGCTACCTCCTCTCCCACATGTCTTTCGCTATACCGGCACGCAATTCATAATGCCTTGTAAACTTAGTATCATATAGGATTGCTCTGAGATATCCAAACAGCGCTGCCATTTTCGTGACTTCTCGCTCTGGCTTCTAGGAGCACCGGAAGACAAGCGGTGCCTTTGAGCGTTCAAGTGCTCTGCCCTGCTGTAGTCTTTAAGGTAATAAAAGCAAAAATACGACTTTAGACGGATCCGAAATATGGCAGAGTGCTGAAACATGTCGCATGCAGATCCCGAGGCTGCTCGAACAGTTCATAATTCAGGGTACTGGGTCATAATTCTGCTGCAAGATAATTGCAATGAACAGCCAGCGCCACCCCTCTTGTTACATATTGAGCACTTTGCAAAAGGGTTTGTGAAGTACTTTGCTGGCCTGCAAAGGGGGAGGCTTTTTTTTCAGCCGGAAGCACCTGCTCACTTGTGTATTATCTGCTCCAAGTGCATCATTCGTTTATCTTTATGGAGAATAGCCCAATTGCCAGCTTTGTCCGCCGGCGCCGTTATCGAGAAGCCGCTATGTTGTGTACTGTGTTGTAACATGAGGAAGTCTCAAAGGCAGAATTATGAAGACGTCGAGACACCTTCCCACATATTCACTTACCGTTCAATGCCACGGTAAAAGAAATTGTATTTTTAATTGAAATTATCTCAAATATGCATGGAAAGGAAAGTTCTCAATAAGGAGAAAATGCGCACCGTGCTGCGCGTATGACGCCAGAGTTTTTTGGTAAGAGCAACCCACCAAGTTTCTTTTTTAATTTTCGTGTTACACTAGCTGCCACTCAGACAGCTCGAACAGGATAAACAGGATAATGGGATCACGCTGCGAAATGTCTTGCGAATTTCCCGGTATTTTGCAGCCCAGAAAGATTTCAGTATTTGTTTACAAGAGAGTCGGCACCAAGTTAAAGGGCAGAGGGTACCAGGGAAGCAAAATCAAACCTCGAACAAGTGGCGTGCCATCATTACAGTTGTCCCCTTGCAAGTAACAAAACGTTCACTGCCCTTGCTCGATCTAGCTCGCGGTACGACTAAAGCATGCAGTGCACTGGTCAGCCGGATACGAAGAAGAAGCATACCTGGCGTTCTCGGCCCTCACGCTGATGCACACCCGTTTATTAAAACTGCCTGCGCTCGGTGCTCGTCCGTAAGTAATGAAGGAGACCCATCTAAATCGTCCTTGACGAGCACGCAGGTTCGATTCCCGGCCGCGGGGGCCGCTTTTCTGATGGAGGCGGCAAGGAAAAACGCTTGTGTGTTCGAGATTTCAACGCACGTAATGATCCCCAGTCGGTCGAAATTAATCGGCAGCCCTCCACTACGGCGCACCTCATCGCCTGAGAAGCGTCGGAGCGTTAAACCTCATAATCAATCAATGAAATCGTCCTTGGTGCGAGTAAAGTCGTGCATAGCAGTATGCTCTTTGGGGTGGGCTGATTCGTGGTCTGAAATAAGGGAGAGCGGGACGACACGAACAGATAAATGAACAAACGAGAGGGCGTTTTCGCAAATTCGAGTTCGCTTCGCGTGTGATTACGCCCACGTCTGCCTCCGAGCAAAGAGATAACGATAAGGCTGGACATTCCTGGAAGCTTTATGCATATCTTTTAGCATTTCATTTGCTGTGACGTGCGGCAGTCCTGATTACGAAAGGGAGCAATGCCGTATCGTCAGAACAGGTAATGCATACATTGGCTTGACTGCTATGAACGGCTCTCTCGTCCTGTCAGGATGGCCGAGTGGTCTAAGGCGCCAGACTCAAGGTACTACCTTACCTCCTGTGGAGGTTTCGAGGCTTCTGGTCCACCAATGTGGGCGTGGGTTCGAATCCCACTTCTGACAGATTTTTTTCCTGTTCTCCCAAACGAGGAGAGGACAGCCTCGATGTGATAAATTGGTGAGCTTTACTCACTGACGAGCCATCTCGACAGTCTCTGGTTCGAATCCCGCTGCCGGCACATTGCCTTTTTTTTTTACAGCGAACGTATATTAGGATCAGCACGCAAAATATTGTGCGCTCCATCCATTAGTTAGCAAAATTTAGGTAGCACACGTTCAGTCCACAGCATATGCCACGCTGCTTTCGCGGTGGGCCTGGTTGCCGTGTGATCGCATTTTCCTCAGTTAAAGTCTATCAACTTTACCTGAACGGGAAAATAGAGACGCTCCTGCGTATTCCTCCATAACCAGCGTGGCATGCACTGTCGGTCACGTTACCTTATGGAGTACAGAGCAGACAGAGTTCAGCAAAAAGCTACCGCAAGGTCGCTTCAAGGTCATTGGTTTAAAAAAAAAACACGAAAAGCAATACCAACAGTCAAGAACGCAAGTTAGCACATTGAAAGATAGTTCCTCTCCATTTGTCGTGAAAGCAGGAATTTCTGAATCGTAGTAAAGGAAGAAGACAGAGAAAATTTGTCCCCCCGGTGGGATTCGAACCCAGAGAAGGTCTCCTTCATCTCACAGTTGCCAGAGGGGTGCTGGCTACCACCCCTGAACGCGGAAAACGCTCACATACAAAAAAGCAGACTATAAAAATGAACGGGGATTCAGTTGTTTTTAGCTCAACTGGTATAGCAACCGGCGCGTTATCCGAATGTTGTCGGTTCGGATCCCATCCGGCGCGCGAATTTACCTCTTTTTCTTTCTTTACTACTAATTTCGAAACCGTGAAAACGAGATTAACTGCTTTCTTTCTGCCCTCACTGGCGGTCTAAACTGTTGGCCTTTCTTGCTACAGTCAAAACGGATTACAACAAAGTAATAACGGGGCAGTAGTAATTTAGTTCGTTATATCCGATATTCCTTGTAACAGTAGAGGTAAAAATCGGCTCTAAGAAATCGGCAATATGGCTCGCGTGATATTCGTAGATACCAAAAGACATTATTCTAGGCTTCAAACCCGCTATAAACGAGGTAATCCTTACCTGTCGTCTTGTGGCATTTCAAAGTAAGTGTATAGCCAGAATATGACAACGTGAAATTACAACCGGACAAAGTTCGTTTGAAAAAACAGGCCTACGTTCTTATTTACTTGAGAAGGATGTGATCTTCGTCCGGTGGTTTTTCACAGCATTGCAGGATGATGTTCCACGCAGTGTCCACGCACGAAAAGGCGTCTTCTCTTTTTAGTTTCACAAACTATTAAAAAATTGCTGTGTTATCTTCTATTTTTATTTTCCTTTTTTATGCTGCGCTCGGGTTTAGAGCCTCCCGCTAACCTATTATTTGTTTTCTATAGCCGATATCGAGCGCGGCTCTCGCTGTTTCGGCTTCGTTATAGAAGAATTCACACCAAAATGAAGCGCACGACCAACCAAAGTTCGTATTTAGTTCGCTATAGCCGATAATTGGCTTTATATAGGGGTTTGTAATAATGAGGTTCGACCATTAACCCTCATTCACAGTTATCATAAGGTAGATAGTGAGTGCCTCGGTTGCAATAGCCATAGTGCCACGTGTACCATTCGAGGATTCATAGCTACTGCTCCTCACAAGGCGTATTATAGACGCGCTCGAGTGACTGCCGCGGAGTGTAAAAAAAAGGTCCCTTTTCACACCGAAGTTGTTTAAGCAGCGCTCTCTAGAACCCATTAACGCAGGAAATACTTATGTACACGTAAGTAAACAAAAAAATGTGGAAGGAAATTTAGTCGCTCCTGCAGCACAATTGGCAAAGCGTCGTACAGTCGTCCGCAGGCTTAGCTGGAACTTTACAAAGAAGTGCTAACGCTATACGGCGGGACTGTAAGCTTAAATAGCTGTGCAGATAAAATACCGAGCGTAGGCCAGGCTTGCGCGTGAGCTCGCGCAACTTGAGGAGCTCGCAAAAATGCAAAGAAAAATACCGAGCGCACGTAAGCGTACGCCTCGTGAGGAGCGCCATGCGTCGGCCAGCTCGACCTTCGAGAACACTCTGCCCGGCGTTCGTGGCGTGATATCTCTCGCATGCTGTTCTCCTCGCCAGTTCACGTGCGTACGCGCCTGAAGTGGGGAACACAGACGCCGAGTTCGCGCTACAGACGTCGAGTTTGCGAATCCGGTTGACGTGGGTTCTAGCGCGTGCTGACGCGGTCCGTTTTGGGAGAGATGTGAAAGGCTGCGGACGAAACGATCCGGCCTGCCAGTCATGGAGAACTTTCAGCGGCACGTTCGGAAATACATGTGAGGTGCAACAGCCGGGTCTCCGACGAAGGGAGAGGGGCCGCAAGCTCTGCTGTTTCTCCAACCTTGCGCCACTGGTGCAAGCTGTGCCAATTTCTTTAGCCTTAGTAAACACCTGTGGCGGGGAGTGTAACATTTATATTTGCGTCAATGTAGCGGGTGAGCTATGACACGACAATGTTGCTTTCTTTGTGCCGGTAGGTTGCCCAGACGAGCAGCGGTAGTGTAATACGAGCACCGCTACCCTGGCAGAACCATCCACTCTGCATAGAAGCAGGGCATTTCTTGGTTGTCATCAAAGTTTGTTGTTGTGAACGGCTGCATGCACTACTACTTGACAAGGTAAACTATCAGCCAAGTTCGCCTCACTTTGAAGCAGAAACTGACTCCCCTTTCGAGTTAACTTCGAGGACAATTTCTTGCCACCGGTTGGTGTAAAATCGGGGAGGTGATTAAAAAATAACGTTCCCAGAGGAAATATACAAGACATGAAGCACTTGCGGTAATTGCACCCGCTTTGTATGAAATCTCAACGATGGCACATATTTTCTTGGTTATGCTATTCTCTGTTTTCGGTGCCACGATTCAACATCTGGCCCGAAAAAAAGCTCTTGGCAGCCGGACTGTGCATGGGCACCATAATCGCGGTAATGTTTTTTTTTTTTTTTTTCGTGGGAACGTTAAGCCCTGCTGCCCTATTTCTTGCTGTCCGCCATGCGGTAGGCCAATTTGAGCAGATCTGTTGACATACGGCCTCAGAAGTGTAGCGGCTTCAGCCAAGGACACAGTTGTATTGCGTCTATAAAAAAAGTGCGTCGTTGGCTCCCCTTTATCACGCTTTAGCGCTCCGCGTTTAGGCCTCCCGCTCAGGCGTATCACAAGGAAGACAGCGAGGCTTTTAATGCCGCTTCATGACTTGGCCGACACCCACCTTCAGACACGCAACACATGCCCGATATCGTCGTGCACAGAGTCAAAGAATTCATTTCAGGCAGGGAAGTATATGTAGTCTTTATGAGTCACCCCTTCTTATACAGTAGAACCCCGCTCTTACGTTCCTCAGTGCTGCGTTTTCCCGGCCGGCTGCTACGTTGTTTTTGTCTAGTCCCGGCACAGATCACACAGAGTCGAATGTTTCCGCACTGTAGCCTTTTCCTGGTTTTTACGTTTTGTTTTTCCGGTCCAGTGAAAAACGTATGAACGGGGTTCCACTGTATATGCAACAAGTATCGTTCCTCACAGCTATTGCCCTATAGCTGTCGCCTATACCTAAACGAATGTCGTCCACGAGTGGCGTGCACAGGATTTTATTTCAAGGGCGGCGAGGAGGACCCAAAAAAAGGGAGAGGTATAAAATGAAAGGAGAAATAAGTAGTAAGGAAAAAAGAACAACAAGAAAACAGAAGCCCCTTTCCTAAGAGAAAGATGGTTAAAACGCGAAGCTGCTTCGACAGTATCGGAATGGCGCAATGGGATAGACGTCGGATACGTAACAACCCACCGCGGTGGCTCAGTGGCTAAGGCGATTGTGCTGCTGAGCACGAGGTTGCGTGTTCGATTCCCGGCCGCGGCGGCCGCTTTTTTGATGGAGGCGAAAAGCAAAAACGCCCCTGTGTAGGAGATTTCGGCGCACATTAAAGATCCCCAGGCGGTCAGAATTAATCCGGAGCCATCCACTATGGCGCGCCTAATCGCCTGCGTTGCGTCGGCGCGTTAAACCCTACAATCATCATCGGCTACGTAACGCGAGGGTCCCAAGTGTGATTCTGACTATGGGAAGCTTTTTTTTTTCTTTAGGCGCTTGATGTGTCTCCATTTATAATCGTAATCGTTTTGTGAAACCCATTGTGTCAAGTTAGCTTTCCTGTAGTGACGCGACATCGAACGCCATCAGTGAGGCGTACAAAGCTTCGCTTTAAAACACACAAGAAGATCTCCGGGTGACAAGGGGCGGTCTCTACATGATCTTGCTCTTTGTTTTTCTCGTTCATGTTTCCGTTCCCGGCCTGGCGAAATGGCTGATAGTTGTGGGGAGAGCAGAGATCGGAGCCGTGCAAGGTTGTTGCGTAGGTTCCGAGAGAAAAATAATTATAAGTAGTTATTCCATGACAGGGAGAGTTAGAGGCGTCGTCAATATATAGGTGACCCGGCTGACTACCGGAGCTTTTATGATTCGCTGCGTCTCTTCCTCTTTTATACGGACTTAATTTTTTGTGATCCTTTTTTACAATGTTCGCTATTTGTAAAGCCCATATTTTTGTTTGTCGATGTTGATGTTCGCTCTGCCGTTACTATGAAGAATCATCCCGAGGATTCCTATGGACTTGCACAACCAGCGCAGAAAACTGCAGAACAGCCTGTAAAGCGATACGCACCACGATGGGCCCTCGAAAGGGAGATTCCGATAGCTTCTGCAGCAGCAGATCACCAAGATCAACGCGCCAACTGCCAGCGCAGGCTTCGCTTCTCTGATACCTGACATTGAAAGATGTCAAGGTTCTGAGACCGCACGACGTTTCATGGTCACGGGTGATCTTCGGTGCTGGGGATTATACCTAACGAATTTCGCAAACTTCCACTATACTAGTGAACAAGTTAAGAACGGCAATAGCTCATGTACGGCATCACTCCGCCTACGCGACGGACCCGGATGCCAACGGGCGCACGCGTTTTGAAAAGAGATTGTTATAAATGTCTGATATCGCCTGCCTTTTCTCACGTAGTTTGTTTGCCGTCGCTGTAGTCGTTAATAAGCATATTAAGTCCAAAAAAATTGCGGAAACGGCTCATGCCATGTTCAAGATATTCCCAATGACGCACTACTTGCACCGCGCGGAGTAACATCCGGCTGTGGTTATGGGGCACAGCGGCAACTTCCGTTGCCGTTCTTAAGCTGTACCCGAGTATAGCACCCCTGAGGATATGTACTCTTTTCCATTTCTCGTTGGGTGTATGTAGCGTTGTTACGCAAATTAGTCATTCTCCCGTAGTGCATGATACTCCTCGGTGGCAGGCGGGGCTAGTCACAATGTCGTGGGTAAGGCCTACGTGTGAGCGTACCTGACAGCACAGGCCTTTTCCCTCTAGAGTATGCCAGTTGTTCCGGGCTCTGTCGCCTCGGTCATGTGAGCTAGCGTGGTGGTGAGCGGCCAGCAAAGGTTGCTGCCTTGGTGACGACGACAAGAAGCTGAAGGCAAACTTAACTGCTTTACTGCATGGCAAGAGATGAGCCGAAGCAATACAGGAACAATACCCTTCCTTGCGAGGTTACCGTACAGGACTCAAGCAGAGTGACAGCAGGGATTCGCTGCTACAAAACGAAAGGGAAGTTCTGCCGAGAGGGTGGTTTTATACACAATAGTCGTAACGGCTGCGCGCCTTTCCCTGTGCTTTTTGTGCACACGGCACGCAATATGTACAGACACACACAACGCTCTTTCCAGAGTTCGTCAGGGGCCGGAAGTAGCGCCGCACGCTGAGTCTGAGAGAGGGGGCAGAGCAGATCTCGGCTGCGGGTCCGCCTCGCCGGGTCAGGTCTCAACACGCACCGTTTGCAGCCGCCGAAGTTTGGGTCACCGTCAGCGAGACGCCCACGTGCCGGCCGTTCTGCGGCATGTTGTGGTCTGTCCGAGGCAGCCTTGCACTCGTAACTTGCAGGACGCGCGAACATGGTTGCGGTGCGCAGAATCGTAACACAGTATAATGGTCGGTGCCCAGTGCACAAATTTTATCCTCAGCTTGGATATGACCATTGCAAATATAAAAAGCCGATTGCCTCAGAGTCAGCTTCACTTTATCTGAGCCGTTACTCTAACCCCCTCCCCTCCCATTTTTTTTTTTTTTGTCAGAGAGCGGACTTTGTCTGAACTGCGATACGGCGTGGAGCTTCTGGTCAGCAAAGTGACTCTCATGGAGCCTCGGCTGACCCGCATGGACATGGCCATTGGACGCCTTGAGCGAGCCCTGCACCGGGAAAGGTAAGAATCAATGAATAATTAGTATTCGTAGTTACACGTGCTTTACGGGGTTAAAAATGATGTTGGCAATTGTGCCCGCCGTTGTGGCTCCGTGGCTAAGGCGTTGCACCGCCACTAAGAACGATGTGCGCGGATTCAGCTCCCGTCGGTGAAGGATGTTTTTCTTCTAAAAGTCTAAAAAAAGTCCAAAGCGCCCGTGCGTCGAAGTGTCGCTACGCTTTTAACGTTTCCAGGTGGTCTTAATAACTTCGTCGGCCTACACTGCGCCGTGCTTCATAGCAAAAGGCTATAGCTTCAGCACGTAATACCCCTGGTGAGATTCTTTTTGTCCGTATGTTAGTGGTTGTGGCTATTAGCGACTACTCCACTGTATGTAACCGCCACAAAATAACGGTCGGTTGACCGTTTTTGAATATTCTCTATGTCCATTCTCTGTGCAGCGCCGCGGCCGAGAACAACGCTGGACTGAGTAATCGTTTTCCACCCAGACCGGCAGGATACCCTACGGGAAAGGTTGGTTCCAAAGGGAAACAAACGCACTTGTTCTTGTGTAAAAAAAAACAAAAAAAACTATATAGTTTTTCGCACGGAGGGCGTGGCGGACATTGGGGTCAAACAAACGCTTTTAAAATGATTGGTTTAATATATATATTTCGAACAACACATGATGCGCTACGCAGCATTGAGATCTTCCCATATCCGAACAAAACCAAGGCGGTGGCGAGCTGCTGGGAAGACCCTCATCGAAACTCGTCGCACGTGAGCGTGTTGCGTTTGGTTCCCTAACTTCTTGGGCCCCTGTTCAGGTTCCCTTTTCGAAAACTGACTGTTATTATCATACGTCCATACTTGAAAGCAAGACTTGTAGCTTCCAGTCACGTCAGACAGTAACATTCGTGAAATACTTCATCACGGCGAACCAGGCGATATACGGCTTAAATACAGACTGTATAGCATCGATCGTCAGTCTAATTGGCTTCTAATAACTGTCACGCTCACCAATAGCTCCTTGGTATTCCTGGACTGCAACGCCGCGGCTCCTCCTCAGTTTTACTGTTTACTCTCCAGCACTCATTTCTCAATTCATTGCAGAAACGTTCGTTTTCTTTCGAAAATTTCTCGCCCATAATTCAAGCACCAGCTTATTGTTTTTTTTTTCTTGCGTTGCCTCCCTTTTCCGTTCTCAAGGCTTCTGCAGGATGATTTCCCGCGTTTGGGTAGGTGCGTTTTCTGCAGACGTTATGCAGCCGATCTGACTTATTTTTTCCTTAGGCTTGTTATGCGCACCGTAAAATTTGACTAACGACGTTGCTGTGGACCATGTTGAAAGCGAATGCCGTTTTCATGTTTTGTATTTTGAGCTTGCAAGAAACGTATGGTTTACACGCACATGAACAGCACAGGGCGGCCTTGAGCTCCAATCAAGACGTGGTCAATAGAGGTAACCTGCATACAAGAAAACCAGAAATTTGTAAAAAAAAAAACAGAAACAAAAAATCATGGAAAAAATGGCAATGCTATTTAATGGTAATATTCAACGGTATTAACCTCCTTAAATATATTAGTGCCAAACTACCAAAACATGAATTTAAAAGAAGTTTTCATGGTCACGAAAATGCGCAAGAATAGTTCTGCGATAAATATATTGTATATTTTTTTTCTTTTACATACCTTAAAAATAGAAACCTTCAAATTCTCTGCCTTTTTAACCCTTTACAGCATGGAGGCACAGGAAGGGAATCTCCTAGTATTAGCCCGTTAACTAAAGTGGAGTCAGGACGTCACGCTTTTAAGAAGCACCCCGACATCCACTCTCATGCCGCCTTCCGTCTGTCCGCCGCGGCTCAGGGCTGCCTCCCGGCGGGGACCAGCGGCGGCGACGCTGGAGCTGCGGAGCTGGCGTCCATCGGCGACCAGCTGCGAGACCTGAAGGACGAGCAGCGCTTCTTCCGCCACATGCTGGGCGACCTGCGGAACTACACCACGCACAGCTCGGACCGCATCATCGGTGAGCACGGGCCGCTCCATTTCTGGGAGGAACGGATCCGAACAAAGCTCTCCGTATTTATAAGCGGAACCTCTAATTACCTAAGGTGCTGAGTCGGATTATTCGACATGGCGTCGCGGGAGCAACAGGGAACGAACAAAACGAGAAATTTAAAGATGGTACTAAGTACTTAACTGATGTTTATTTTCCTGTTCGTACAATATGAGTAAGAAGGGAAAACCTAACAAACGACGCCGATTTTGAGTTCGGCAGCGAAGGCACGGGTCACTTCCCCCCCATCGCCCCCACCCCGTTTTTTTTTCACTACACCTTTTTCATCCTCTCCTCCTCTCTCTCTAACCTCTTCCCACTCTCACTCCTCATCTTCCCGTTACCGCTGCACTGCCGGTCCCTAATTTAATCGCTTTTGCAAATAGGGTGGTACGGAATAAAGCCTGCTATATGGAGGTTTTTGAGTGGATTTGAACACACAAATAATAACGCACGGAGAATAGCATTCGTCATCTGGAACTGCTGATGCGAGCCGCACCACAAAGGTGAATGATGGAGAAGTGTAATTTCAGCTGGATCACTGCGGAAAAGGACGCGTTAGTGTATATGCTAGGAAGGCGCCCTCCCCCAACCTCACCGTCTTTTTAACAATATTGAAAGCTATATCAAGTGCATGGGGATACAGGCACACGAGTACACATACCAAGAAACATCCTTCGGTAATTAAAACTGAAAAAAAGCTAATAAAGCCCCAGAAAGAAGTGGCATAAAAAATGATCATGGTCATAAAATTATGCCTACTTCGTAGGATAGTTACGTGTAACAAATTCATGCCGGCTTTTTTATTAACCATTATTGACTTTAACATGATTTTTTTTTGTGAAAGCGCGGATTTTAATTCTGGAAGTTACTATGATACCTCTCATAATACCTCAGTTAAAGTTCTCGGCCCAGTGGCCACGTCAGCAAATCTAACCCAAGTGTTTGTGCGGACTGCACCGTATACGCGCAGCCAAACTGGAGCAGCGCGGGGTGCTTCTGTCACGGCCGGCGGTCAACATCCAGACGAGCCGGCCCGTCATCGTGGGAGGCAAGGCGCCGAGCAGCGGCGGCGTTTCCGGTCTGCTCCGGCCCTCGGTGCTCACCTGGGAACACCCGTCCGCTGCTTCCACGGTCTCCGGCTACGGCGGGGGAAGCAGCAGCTCAGGCAGGCCTCTGCACCGCCACACGGTCGAGCTGAAGAACAACCACCGATCGCCCAACGCCGGAGCCGCTGCGCCCTACTTCCACGGCCAAGCCGCGGGCGCTCCCGTCAACCGACGCCACGACAAGGTGCGGGGGATATTCACGGACCTCTTCGGCTCCACCCGGACCAACATCGCCAAGCACCTGCGGCAGGTAGGGTTAAAAGAGACCAAAATGGGAGGAACACGTCGTGGGAATATGAGCGTAGAACTAAAAAAAAATTAAAGCCTTTCCACTCAATGTGAAAGCTGTCGGAAGTGCAGGGCAGTGATTCGCCATAATGGGCTGTAGCGCCGCTATCCGCTCACTGCTGCCACCCAATGCAATTCAAATTTCCCGCCTCGGCAGTGCTCGCGCGCTCCCTGCCTGAAACTGCGCTAGCGGTAGTTCTGTTCTTTTTGTGCTTGCTTTTCCTCCAGTACGTGCCGGCGTTGCACTGCCACATTTTTCCCTTACTGTCGTAAGAACCAACCCGACGAGCGTTCCAAACTAAATGAACACGGGCGCTGCCGGGTAATTACGTATATTTTGCCTCCAATGTACCTACAGTTTTCTTTGCGCTAAACAACGGGGAGATGTATGACAAGCGCCAGCGGTTCACGAGTATCGAGCGCTTATGACTGTATTAACCGCTTGGCTTTCGAAGCCTCTGGGTTTTGGCGCGACGACGGAACGCCGTGTGTCCCTACTTGGCTCCATCGAGCGAGCTACGGCAACAAGGCGAGCCCCTAAAGTTCTCTGCACTTAAAAAATGCGCCCATGCACGCGAAGCTGTAACGTGCTGTAGGTGTTTGTCATTGCTGCGTTTACGCTGCTCCCCCTTTGCCGCCTACGCCCCTGTCCCCCCTTGTTGCTTGAGCTGTGCTTTAATTAAGCAGTAGCTCGCTGCGCGCGCGCTCTGCTCTGAGAGAGAAATGCCAGCGTCACTGTCTACACAGCCAATGGTGCGCCTGTCATTCTCTTTTCCTCTCCTTCCGGTGCGCCGTCCCACTTACACGTGTCGGTAGATGCGAGAATGTTGTTACGTCATCTATAAACCCAGCCAATACCCTCCTCCGCCCCCTTACTTCCAACTCATCTCCAACCTGTTTTTTTTTTTTTTTTTTGCGCATGCGCATGGGGTTACACCGGAGCTACTTTCTACGTACACTGGACCGCCGTGTTGCTTTTCGCCTGGCCTTATGAAGCTTCGCTTTACAATACTAAGACGTTTAGAGCTGCACGCGCACCGTAATGCCCACTACGTGCAAGAAAGATAAAGAAGGATTTTGACAGAAAACTGGAAGTCCCGGAAACTTGGAAAAGATATCGTCTACTTGGTTTTGATGGCGACCAACTCGCAGTTTTGTTCTGCAAGATAAAGGCCCTGTTGTTAACGCGACGAGCTATGGTGATCTTTTTCCCGTTACCACCAATTTTCGTTTCTCACGTTCGTATGTCCGATGCTTGAATAAGAAGCCTCCGTCTCGCCTTGTTGTTCAGTAAGGTTTATTCGTCAAAATCTTTACTGATTAATTGCACCTTTCTTTGAAAGAGAAAGAGAACATTTTAATGAGCGCGGTAGTGGGGTTAAGACCCTCGTCCGGATATCCATGTGTTGCCTTAGGCGTCTTCGCCCATGTCACCAAAGGGCCTGGTCTTTAGCCGACAGCTGGTGAAGTGTCTCCCACAGCTCAGGAGAGGAACGGGTGGAGTGGTAAAGTAGGGGGGGGGGGGGGGAGGTTGTGTGCGCATTCTTGAATTGTGTGTTGGTGAGGTGACTATCTAGTTAAGGACGAAATTTACATAAGGCAGTGTACTGTGTGGGGAAAAATAAATGAATTCGGGCTGAGTTTACGAATGTTCCTGTTTGCAATTGCCAGAGTAATATTTCATGAATTTTATTTAGAGTGGGTAAAGGAAGGAAAGGTTTGTTTGATCATCCGCTAGAATTGCGCATGGTACAAGTTTGCATCTGAAACAAGGGCACAAATAGTCGCCGCTTTCCGGGTCTCGCAGCGTGAGGTGTGTTTGTAATCTCCACACCCAGGCGACGGAGAACGTGCGGAAAGAAACCGAAGGGCCGCTCTCTCGGGTCACCGAGTGCGCGGACTCCCTGGAAGCCCAGTCCCGGAGGATGGGCGACCTGCGGGCCGAGCTGGCCGAGTCCGCAGCGGCGGCTCGTGTTCTCCGGCTTCGGGTCTTCAGCGAGGACGTGTACGAACCGCTGCGGTCCGCAGCGTCCCTGGCGTCGCGGGCGGCGTCAGACCTCGAGATACGGGTGCCTCCTGTGTTACAAAAGGTGTCCGAGACGGCCACGGGACTGCGCGCCGCCCTGGAAGACCTCAAAGGAGCCCTCGACAACGCAACAACTTCGGCGGCGCCAAACGACGCCTACTACGTGGCCCTCAGTGAAGAAGATGATTTCTGGAAGCGCTAACATTGACCGTATGCCATGACACTGCGGCTGCGTCGTTGTACGTGTGTTGCATCTCAATGGGAGAGCCCAGTGGTTGATGGCATGTTTAGTCCTTCAGTATCATGCCGAAGAGGACAATGGTGGCAGACAGCCTTCTTGCTAGGTTAGGCCAAGTTCATTTACTTGATACCTACGGGGTGTTCTCCTCTTGGGGATCCGATAAAATCTGAAACGTCACAATTCAGGCACTCGTAACTGATAGAAATGGATACGAGCTATCGAAGAAAGTACTGGCGATGACGGGCTGCGGTTTAATGAGCTGCAGCTCACATCTGCCGCCAACGTATAAGTCTGCCCCAGCTTAGGAATGTTATGACGGCTGTGCAGTGCGCCACAAGAAGGATATTTTGCCTCCTGCCGCACTTCAGTCTCGGTCAAGGATGCCCCAGCAGGGAAGTCTTCGCTAAGCGGCAGCCGATAAACTTACGGCACAACTCTATCTGGATTGGGTCGTGAAAGGTCCTTAGAGGGCATCGCAGTGGAGTGAAGACCTACAGAGAAGACATTTCTCTACATCATAAGGGACATTGTCGTGATCTCATATTCCACTCAGTGGGAGGATCATATATCGCGAATGTGCTAAACCAGAAAAGCACCCCTCTCTTTTGCTTTCGGCACATTGTAACTTTTTCAGCCGACAGATTGGCCTGGGAGTAACAATGTATCCACCCCGAGCAAAGTTGTTACAACCCGCTGATTCAGGTTCGGAGGCAGACATCGGCCGAGAGTATGGTGCCACGGTGGCTAAAGCTGACCGGAAGCTCAGTTTAGCCACCGTGGCACCATAATCTCGTTCTACGAACTCAGTTCTACGAAACTAAGTGCTGTATGACACCCAGCTGTTGACCCCAAGCTGGATTCATCCGATGGAGAGGACGGACTTCGACCCATAAGAAAGAGTAGGAATTTTACGTCGGACACAAGGCATTATTTCGCATGAGCGGGACAGCCGATACAGCACTACATGTTACTGAAAGAAATATGGCACTGGAGCACTCTGCCGTGCGTAACAACTCCTGTGGAGCTTTTCAGCTGTCAGCGTTCACCGCGAACGAATCCAATCAAAACTAAGCCTAACAGAAAGCACGTTATTGGTGCTCTGTTCGACTACACTTCAGAAGTAGACATTCATGGCTGCTTTTACTTGCTTTTCTTTTCTACATGATGTCTTTCCACCCATCCGTCCCCGATCCACTCGCCAACTCTTGTCCGAGGCTTCTGGTCATGACAAGCAATCTTCCGTGTGTTGTTGTTTCTCGGCGAATAAACGTCTTCGCATTCTTTTCTGTGTGACTCTGTTTGACCCTCCCAACTTGAAGGTTGGAATTGATATAAGTCATTCATCACGTTGTCTTTCGTGCATAATGACATACTGATCACTAACCTAAAGTTCACGCCATGTGGAAAAAAACTGCCACTTGAAAAGACGTACACAGCCGTAACTGCAAGGGAGGGGAAGAGGTAGAGGGGGTAATTTTACAAACGGGAAAGCAGACTGTTAAACATTTTGAAACCAAAAAGTCAGCTGGCCTTGGCTGACGCCACGTCATCTGATCAAAGGTTTTTCAAAAAAAAAAAGTCAGAGAGTAGGTAGTTCTTACTTCCCTATTATTTGGAGGTAACAAGCAAGTAGGTAAGATCGGCTGTCGCAAACACCTGCAAGCCTCTTGACTGAGCTTGTACCATGAGTATAAACACTTCAACGAAATTACACTTCTCAAATTTTGTTGAAGTGTCTATAGTAAACACTTTATAGTGTTCATAGTAAACAATTCAACGAAATTACCCTGATCAGTGTAATTTCGTTGTGTTTACTAGGTAAGATCGGCTGTCGCGTACACCTGCAAGCATCTTGAGACCGAGCTTGTGCCATGAGTATAAACATTTCAACGAAATAAACTTATCAAATTTCGTTGAATTGTTTATAGTAAACAATTGAACGAAATTACCCTGATAAGAGTAATTTCGTTGTAATTATACTCATGGTACGAGCTCAGTCACAAGATGCTTGTAGATGTACGCGACAGCCGATCTTACCTACTTGCTCGATACCTCCAAACAACAGGGAAGTAAGAACTACCTCCTCTCTTACATTTTTGTTTAACCTGGAGCTCTGAAACACATATTCGACTGCACAAAAAACGCAGACATTCCGCCCTGAACCCGTCCCCTTCACCTGAGCAGTGGCAGGTACTGCTGTCCAGCTGTCGACCTTAGGACCAGCTCCTGCTAGTGATTAGGGCTATGGCAGCCTATCCAGGACATGGGCTCCTGGACTGAGGAGCCACCCTCATATATATTTGTAAAAAAGTTTCCTCTCTCTCTCTCCCTCTCTCTAATGAAATCGAACAATAACAAAGTTACCCACCCATCTTGAGAATCCTATTTTATCACGTTTACAAGCTCTTATGTCTCTCAAAAAGCGCATTTTGAGCAAAAGTTAGCGCGTACATTTTGTTTACGCTTACGTGTCCTTGCCTCTGTTTACTTCAGAAAAACGAGCGTTTTTCTAAAGTAAACGTGGCTGTGGGCAGAGTTATGTTTACTTGACCTTGCCCACTGCCGCTCTATAAACGCCGCTTGACTGAGGGGCCGTGCCATTCCTAAGTAGTTACTTCAGAAAAACGCTCAGAAAAGCTCCACCACTCCCTTTCACCGTTCGCGAATAGTGAGGCCACAAATAGTAGCGTTGGTATATAGGGTGACGATATTTGCTTTCAGGCTCGTGGCATTTCTGCGTGTTTTAAAAACTTGTGCTGCTGCGAGAGGTATGTTCGAATTCAGAGGGCTTTAATCTGCAAATATGGGACAACTTCCCTCTACACTTTAAAACAAAAAAGTGAACTGTGTGGCCGGGAATGGAACCCGGGCCACCCGCGTGGCAGGCGAGTATTCTACCACTGAACCACCGACGCCGACGATGGGCAGTCGGTGTAGATTCCGTTCCTCGTCTGATTTTGAAACGAGTTCCTTTTTTTGAGTCACTGATGGTGCGAGCGCACTCTCCGCCACGGCACTTCACCTTTGACGAATACTCTTCTTGTTTGTCAAGCACGCCTACGATGCGCATAATAAACATATCTAACTTGTAACCCACGCAGAGAGTGCGGGATGGTTTTCGTTCCCTTCCCCCTGTTTTACTCCGATGTAGCGGGCTTCCCGATTTTGGTAGGACGAATATTTGAACAAAAAAGTGAACTTCGTCGGCCGGGAATCGAACCCGGGACCCCGGGGGCAGGGAGTATTTACCACTGAACCACCGACGCTTTTTTATTGCCTCTTGACTTTGTGCAGCACATCACACATATGTCATGTAATGATCTGTCAACCCTACGCTGACTACTTGGCTTTAAAACTTTCTAAGAACACAATCGTCAAGCACAGGCAACCACTAGGGGGATCATCCTCAGCACGAAACACTTCCCAAACTGTACGCTTTCATGAATTCCCTGACAGGCCGGGCATTTATATCCGATTCCTACCGCATTCTGTCCTCCATATACTATGAAGGCTGACGAGCATGATCAAATCGTACGGCACAACCGCCCTCTTTCAGGTAGAACCGAATTCCACGCGGCGTTATGGGTAAGTCTTTTTTAACGTACGTTGGAGGACGTCCCAGTGAACACTGGGTCCCAACAGTCATGAAGACGTGATTAATAGTTTCCGGCTTTTGCAACAGTCTGCAGTCGGTTGTCCACGGCACAAATACCTCTTTCTGCTAACCAAGTATCTACGGGAAGGGTTTCACTGTTAGTTAAAAAAAGGACTTCATTGCAGGCTTCACAGGCATACTTTTCACCCTCCTTAAAACATCAAGCCCTGTGCCCTCACCGTATAACGACCTATACAGTGGCACAGGTAAACAAACATCAACTAAATCTTTGTACAGGCGCTTCCTGGAAACACTACACAGGTAGTGGAAAGCCGACGATGGGCAGTCGGTGTGGATTCCGTTCCTCGTCTGATTTCGAAACGAGTTCCTTTTTTTAGGTCACTGATGGTGTGAGCGCACTCTCCGCCACGGCACTTCACCTTTGACAAATACTCTTCTTGTTTGTCAAGCACATGTACTGCGGACATAATAAACATATCTAACTTATAACCCACGCAGAGAGTGCGGGATGGTTTTCGTTCCCTTCCCCCCTGTTTTACTCCGATGTAGCGGGCTTCCGCGATTTTGGTAGGACGAATATTTGAACAAAAAAGTGAACCGCCTCGGCCGGGAACCGCCTCGGCCGGGAAAGAAAAAGGACTTTACACAAGGCCTTACAGGCATCTTTTTAACTGTCTTAAGGACATCTTGGCCCGTATTGCCTTGGTATAACGACCTGTAAAGCGGCACAGGCATCAAGGTATCTACAAGGTCTCTATACAACTTTTTCCGATTTACTGCACTCAGATACTCCAGAGAAAAACGGACTGTTAGGAACCGGAAAGCCACGACAACCTCCCTGAGGTACCCTCTGACGGCCCGACCGCTCTCACCACCTGTCGATACTATAAATTCCGGGAGGTATCTTCGAAGACGCACCTGTACTATTGTGCGCAAAAAAAGGTCCGTCTGGTCTCGAAGAAACATAAAACGTGACACTAGTTGGCGAATGAACAAATGCGACAAGCCCAGGCCCTTACTTTTAACCGAACGAAACAAATTGGTTCGGCTGGTCCTCTCCCAGCTTGATGCCCATATAAACACTGCAAACGCCCTGTGCAGTTTTTGTACATTCACTCGTGTCATACACAGCACTTGAAGCACGTACCAGACTTTAGCGGTCAGAAAAAGGTTACATACTGTAGCCCGCGTGAACACTGATAAGCCTCGACCTTGCCAACGTTCCGTTTTTTCCTTTATCTTCTCTATTTCTTCCCCCCAGTATTGCGCAGTGTCTACGTAGTGTTCTGGGGGCACCCCTAAATACCGCCCAGGGAAGGCTGTCCATTGTGTATTAGCGAAAAGTTGCGGTGTGTAATCCCAGTTGCCGTGCCGAAACCCAGTACATTTTTCCCAGTTAATTTCACTTCCAGTTTGACGGCAAAATGAGTCTGCAATACTGACCACTTCTACAACGCTCTCTTTGTCAGTGCAGAAAACTGCGATATCATCCGCGTAGGCCAGAACCTTAACTTGAGCTTGCTCTAGTCGAAACCCACTTATATTCTCATTTCTTATCAGTCTCAACAGGAAAGGCTCTAGAGAGAGAGAGAAAAATGACTTTATTGAATCTTTTCCGGCGGGGAGGAGGCGGATCAGGCCACGCAGGGCTTCACCGCTCCCAGTACAGGGCAAAAAGCAAGGGCCTCAATGGACACCCTTGCCTTACCGAAGAGCGGACGTTTATGCCTTCGGTAAGGTTTTTATTGACTATAATCCGTGTAACACAATCGGAATAAGCCATCTTAACCCCCTGTAGTATTGTGGTGCCTAAATTTACAAATTCCAACACAGAAAACAAGATTTCGTCAGAAACAAGTTCGAAAGCCTTTGCTAAGTCTATTTGCAGCATGGCTACCTGCCTTTCGAAAGCGTCAACACATTCAAGGACACTCCGCGCTACGTGTATATTTGTAGCAATAGTACGCCCCTTGATTCCGCATGTCTGGTGCGGCCCCACTAAGTCCTTGAGAACTGTTTGTATTCTTTTCGCTAAGACTTTGGTAAATATTTGTAATCCACGTTGGTAAGGCTTATCGGGCGATATGACCCCACCCACAACAGCTTATCTGGGTCGTCGGTTTTTGGTATCAAGACCATGTGTGCTACTTGAAAAGACTTCGGTAGTCGCTTCTTTTCGTATGCTTTCCGGATCACGGCGTACACCATAAGTGCCAATTCTTTCTTAAAGGCTCGATAAAACCCTGCTCCCAGGCCGTCAGGGCCTGGTGACTTTCCCGCCGCTATTCGTCAATTGCCGCTTCGATTTCCTGCAACGTGATTGGCTCCTCTAATCGTGTTCGTACGTCGTCTTCTAATCGCGGCATGTGCGCCAGGAAACAGTTCGCAAAACCAGGCTGTATTCGTCTCTCTCGCCCAAACAATTTACTGTAGTGTTCGACGAATGCACTTTCTATGCTTTCTTTGTCGCCTGTAGCTTCGTTTCGGAAGTTTATCTGTTTTATTTCGTTTTTTGTTGCGTATCTCTTTTCAATCGCCTGAAGCACGCTTGCTGGGTTTCTCCTCAGCCCACATTTTTTCCGCTCGTGCTCTTATCATTGCCCGCCCGGTACTTAACGTCGTCCATTATTTCCAGTTTATTTTTCACACCCCTTATTCGTCTCAACCAATTCCCTGGCTGCTTCGCCTTCTCCCCAGGCTGATTAGTTCGTCAAGCTGTTTACGTAGTTCATTTTCGGACTTTCCGTTCACTGCGCCGGATACTGCTTCCTCTTTCGATTGCAAATCATTTTTGACGCGAACTTTTAAATTCTTCCCTTACGACGCAGTAGCTTTCTGGTACTGCTGACAACGTTTTCGCTATTTCACTTTGTACACTTTGTCACGAACTCGCCATCCTCGAGCAACCTTCATTAAATTCCATAGCTCCCAAATTGAAATTTGCCCTTTCTTTTTTCCTCCTAACGTAAACAACACAAGGCTGTGGTCCGTAAAGGATACGGGTTTTACGTCATAGCTATTGCATAGACGGCATCCAGTTCAATGGGACCGTATGCTCTATCTAGCTAGCATTGCTTTCGCGTTGGAAGTGAGTGAATTTACACACAATTCCGGGTAGTAAACACAGAACCCACGTCTTCGATTTTGACACTCCTGGGTCAGTCGACTAAGCAGGTTGGCACTCCTATCCCGCACAGGCACGTTTGTAGAGCGATCGTGTGCAGAACATACACAGTTGAAATCCCCCAGTATCACAATCAATCGATCACACTTGAGATAACCTTCAGCTGCTCAAAAAAGTTTGCACGCTCGTTCGAATTGTTTTGGAGCATAGACACAGATGAACCTCCAACTTAATCCACTGAACAAAACATCAGCAACCACCAAACGACCACTTTCGCATGCCAACACGGCTTCGATTTGCATATCCCAAGCTGTTCCTAAACAAAAGGGCGCACCCCCCCGATGTACCAGCCGCGTGACACACACAAACATTGTAACGTCCCGTAAACGGCTGCACCATTCGATCGGCCTGCTCTTGTGTTGCTACTGTTAGTCTCTTGTAAAGCCAATACGTCCTAGCCTTCCTCAAGAGGCAGGCGGCTCAACTGGTACTGTCGGCGCCTCGCTGATAGACCGCGTACATTCAATGTCGCTACCCGTAGGGCTTCCGTAATCGTCACTGGCATTACGAGTTACGAGCGAGCCAATTCGAACGGCGCATACCTTGCAGTTGATAGCGGTGCGTACATCCGTGCTCTGGCTTGGCGACACAAGGATTCACTATCACTGTTGTGAAGGGGCTTTCTTTTTTTTTCCACGTCGGTCCGCCATACTCGTGGGGTAGTACACTGCCTGCACGTCCACAACATACCAGCGTCGGGGAGTTGCCCGCGATAAAGGAGTCTCAGTGTCCGCCTACTCCCACAATTTTTGCACTGTGAAGCGGTGTTGCAGCGAGTTTTCCTGACGGCGTTGACGTTGGGCTTTACGTGAAATGGACGAACGCCTCACGTAAGGCTCCTTCGCAGTCGTCTGTTCGCTGACGTTGACATCCCTTGTGCCCGCAGTGTCTTTTTTCTTTCTTTACGCGGGCCGCCTTTGAAGCTGCTCGTCGTTGCCCTCCTCGTCACTCCTCTTGACCTTGACGTCATCTTTTCCCGGCTCTTCAGCCTGGATATGCATGTCGTCTCATCTTCAGGGGCATGCGCTGCTTCAGTAGCTGCCGCGTTTAATTGCCCTGGTTCGTCTTGTCCTTGTATTGCCTTCGAACGTCGCGTGTCGATGTTGTCCGCCTCAGTGGGCGTCGCCTCACTCTTCGCCTTGTCGCCATCCCACCGTGGCGACGTCTTCCGCCTCCGCGTCATTCATTACGAACTCGGACACATCCTCGTTGCCCCCCGGGTCCAGCTACGTTGGCGTAAGTGCGTACGCAGTTGGACTCGTCGTGGCCGAAGCGACGACAAAGTCCACAACGCGGTACGCGAACACTCGCGACGTACGGGCCCGGTGGTGTGACAGCGAAGACACTTAGGACGCCCTTCCCGGCAACCACGACGAGGGCCTGCTCTCCGGCTATGGGGAAGCTGATGGGAGAGTCCTCCACTGTGTCAACCAGCCTTCAGCTGCAACGTCACCGATCGAGTCGTCGATCCCTTGTCGACGACGCCGTGCACGCGCCAGCGCTCTCTCGTCACGTTAGTCACTTTGCCGTACGGGGCCAGGGCGACGCGCACTTCTTCGTCGGTCACGCCGTCCAACACTCAGTGAATTTTGATCCTTACGTCCTGGTTCGTCGGGTCGATAATCAAGCAGCGCCGGCATTTCACTTTCATTTCCGTGATAGCGAGGATTTTCTTCACCGCTTCAGCGTTCTTGAATGTGACACCCCACACGTGATTCATTTGATACGCCCCCAGAGCGATAAACGTCCGGGAGCAGTGGCAAATGACCGAGCGCGTCACGAAAATCCTCAACTCTGTAAGGCCTGGCATCAACGTCACCGAGCAAAAAAACTGTATTAACTACTGTACGACCTGTAGGAAGACTTGGCAGCATAACTCGATAACCTTCGTTGTCCGAAGCAGAAACCCTGGAACCGCGGCCCTCAAGGGCCGCAAAACTTGCTCCGGCGGAGCTTTCCATCGTGCGTCCGCTCTCGGCGGTGAGCCTTCGACAACGTGTCACACTCCAGCGTGCTTGAGAACTTGCGCAAGACGGGCTTCGGCTGCAGAACGTACAGTTACGTCAAAGACTTTCTGACAAAGAGAACGGTGACCATCCGGATAGGAGAGGAACAGTCGGAGCCAATAGAGCTCGGAGATAGGGGCACCCCTCAGGGATCGGTCTTGTCGCCTCTGCTCTTCAATCTGGCCCTCCTGCCCCTGCCCCAGTTACTAAACAAAATCGAAGGCGTCGACCACGCGTTCTACGTCGACGACATAACGGTGTGGACGAACCGCGCGGGGTCCGATGCCTGGGTGGAGGAAGCCTTGCAGAGAGCGGCAACGACCATCCACGAGTACGCAAAAACATGCGGCCTGAGCTCCGCCCCGCAGAAGTCGGAGCTGGTGCAACCCGGCAGAACGAAGAAAGAGCCGCCGCCGAACGTTGTGGTCACCATCGAAGGAACAGAAATCAAGCCCACACAGCAGATCCGGATCCTAGGACTCCTGCTTAGGGACGACGGAAAGGCGTACGCAGCTGTCAACAAGATCAAGACAACGGCCGAGCAAATCCTAAGCATGATCCGCAGGGTCACCAACAAGAACCGAGGCATAAAAGAAGACGACGCCCTGCGCCTGGTCCAGGCGTTCGTCGTGTCGCACAGCACGTACTCCGCCCCGTACCTCCAGCTAACAAAGGCGGACCGAGAAACGGTGAACACGACGATCAGGAAAGCGGTAAAGCTCGACATGGGCTTGCCCGTCCACTCGTCCACGCAGAAGTTGCTGGGCATGGGCAAGCATAACACGGTGGAAGAACTGGTGGAAGCCCACCTTTCCAACCAAAGAATACGGCTCAGCCGAACCGAGCACGGCCGGGCCGTTATGCGCAAGGTGGGATGGAATATCCAACCGCAACCGACGACGGAAACGCTACCCCAGGAATGGAGGGATGCAATAAAGACCAAACCGCTCGCCAGGAACATGCAGCCGGGGAGAAACGACGAGAGACGCTCCGCGAGGGCCAGAACACTAGCCCGGCAGCTGGAAGAGGACCCGGAGATTTTATACGCGGACGCCTCGCTACCCAAACATGGAAGCAGAGCGACGGCGGTCGTCATCGACAGACTGGTCACCAGCGCGTCAATCAGAACGACGAACCCGTCCGAAGCCGAAGAACTGGCCGTGGCCCTCGCCCTCGCAAAGCCGGGAGCGAAGACAGTGGTCATGGACTCCAAGATGGCCTACGCAAGCTATCGCAAGGGAAGGGTCTCTCCTGCCGCACTAGCGCTTCTGTCCAGACGCAGGCCACCGGGACGAGCCATAGAGCTCGTGTGGGTGCCGGCTCACTCGCAGGTGGAAGGCATAGAACTCGCCGACCACTACGCCCGAGAACTGACCAACCGGCCCGAGGACGAGCCGAGACTACCGCGCCCCGTCACGAGCTACAGAGACATTACCGAGCTATACAGGGAACGCAGGTGTAGGTTCCCCGGACCTCACCGGCACCTCAACAGGAACCAACAGACGATCGTACGCAGACTACAGGCGGGGTCGCTGGCGCATCCCGTCCTCTTACACAAAAGGTACCCTGAGGAACACGATATCAAGTGCCCGTTCTGCAAGAGCAAAGAAGGCACCCTGGCAAACGTCATAGCCGAGTGCACTCACCTCAAGAACCCCCCACCACCCCTTCCCCCCAACTTCTCCAACCCCAATCCCCGAGAGCGATGGGAGACCTTGTTGTCCAGCCCCGACCTGACGACCCAACTCGCGCTGGCAGTCAGGGGCCAGGAGCTGCTGGATGCATATGGAACCCGCGAAGAAGGTTCCACCCCATCTGGTGCCTGCGTGCTTTAACCACTTAATGGGCTCTATTAAAGTTGATTCTCTCTCTCTCTCGGTGGTGACCGGAAATGGAATGACTGAACCACCGACGCCGACGATGGACAGCCGGAGTGGATTCCGTTCCTCGTCTGGTTTCGAAACTAGTTCCTTTAATTAGGTCACTGATGGTGTGAGCGCACTCTCCACCACATTTGACGAATACTTTTCTAATTCGTCAAGCACGCCTACGATGCGCATAATAAACATATCTAACTTTCTAACCCACCAGAGAGTGCGAGATGGTTTTCGTTCCCTTCCCACCTGTACACTCCGATGTAGTGGCCTTCCCTGATTTTGGTAGGACGAATATTTGAACAAAAAAGTGCACTGCGTCGGGCCGGGAATCAAACCCGGGCCCCCGCGTGGCAGTGAGAGTATTCTACCACTGAACCACCGACGCCGACGATGGGCAGTCGGAGTGGATTCCGTTCCTCGTCTGATTTCGAAACTGGTTCCTTTAATTAGGTCACTGATGGTGCGAGTCCCCTCTCCGCCACTGCCCGTCACCTTTGACGAATGCTTTTCTAAGTTCGTCAAGCAGCGCCTACGATGCGCATAATAAACATATCTAACTTCTAACCCACCCAGAGAGTGCGAGATGGTTTTCGTTCCCTTCCCACCTGTTACACTCCGATGTAGTGGCCTTCCCTGATGTTGGTAGGACGAATATTTGAACAAAAAAGTGCACTGCGTCGGCCGGGAATCAAACCCGGGCCACCCGCGTGGCAGGTGAGTATTCTACCACTGAACCACCGACGCCGACGATGGGCAGTCGGAGTGGATTCCGTTCCTCGTCTGATTTCGAACTAGGTTCCTTTAATTAGGTCACTGATGGTGCGAGTTCCTCTCCGCCACTGCCCGTCACCTTTGACGAATGCTTTTCTAATTCGTCAAGCACGCCTACGATGCGCATAATAAACATATCTAACTTTAACCCACCCAGAGAGTTGCGAGACGGTTTTCGTTCCCTTTCCCACCTGTTACACTCCGATGTAGTGGCCTTCCCTGAGTTTGGTAGGACGAATATTTGAACAAAAAAGTGCACTGCGTCGGGCCGGGAATCAAACCCGGGCCACCCGCGTGGCAGGTGAGTATTCTACCACTGAACCACCGACGCCGACGATGGGCAGTCGGAGTGGATTCCGTTCCTCGTCTGATTTCGAAACTAGTTCCTTAAATTAGGTCACTGATGGTGCGAGTGCCCCTCTCCGCCACTGCCCGTCACCTTTGACGAATGCTTTCTAATTCGTCAAGCACGCCTACGATGCGCATAATAAACATATCTAACTTCTAACCCACCCAGAGAGTGCGAGATGGTTTCGTTCCCTTCCCACCTGTTACACTCCGATGTAGTGGCCTCCCTGATTTTGGTAGGACGAATATTTGAACAAAAAAGTGCACTGCGTCGGCCGGGAATCGAACCCGGGCCACCCGCGTGGCAGGCTGAGTATTCTACCACTGAACCACCGACGCCGACGATGGGCAGTCGGAGTGGATTCCGTTCCTCGTCTGATTTCGAAACTAGTTCCTTCAATTAGGTCACTGATGGTGCGAGCGCCCTCTCCGCCACTGCCCGTCACCTTTGACGAATGCTTTTCTAATTCGTCAAGCACGCCTACGATGCGCATAATAAACATATCAAACTTTTAACCCACCCAGAGAGTGCGAGATGGTTTTCGTTCCCTTTCCCCCCTGTTACAGTCCGATGTAGTTGCCTTCCCTGATTTCGGTAGGACGAATATTTGAACAAAAAAGTGCACTGCGTCGGCCGGGAATCGAACCGGGCCACCCGCGTGGCAGGCGAGTATTCTACCACTGAACCACCGACGCCGACGATGGGCAGTCGGAGTGGATTCCGTTCCTCGTCTGATTTCGAAACTAGTTCCTTTAATTAGGTCACTGATGGTGCGAGCGCCCTCTCCGCCACTGCCCGTCACCTTTGACGAATGCTTTTCTAATTCGTCAAGCACGCCTACGATGCGCATAATAAACATATCAAACTTTTAACCCACCCAGAGAGTGCGAGACGGTTTTCGTTCCCTTCCCCCCTGTTACACTCCGATGTAGTGGCCTTCCCTGATTTTGGTAGGACGAATATTTGAACAAAAAAGTGCACTGCGTCGGCCGGGAATCGAACCCGGGCCACCCGCGTGGCAGGCGAGTATTCTACCACTGAACCACCGACGCCGACGATGGGCAGTCGGAGTGGATTCCGTTCCTCGTCTGATTTCGAAACTAGTTCCTTTAATTAGGTCACTGATGGTGCGAGCGCCCTCTCCGCCACTGCCCGTCACCTTTGACGAATGCTTTTCTAATTCGTCAAGCACGCCTACGATGCGCATAATAAACATATCAAACTTTTAACCCACCCAGAGAGTGCGAGACTGGTTTTCGTTCCTTCCCCCCTGTTACACTCCGATGTAGTGGCCTTCCCTGATTTTGGTAGGACGAATATTTGAACAAAAAAGTGCACTGCGTGCGGCCGGGAATCGAAACCCGGGCCACCCGCGTGGCAGGCGAGTATTCTACCACTGAACCACCGACGCCGACGATGGGCAGTCGGAGTGGATTCCGTTCCTCGTCTGATTTCGAAACTGGTTCCTTTAATTAGGTCACTGATGGTGCGAGTGCCCCTCTCCGCCACTGCCCGTCACCTTTGACGAATGCTTTTCTAATTCGTCAAGCACGCCCTACGATGCGCATAATAAACATATCTAACTTTTAACCCACCCAGAGAGTGCGAGAATGGTTTTCGTTCCCTTCCCACCTGTTACACTCCGATGTAGTGGCCTTCCCTGATTTTGGTAGGACGAATATTGAACAAAAAAGTGCACTGCGTCGGGCCGGGAATCGAACCGGGCACCCGCGTGCAGGCGAGTATTCTACCACTGAACCACCGACGCCGACGATGGGCAGTCGGAGTGGATTTCCGTTCCTCGTTGATTTCGAAACTAGTTCCTTTAACTAGGTCACTGATGGTGCGAGTGCCCTCTCGCCACTGCCCGTCACCTTTGACGAATGCTTTTCTATTCGTCAAGCACCGCCACGATGCGCATAATAAACATATCTAAACTTTTAACCCACCCAGAGAGTGCGAGACGTTTTCGTTCCCTTTCCCACCTGTTACACTCCGATGTAGTGGCCTTCCCTGATTTGGTAGGACGAATATTTGAACAAAAAAGTGCACTGCGTCGGCCGGGAATCGAACCCGGGCCACCCGCGTGGCAGGCGAGTATTCTACCACTGAACACCGACGCCGACGATGGCAGTCGGAGTGGATTCCGTTCCTCGTCTGATTTCGAAAACTAGTTCCTTTAATTAGGTCACTGATGGTGCGAGTGCCCCTCTCCGCCACTGCCCGTTCACCTTTGACGAATGCTTTTCTAATTCGTCAAGCACGCCTACGATGCGCATAATAAACATATCTAACCTTTTAACCCACCCAGAGAGTGCGAGATGGTTTTCGTTCCCTTCCCACCTGTTACACTCCGATGTAGTGGCCTTCCCTGATTTTGGTAGGACGAATATTTGAACAAAAAAGTGCACTGCGTCGGCCGGGAATCGAACCCGGGCCACCCGCGTGGCAGGCGAGTATTCTACCACTGAACCACCGACGCCGACGATGGGCAGTCGGAGTGGATTCCGTTCCTCGTCTGATTTCGAAACTAGTTCCTTTAATTAGGTCACTGATGGTGCGAGCGCCCTCTCCGCCACTGCCCGTCACCTTTGACGAATGCTTTTCTAATTCGTCAAGCACGCCTACGATGCGCATAATAAACATATCTAACTTCTAACCCACCCAGAGAGTGCGAGATGGTTTTCGTTCCCTTCCCACCTGTTACACTCCGATGTAGTGGCCTTCCCTGATTTTGGTAGGACGAATATTTGAACAAAAAAGTGCACTGCGTCGGCCGGGAATCGAACCCGGGCCACCCGCGTGGCAGGCGAGTATTCTACCACTGAACCACCGACGCCGACGTATGGGCAGTCGGAGTGGATTCCGTTCCTCGTCTGATTTCGAAACTGGTTCCTTTAATTAGGTCACTGATGGTGCGAGACCCCTCTCCGCCACTGGACGTCACATTTGACGAATGCTTTTCTAATTCGTCAAGCACGCCTACGATGCGCATAATAAACATATCTAACTTTTAACCCACCCAGAGAGTGCGAGACGGTTTTCGTTCCCTTCCCACCTGTTACACTCCGATGTAGTGGCCTTCCCTGATTTTGGTAGGACGAATATTGAACAAAAAAGTGCACTGCGTCGGCCGGGAATCGAACCCGGGCCACCCGCGTGGCAGGCGAGTATTCTACCACTGAACCACCGACGCCGACGATGGGCAGTCGGAGTGGATTCCGTTCCTCGTCTGATTTCGAAACTAGTTCCTTAATTAGGTCACTGATGGTGCGAGTGCCCTCTCCGCCACTGCCCGTCACCTTTGACGAATGCTTTTCTAATTCGTCAAGCACGCCTACGATGCGCATAATAAACATATCTAACTTTTAACCCACCCAGAGAGTGCGAGATGGTTTTCGTTCCCTTTCCCACCTGTTACACTCCGATGTAGTGGCCCTTCCCCTGATTTTGGTAGGACGAATATTTGAACAAAAAGTGCACTGCGTCGGCCGGGAATCGAACCCGGGCCACCCGCGTGGAAGGCGAGTATTCTACCACTGAACCACCGACGCCGACGATGGAGCAAGTCCGGAGTGGATTCCGTTCCTCGTCTGATTTCGAAACTAGTTCCTTAATTAGGTCACTGATTGGTGTGAGCGCCCTCTCCGCCACTGGACGTCACATTTGACGAATACTTTTCTAATTCGTCAAGCACGCCCTACGAATGCGCATAATAAACATATCTAACTTTCTAACCCACCCAGAGAGTGCGAGATGGTTTTCGTTCCCTTCCCACCTGTTACACTCCGATGTAGTGGCTTCCCTGATTTTGGTAGGACGAATATTTGAACAAAAAAGTGCACTGCGTCGGCCGGGAATCGAACCCGGGCCACCCGCGTGGCAGGCGAGTATTCTACCACCTGAACCACCGACGCCGACGATGGGCAGTCGGAGTGGATTCCGTTCCTCGTCTGATTTCGAAACTAGTTCCTTTCAATTAGGTCACTGATGGTGCGAGGACCCCTCTCCGCCACTGCCGTCACATTTGACGAATGCTTTTCTAATTCGTCAAGCACGCCTACGATGCGCATAATAAACATATCTAACTTTTAACCCACCCAGAGAGTGCGAGATGGTTTCGTTCCCTTCTCACCTGTTACACTCCGATGTAGTGGCCTTCCCTGATTTGGTAGGACGAATATTTGAACAAAAAAGTGCACTGCGTCGGCCGGGAATCGAACCCGGGCCACCCGCGTGGCAGGCGAGTATTCTACCACTGAACCACCGACGCCGACGATGGGCAGTCGGAGTGGATTCCCTTCCTCGTCTGATTTCGAAACTGGTTCCTTTAATTAGGTCTATGATGGTGCGAGTGCCCTCTCCGCCACTGCCTGTCACCTTTGACGAATGCTTTTCTAATTCGTCAAGCACGCCTACGATGCGCATAATAAAGATATCTAACTTCTAACCCACCCAGAGAGTGCGAGATGGTTTTCGTTCCCTTCCCACCTGTTACACTCCGATGTAGTGGCCTTTCGTGATTTTGGTAGGACGAATATTTGAACAAAAAAGTGCACTGCGTCGGCCGGGAATCGAACCCGGGCCACCCGCGTGGCAGGCGAGTATTCTACCACTGAACCACCGACGCTTTTTCTTTTTTTTTTGTTTATTACCTTTTGCACACACGTAATACAAGTCACGGATAAATTAAAAACCGCCTGCCAAACTTTGGCTGACGGAAGGACTTAAAATAAACATCAAAAGTACACAACCCCTCCAAAACAGGAAGCCATTCAAGTTCGGGGTCCTGTAACTTGTACACTTCATACAAAGCCTGACATTTTGAGAAAAAAACTTGCTTACAGTGAGGCATTCGGGTCCGCATGTCTCACAGCCATTCTGGACCTCCAAATGGCATGTAACCCTAGCGCCATGATCAAATCATACGGGACTTCATCTTCGCGCTCAACCGGAAGGAACCGAATGCCATGCGCTGAAATGGGCAGGTCTTTCTTTAACGTTCTCTGTAAGACGTCCCAAAAAAATACGGCGTCCCAGCACTCCACGAAAACATGTTCCACTGTTTCGGCTTTCGCACACAGCGTACACATGTTTGACCAACCAATAAACAGCCCCTTCTCCTCCATCCATTTTTTAACTGGCAGCGTTCCTGTATGCAACTTGAAAAAGAAAGTTTTCACGCATGCTGGGACTGCCATTTTTTTCACGCGGGATAACACATCCTGCCCAGGACCAGAACTAAACATTTCACGACAACGTGGTACGGGGAACAGCATCTCCCTCAAATTATTTGTAAGGGTTTTTCTCGAAACAGTGGCTAAATATTCTACTGAAAATCTCACAGTAAGAAAACGAAAAGACTCAACCACTTCCTTCATATAGCCTTTCACGGCACCACATCTATCACTTACAGAAGAAACAATATACATAGGCAAGGCATGTACTAATGTAATCTGCATTAAAGTGCGAAGAAATGGATCACGTGTATCACGCAGAAACATAAACCGGTTTACAAGCTGGCGAACAAATACATGGCACAGGCCAACACCCCCATGCCTTACTCGGCGAAAAAGATTACTCCGACTGGAACGCTCCCACACCGATGACCAGATAAAACTGCGAATACTCTGTGCATTCGCTGCACGTGGACTCGTGAACAATGAAGCACCTGCAGCACATACCAAGCTTTGCCAAAAGAAAAGGTTGCATACCGTGGCTCGTGCGAAAACAGACAACGCGCGACCGCCCCACTTCGTTGTTTTTTCGCACAGCTTCGCCGTCTCGGATTCCCAGTACTCGCCGCTATCCTGATAGCGATCCAGCGGAACTCCGAGATAACGCGCTGGTGTACGCGACCAAGACACGTTTTCAAATACAGATGGTGTTGACCCCCACTCCCCCTGAAAAAAACCCGCACACTTGGCCCAATTAACACAGCTGTTAGTAAGACTACAAAACTCCTTGTTATCGATATGGCTGCGCTTACACTCTCCTCGTCTTCACAAAAAACCGCCACATCATCCGCGTATGTTAGTAACTTCACTTCGCTTGTGTGTAAATGAAAACCACGTACTCCACTGTCATTAATTATTCTTAAACAAAAGGGTTCCAAATAAATTGCAAACAGAAGAGGAGATGCTGGACATCCTTGTCGCACAGAAGACAGTACAGGAATACTTCCCGTGACATTCTTGTTGATTATAAGTTGCGTGCAGCAGTGAGAGTACGCCATACGCCTCCCTGTATGATCACATCAACATTTATATGCTCCAAAAAAACAAAAAAGAATCTCATGGCACACTCGGTCGAACGCTTTCTCGAAATCAATTTGAAGCATAGCGACCCTTTTAAAAAACATATCACAACACTCCAGCACACTGCGCGCAACATGAACATTTGTTACTATACTCCTCCCCTTTATACCACAGGTCTGATGCGGCCCTACTACACTTGTTATAACACTCTGCACTCGTTGCGCTAAGATCTTCATAAGGATTTTATAATCTACATTGGCCAATGTAATCGGCCGGTACCCAGAAACCGACTGAAGTTTAACACGGTCGTCCGATTTGGGTATGAGGACGGTGTGTGTGCGACCAAACGACGGCGGAAGTACCTTGGACTCGTACGCCTCGCGAAAGACCATAAATAAAAACGGAGTTACTATATCCGAGAACCTTTTATAAAAATCCGCACCAAGCCCGTCAGGTCCTGGCGACTTACCTACTTTTAACTCCGATATTGCCGTCTGAATTTCGCCAAGCGGTATCGGTCGTTCTAACTCCTCCCTCACATCGTCTCCCAACCTTGGCATGGCTGGAAGAAAGTCTCGCTTGAACTCATCAGTTTTTGGAACTGTGGGGCTAAACAAATCTGTGTAATGTTCTTGAAACGCACTTTTTATGTTCTCTTTGTCACTGGTAAGCGCGCCTAGCCAGTATATTTCCTCGATACCATTCCTCTCGCGTACCGTGCTTCGTCTTTTATCGCTCGCTTTGTTGGCGCTTCGCCGGCCAAAAACACCTCGGCCCTCGCCCTCACGGTCGCTCCCCGATATCTTTCTATATCGATGGCTTCCAGCTTATTTTTAATAGTTCTAATATCTTCTTTGTATGCCCCAGGCATTTCGCTTTCGAGTTTTAACATGTGTTGCAGATTATTTCTGAGTTGGTTTTCCACTTCCCTCTCTTGCCGTTTAAGCACTGTCCCCCTCTCCATCGCTACCATTTTGCATTCCTGTTTGAATACCTCCCACCTTTCCCGCCAGCTGCTGATTTCGTCGTTTGTTTGTTTTTCTGCAATTTCCTGTACTCTATCCGTGAATGTGGTGTCTTGTAATAATTTTACATTAAATTTCCCAAAATTCCCAGCTGAACTTCTTACAATCCTCCCTCCTTTCCCCCAACAAAAATGAAACCAGGCAGTGGTCACTAAAGAGACACTATCGACCACGTAGTTCTTGCACGCCGCAGCGAGCTCGAAAGATACGTATGCACGATCCAGCAGCGCATGGCTCGTGCCCTGAAAGTGCGTGAATTTTAAAGCCCTTCTGTTAACCGCACAGTGTGCTACATCGGCTAGTTCGCAGTCTTCAAGAACTTCTGTCAAGACCCTTGCACTCTGATCAATTGTTCGCGGCGACACATTTCTGTCTCTTCGTTCTAACACACAATTGAAGTCGCCCAATAAAATTACTCTTTCTTGCCTCTTTAAATAATCAGACAACACTTCGAAAAAAACCGTCCTGTCCTTTGCAACATTTGGTGCATAGATACACACTGCAGGGAAAAACTACTCCACAGTAGTTGAAAGCACAACACACAAGCCTGCCAGTTTCGCTCGAAATAACTGATCGTACACGAATACCAACTGAATTTCTAACCAAAATACAACACCCCCCAGAAGTTTCCACAGAATGACTCACGCAAACGCTGTAACGCCCACTAAAGGGCCTTATCATGCTCTCGGTGCTGCCTTCGCTTTCAATTTTTGTTTCTTGAATGGCCATTACAGTCGAACACGGATATATCGAACTCCAAGGGGATCGGGAAAAAATTCGATATATCGATAATTCGATATATAAAATACGCCTATCGGAAGATTATCTGACAAATCCGCAAATCACTGAGAGTTTTCTGAAGTCGTGGAAAAAGGTAGTTTACAGTTTTGACCCTCAAATCACGGAAACCCGAACCGCAGCATGATGACCACCGCACTTTATTTATCACTGAAATGTCTTCGAGGTTCGCTTGTTTTTTTTTTTTCTGCGTCGTAAAGGTTGCCAAATTGTCTTCAAGATTACAAACACGCACAAATGATAAAATCGACGCTGTACACTGCGCCACAACAGAGGCGAATAACGCTGACGGAACCTCGGCTGCAGTAGGCGGTTGGGAACGTTGCAGGCACTGAGTGCCGTTATCTTCAGTATCCGAACCGAACACCTCCCCCACTGGAGGCGTGCAACGAAGTCGCTTTGCACCCGACACGCTCCGAATAGCCGGCGCGGGTTGTGCTGCATTCGCCTTTACGTCAACGTTGATGCGTGCATCGCCCCCAAAACTACTGCGAGGAATTCCGAACGCCTTTTCAACCAACATCTTTTCAGCAGCCTGCGCCCGACGAATTCCCGCCTTCGTTCCTCCGAAATGAATGCCTTGGCCAAAACAAACATACAACGCCGCATCGGTCCCCCTGCACGAGCCACCAAACAGCTCAATCACAGAAAAAGAGTGCTCCGGTCAATTTCTTTTGCTCCTTTATGTCCTTTCGCCCCAACCACTATCCGCGTTCAGCTATCATGGAGCTGCCCTTGTGCTAGCGTGAAAACAGTTGTTGAAGGCCATCGAAGCGACATAATGCCGCGGACGCCGCCTGTGCCTCACCAAGCCAGGCAGCTCCTGCGATGAGTCAACATTATCACCAACTCCACCCCATCAGAGGAAGCAAACTTTCAGGGGCACCTTCGGCGCGGAATTCGATATATCGAATTTGCCCGTGATCAGGAGTTCGATACACGCGCACAACAGTCCTACTTTTGCATGGGATTTTCAAGGGATGTTTGCACTGTTCGATATAGACAATAATTCGATATATCCGTGTTCGATATATCCGTGTTCAAATGTATATCTATTTCTTTGTCGTCATAATCCCGCAGCTGATTGCTTGCGCGGGGCCCCCAAACCCTCTTACGTTTAATGTAGAAAGGGAAATGGCCTATTTAAA